>CM053405.1:117982175-118064703 GCA_028644305.1 Xerus rutilus
TTATCTCTTGCTTTTAAATTTAATCAAATATCACTTATTACATTTTATCTTCTTTAATGATTTTTGGTTAATACTCTTTATATTATTTTTATGATAGTTTCTTTAATAACTTTAGTATGCATCTGTAAGTTATTTGGTCTATGTTCAAAAGAATTCTATTACATCATAACTATTTTATAAACTTTGTGGAAACCTATCAAAAAAAAAAAAATGACATATATTCAAAATACACTCCTAACCAGAGATATCAGTGACATTATCTCTTTCATTAGTACAACCAGGTCAGTCTGGAATATGATATTACTAATGCTATTGTTTTAATGTTAATTTTAACATAAATACTCAGCAACTATCTTTTTGAGCCTGTGTTAAGTACCAGGCTCTGTAATAACATGTCATGGGCCTGGCTGCATTTAATCGTCACCACTACCTTAAGAAGTTATTGCACCATCTTTACAAATGGGGAGACTGAGACTCAGAGGACTTCAGTGATTTTCCCAAGGTCCTAGTGACAGGAAGTAGAAAAATCAGGGTTTGAACACAGGTAACTTTCCCCAAAGCCAGAGCTCATCATCTCCTCTACTGTCTCCACGCTGTTTTGTTCCTATCTGTTCATTAGAGCCTGTGTGGATGGTACTTGAGGTGGGCCTTGCTGGATGTACTGTAGCTTTATACAAACAATAGTAACTGCTTTTTTTCCTTCAAAGATTTGCTTCCCTAATCTGCCTGAATCAGTAGGATCATGCAGAAGAGAAAACTAAAGTGATGAGGTGATGTAGGTAGGCAAAGAAGAGAAGTGTTAGGCCTCAAAAACCTGGTAGTCACCACCATGATATCAGTTCCCAGTGACTGGGAGATGGGACAGGGTGGGGACCTTGTGAGTCTTTGGCAGTGCCCTGAGAGAACCTGGGCTGGCTCCATGCTCAGTGCAAGCATGGTGGCCATGACCACATCCACGGATGTACTGCCCACAGCCCACAGGATGCAGAGGGCCAGTGGCCAGCAAGAAGGCAGCAGTTAGGGCCAGCCTCTCTTGCTGGCACTACCAGTAAAGAACTTAGGGTTTTCTAATCCCAGCACTTCATACAGGCGTTTTCCCTGATTCCCATAGACCAGGTTGAGTTTTCCTTGCTGGAAGCTCCTGAGGTGACCTGTGCTTCCTGGACTCTGTGGAAACTGCTTTTTATTTTTTTTTTAAATTCATTTTATTTTATTTATTTATTTATTTCTTTTTTTTATATACTTTATTTTTTTTTTCTCAAATTCCATGAAGTGGAAACTGCTTTTTAGAGTGTTTGCATGTCTGCAAGTGCTTAAGGGCAAGAGAGAGTCTATTCGCTCACTGCTTGTCCCCAGGCCTGAACAAGGGCCCAGAGCACAGTGGCTGCCTAGAAAGTAATCTCTAAGTGGACTGGGGGTGTGGCTCAGTGGTAGAGTGCTTGCCTAGCACATGTGAGGCACTACATAAAAATAAATAAATAAAGGGTTTTTTGTTGTTGTTGTTTGCTTTTTAAAAGTAATCTCTAAGTAATTTGGAATGTTTTGCCAATCAAGAGCAGAAAAACAGTATCTTGAGGACATTATATAAAGGAACTGATGAGGTCTAGATTTTTTCTCCCTGTCTGAATTCGGGCATGTTGTATACACAAGTCTCCTGTTTTCACTCCCCTAGACCCGAACTCCTTTGTCAACTTATTTGTCTTTCTCTGTTCTTTTTCAGCTCCTTGATGACTTTTTGATTCCTCCTTTATTTTCTTCCATTTACCCTTCCTTTTCTCTGTCCCTTTGATTCTAAAATTCTTTTTAAGGAGTTGATGACAGGGGAAGGTATAGTTCTTAATAGCTTAGAGACAACTCCAAGAAGAAAACAAACAGAATGTTTACCTTCCAAACCAGCAGAAGAAAATTCTATCTACCCAGTAGAATATAACAGGGATGGATAAAAAGAAGGTATGAAAAAATAGAAAAATAAAAAGGCAGAAATAAATGTTAATGTAAGAAGAATTATGATAATTATAAATAGCTTAAGCTCATTAGTAAAACTATAATGACTCCACTTGAATTAAAAAGATAAAAGTCAAGCAATATATTGTTTATAAGAAATGTATCAGAAAAAGGCTATAGAAAGGATAATGAAAGATGTACCAGTAATAAGCCTGGATAAGAATTTTATCAGAGAAATCATAATTTAGGGCACAAAATATTAGAAGGGGAAAATGAGGATGGTATATATTGGCTAAACAAATAATATATTAAAAAACATAGTGATTATGAACATGTAAGACCCTGACAATACAACATCAAAATACATAAAGCAACCAGGCGCGGTGGCAAACGCTGGTAATCTCAGCAGCTCCAGAGGCTGAGGCAGGAGGATCACGAGTTTAAAGCCAGCCTCAGCAAAAGCAAGGTGCTAAGCAACTCAGTAAGACCCTGTCTCTAGATGAAATACAAAATAGGGCTGGAGATGTGGTTCAGTGGTCGAGTGCCCTTAGGTTTAATCCCCAGTATCACCCTGCCAAAAAATACAAAGCAACAACTGACAGAGCTAAGGAGAGAAGTAAATTAAAAAATCATAGTTAAAGGTTTAAATGCACTCTCTTAAAAACTAGTAGCTAAAGTAGACAAAATGAGCAATGATATAGAAGATTATTATAATAAATCTGTCCTTATCTATCCTAAGAAATAAAATACTTTTTTTTCCCCAAATACACAAAGAACAAACACAAAACAAATTGTATGATATGAGACAGAGAAAAGTGTCTGTTTTCTGTTGTGGTAACAGGATACCACAGGCTGGATAATTTATAACCAACAGAAATTTATTGGGCTCATAATTATGGAGACTGAGCAGTCTGATTGCATGGTGCCAGCATCAGGTGAGGGTCTTCTTGCTGCATCATCACATGGCACAAAAGAGGCAGAGAGGAAAATTAGCACTCATCCTTTTATGAGGATCTCACGTCCTTGATCACTACCACACTCTTAATATAATAATCCATTTATGGCTCTCATGACTAATCACCTCTGTTCCACTTCTTAATGCTGCTACAATGACAATTGAATTTCAACATGAGCTGTGGAGAGGACATTCAAACCATATCAGCCACAGAAGAAGCTTTGTTTGAATTTCACATTTGTAAAAGAATTAACATCACACACACAATGTTTCTGACCATGATGCAATTAAATTAAAATGTAAAACTATGTCTAGGAATTTAAAAATACTACCAAATATCTCAAAGTGAATGGCAATGAAAGTACCACATGTAAAAATGTATGGTTCATGTTCAAAGCAGTATTCAGAGGTAAATGTATAGCTTTAAATAAATCCACCAGAAATTAAGAATGAATGCAAACAAGAGAGTTAAGCTTCGACTTACAAAGTTCAAAAAAGAAAGTCTAAAGTCAATAAACAAGAATGAAGGACACAAACAAGAAAATAGGCAGAAATCAATAAACCTAGAGAACAAAAATGATAGGAAATTAACTGAAGGTGTTCTTTAGAAAGACTAATAAAATAGAAAAGCCTCTGGCAAGACTTAGAAGAGAGGAGGAAATACAAAGAAACAAAATATGAGACAAAAAGATGAACCAGATGAAGTTCTGGAAAAATGTAAAATCCCTAAGGTGGCCCAAGACCTTAGAACTGTTAACTCTTAATGAAACTGAAATGGGATCATAGTCACATTTTTAAAAAGCCCTGGCTCCACATAGTTTGACAGCTTTGTTCAACAACACTTTCAAGGAACAGGTAAGTCCCACCTTAAAACATTGCCATAGAAAAACAGAAATCAAGAGAGAATCACTCATATAATGTTATCTGGCTAGTGTAACTTTGGTTTCTAAACTGGATAAAAGCAATTCAGGAAAAGGAAAATTTAGGTCAATTTCACTATAAACATAGATGTGAAAAAGTCTAGATATGTTATTAGTACTCAAATCTCACATTTTAATCTTTTACAACACATATAATCAAGTTGGGTTTATTCAAGAAATTCAAAAAAACTTAAGGACTTGAAACTATCAACGTGACTCAATTTATTAATGGAATAAAGGAGAAAAATGTTGTCACTATTTTCAGAGATGCAAATGAAATATCTGATAAAGTTCAACACCTATTCATTATTTTAAAAATACTCCCAGAAAATCCAAATGAAAGGGAAATTTCTAATCTCAACCAAGACTATCTACTAAAAAAAATCTTAGGTGCTGTTTCTTACAGCCATATTTATGAAGGAGGAATTTGAGACATCCCAGGTGACCCTCATTAGGAGAACAGATAAGAAAATGCAATCTATATAACTGGTTTTGTTTTATCTTTTTTTCAATAAAAATAGATACACAGAGAACAATGCAAATATATCTTAACCTAGTGTTGAATCCAGAATGAAATTTATAACATTTTGAATTACAAAGACAAACATAAAACAACACTTCATATTTTTCAGAAATACCCAGATATCTAGTGACACCAATTAATACATTAGAGAGGGTGTCTAGGGGTAGAGAGGAACAGATATGGAAATAGAGAACTAGGAGAAATAGCCGAATAACCAAACCAGTTAAGAACTCTGCGTGGACCAATGAGAGTTGTGTGCATTGAACTGGGCAATGAGATTCACTCCACTCTGCACATTCAAGGGCCAAAAGAAAAAAAAAAAGAGCTCCTGTTCATCTCATATGATATGGTAACCTGCTTAGGGGTAACTGTGGTGACCAGTAGCTCCTGGGGCTAACTCTTCCTAGTCATCTCAGGCTCAGGGTTACTGATCTTGCTACATTCCCGTGACATCCTTTTTTTTTTTTGGTACTGGGGGTTAAACCCAGGGATGCTTAACCACTGAGCCATATACCCAGCCCTTTTTATATTTTATTTAAAGACAGGCTCTTACTAAGGGCCTCGCTAAGTTGCTGAGGCTGGCCTTGAACTCGAGATCCTCCTGCCTCAGCCTCTCAAGATGGTGGGATTACTGTTGCGTGCCACTGTACCCGGCTCCTGTGATATCCTATTGCTAATTATTATCAAGTGGGACTTAAGCTACGGCCTAAATCTAACCTCTACTAAAATGCTAGCCTAGTGTAAACCAGAGGGTCTAGCACTAACCACTTGGTCTCTTAACTGCTTTTCCTTCTTGTGCCCTTTAGGCTTTCCTCTGTCCAGCAACTAGAATGATTATTTAAACATATACATCAATTCACTTTCCTGCTTAAAAGTTCTCATGGCATCCCCATCACATTTGGAATAAAAAGCCAATTCCCTATCAAGACCTACACATCCCTATCTGAACCAGTCTCTGGCATCCTCTGTGGCAGCAGGTCCCACACTGCTTTGATCACTCTATTATCTAGAGATTTGTCTTGGCTCCTGGGCATTTAAATTAAGGCTCTTCCCGCCTTAAGTTGGCATTCAGTGTCCCTAGTGCTCCAGATGCTCTAGCAGGTGCTGTTGGTGCCTTGACCATATCATATCCCTTGATTCTCAGTTCTTCTATGCATATAGCCAGACTTCCCCTTGCTAGCACTGGTTTCTTCTTGACTGAGCCTTTTCTGTGACAAGCAACTTCTCTGCCTGTACAAATGGTAGGTCATATGTGCCAGAGAGTTAGTGTCCCCTGTTAGCAGCTAATGAGATGGGAATTGCAGTATAAATACCCCAACTCTCTCATCCCTTTGAGTGGGATGCGGTCTTAGAGGCCTGTGTCTTACACTGGTTCCCAGAATTCCCTGACAGTGGTAAGCTCTAAAGTGGAAGTGGTCCACAGAGGTAACTTGCTGGATGACCCTACATTTATTAACCTCCTCTTCTTCTTTGTCTCACTTTCCCACTTCTCTACCAGCACTTCCTGAGACCAACCTCTTAGACGAACTACCTGCCCATGATTCTTTGTTTCAGGTTGGCTTCTGGGAGAATCCAAACTAAGATACTACCTATCCCATCAGGTCTCAGCTAAAACCTCCCCTTCTGAAATAAGCAGCATAGCAGAGTGTTGAGGAGGGTGACATCTGGGATCAAATTGCCTGGGTAAGAGCCTGACTCCTCTGCTCAGTAGCTTTGTGAACTTGGGCACTTGTGCTCAATTTTCTCATCTTTCAAGTGAGAAGTAATAATTGCAATCTACTTCATTGGGTTGCTATGACAATTAAATGAATTAATAAATATAACACACTTAGAATAGAGCCTGGCCTGTAGTTAGCACTTAATAAGCATTATCATGCAATACCTGAACATGCCAACTAAAATAGGTCTTGACCTTGTTACTCTTAATTCCCTTTCCTGGCTTTTTTTTTTTTTTAACTGAACACACCACTATCTGATATTGTATTCAATTCTGTTTGTTCATTGTTTGCTTTCTCTCTTGCTTAACAGGCCCCTTGGTGTGTGAACATAAGGACTCAATAGTAGTCACCACATACTCCCCAGATCCTAGCACAGGGCCTGACTCACAGCAGATACCCAAGGGACATTTGTTCAGTAAATGACTCTTAGTTAACACCATTCTTAAAAGGCCCTTGAAGAGGCCTCCAGATGCTCACCATTGCTAGGAGTTATACTGTAAACCATTGCATAGTTTCATGCACCATTTTTGTTAGGTTGGATAGATGAGACCCCCATCTTACAAAGAAAAGGGAGACTATGAAGTAGGGAGTCTAAGGAAGTAGATTCTGAGGTGCACAAGTCCAATCCAGCACTGGTTGAGAACAGGCTGTAAGCCAGAGGAGAGTGGTGGGAAACGAGTCCAGAGGACTCCTGCAAGCACAGTCCAGATTGCCTGCAAGCCACAGGTTGTGGAAGCATCCCTGGACCTCAGCACAGGAGGCCTTGGGTAAGGCCTGCCCTTTCCTTGTCCTGGGAACCATCATTCTCAGTAGGGAAATATGCAGGAATTGGTCTGCATTCTAGAAAGCCTACTCCAGCTGGAAGTCCTGAGACAGAATAGGGTGTTCGTGTTATTCAACTGTTCATCACTGTGACAAATACCTGAGAAAAACAACTTAAAGAAGAAAAGATTTATTTTGTCTCACAATATCAGAGGTTTTAGAGCATGGTCTTTGAGTCTGAGGTGAGCACTTAATAAGCATTCTCATGCAATACCTGAACATGCCAACTAAAATAGGTCTGAAGGAAGAATTTGAGACATTTACCAGTGTCTCAAATTCAAGGGCCAAAAGAAAAAAAAAAAGAGCTCCTGTTCATCTCATATGATATGGTAACCTGCTTAGGGGTAACTGTGGTAACCAGTAGCATCATGGCGTAAGGGCTTGGCAGAGGAAAGATGTCAGCTTATGGTAGCCAGGGAGTAGAGAAAATAGAGAAGAGGGCCAGGGACAAGATGTAGTCCCCAAAGGCATGTCCCCAGTGATGTATTTTCTCCAACTATGCCTCATCTGCCTCTAAGGACCACCACCTCCCAGCAGTGCATTCAGCGGTCAATGGTTTAATTCATTGCTGAGCTCAGAGCCCTCATGGTCCAATCACTTTCCAAAAGCCCCAGCTCTGAACATCATTGTGTTGGAGACCATACCTTCAAAACATGAGACTTTCATGGATATTCCAGCTCCAAAGCATAACCCTTTGCCAGCTCCAGGCTCAGCTGGGATCTCAGGGCATCAGCACATCAGCAGTCTTTCCTCAGGCAGGAGTCATTTAGACGTACCCTTGGTGGTCTTGAGGTTGTGCTCATGGGATCTTAGAGCCATGACTCAGGCCTGTCCCAGAAAAGGTTCCCAAGTGGTTGGGTGTGCTAGAGGGACCAGATGAGCACCAGTAACCACCTTTCTTCCTCTCTGCCAGTAGAACAAACGAAAGATCCCCTAAAATGCCAACATGTTCTAAGGCATGAACTCTACTGTCAACTATGTCTTTGTTCTGGAAGGTAGACCTTCGCCAGAGGGTCAGAGATCAAGCATGGAGTCAGCTCAGCTCCCCTTCTATGAAGCAGAGAGGTTTCAAGATTGCCAAGTGTACCTTCTAAGAACACCTCACTATGGTCTGGCTGACTGGTAGCTGAGCACTTCCAGACTAGAGCGACTGAGGTCAAGCTATCCCTTTTGCTCACCTGCCATTCCAAGCCATCTCAAACAGACTCTTACCCCAAATTTCTTCTATTTCCTGGATTGACACCTGTCATTCAGCAGACTGACCTGGCTCATGGACCACTCATTGTCTTAGGCGCTCTGGAACTAGAGAACTAGCTGACTTTTGCCAAGAAGCACTATCAACAGGCATGGTGCCCTGACTGCACCCAGGCACTGCCCTCCATACACATCCCTGACACCTTCTCAGGTGATAGTCACTGCCCTGGGGTGATATTCCTGGGTTCAGGTCATTGTCCTTCAGGGTGACCCATTAGTAGCTTTGGTCCCTGTAGCTCTCTCCCAGGGCCCCTGGACACTGGCCTGGGAGCTCTGCAGGGGTCCTGGCCCCTCCTTCCACCATTCTGGCCCTTCTCAGGCTGCACCAAAGATTCTATCATCAAGGTCACAAGGGAATGAGGGTGTCTTGCTTATCATGTACACAGCCCTCCCCAGGGGTGGACAGAAAGGCTTTCACATGGACTATACTTCTAACCTAGCCAGTAAGATAATTCCAATGGGGTTGAATTTCATGCCACTTAAAGTAGCATTCATTACTGCATCTTGGGTTTTACCAGATTATGGAAGATGGGAGTTGGTGGGGAGGGAGCTAATTTGGGGAGTGGAGAGGGCAATTTGAATATTTGCATAAAAACAAAAAATGTTTCTTGATTAGGGCAAATTTGTTGTAAATAGAAAATTTTAGACTTAAGTATTACATGAAAATTCTCTTTCTACTATTAAAAAAAAAATAGAACAGGGCCTCTGAAGTTCTACCACATGGGCTTAGAATTTCTATTTTATAACCTAGTAGCTTTGGGAAGTTTGTATAACTTCTTTGGGCCTCAGATTTCTAGTATATAAAAAAGAGCAAGATTAATGTACCACCTCAGAAGGTTGTAGTAAAAGTTAACTGTGATAATTCATGTAAAGTACCCTGTGTCATGCCCAGTGTGTAGTGAGTGTCAGTACATGGTAGCTGATACAATGACTAAATACCCCAGTTGTACCTTTTGCTCATGGGGAAAGAGCTTAGAAAAGGGAACTTGTTTGCATAAGGCCACTTGGCTCCTGAGAGGCACAGTTGGAGTTATTAGGAATTGCTTGAAATACATATTTGGATTAATTATTGCCAGACTATGTGGAAGAAATTAGCAAACTTTAGGTCTTCTGTAATCTTCTTACTGTTCAGCACAAGGCCTTTTATAACACATGCAGAAGCTGATGAGGAAAGTCAGAATGACGAAGGAATAAAGAAAGGAAGGCTGAACCTCCTGGTATGGTCTGTCAGTGCTGACCTTTCTTTTGATTCCACTGTGAATTACTAGAGCCGCGTTTATAATGCAATCTGATGCAGCTTCCCATTAGCGGATGTGTGTGTGTGTGTGTGTGTGTGTAAGTGCGTGCGTCTGTGCGTGTGTTTATTGAGATTAACATGGGAATAAATCACAGATGTTTAATCTTCTTGGTCCCTGACAGGCCAGTTAAGCAGAAGTTATCAAAGACATAATTTAACTTGCATTTCTTTTTCAACTTCCATCAATCTCAGCGTGGACAGTGGTGGACTGCAAAGTGCCTCATGAATTAATAAGGAGACATCAGCTTATCCAGCCTTTACTGCTGTATTGACTTCATTTTAGGATTTGACCACAATAAACAGCAAGGAACTCATTTCCTGCCCAAGATGCAGAATAGTTAATCCTCAGCAGTGGAAAGAAGATTCTAGGCAGGGGCCTGAGTTAGAGTAGGGAGGGGTGCGTTCCTGAGTCAGAGAATTCCAGAGCCCATGTTCACACCACATCTCCTTGTGACTTGAGTGTTTGGGACTCTGTGGAGGCCTCCAGCATGGCTAGGGGGCCTTGTGGAGTGTGCATTGATGCAGAGAGTACATCATCCGAGGAGATGAGGCTGCAGGGACAAAACACCAAGTGAACTATGTAAGTGTGCAAGTCAGGATGATGACATGCTTGAGCTGGACAGGAGTACAGACTTCCTTCCCTCCCTCACCTGCGTGGGAAGGAGGTGAGGGCCTTCTAGCATGAACAGTCTACAACATGACTCAATGTGTATGTACTCTGTGGATAATTTGATAATAAAAATGAAACCCCTAAAAGATGGAATTCAGGAAGAACACCTATTGTCACCATGAAAAGTGTAGATACTTCTAATTCATCATGTCTTTCTGACATTTGTGTTTATTTGATATGTCTGTGGCTGGATTCAAATACTGCTAAGATATCAATGCTAATCAGAATAGGTATGGATCCTTTTTCTAATTTCAGAAAGTCAGCACTAAAAAATATACATTCTTTTTATGCTTACATGGATTACTCACCAAGACAGGGGATATTCTGAGCCATAAAACATACATTAAGAAATTTAAAAGAATAGAAATGATACAATGTCTGATCTCAGATCACAGTGTCATTAAGCTAGAAATAAGTAACAGAAAGATAGCTGGAAAATCCCAAAATACTTGGAGATTAAGCAATTCATTTCTAAATAAACTATGGATGAAAGCTGAGACCTCAAGAGAAAATTTAAAATATTTTGAAATGAATGAAAATAAAAACACAATTTACCAAAATTTATGGGATATGTTGAAAAGTAGTGCTTAGGAAATTTATATACCAAATACATATAATTAGAAGAAAGATTAAAAATCAGTGATCTACATAATGTGTGGGAGGACATGGGAAGAATGGAGGAACTCTGTTCACAGGGATGGGGGAGGAGGGGGCAGGGGGACAGTAAAGATGATGGAATATGATGGACATCATAGCCCTAGCTTTATGTATGACTGCATGTATGTTGTGATTCTACACATACAACCAGAGAAATGAAAAATTGTGCTCCATCTGTGTACAATGAATTGCACTCTGCTATCATGTAAATCTAAATAGAACAAATAAATAAGTAAGTAAGTAAGTAAATAAATAAATAAATAGATCAGTGATCTAAGCTTTCACCTTAGGAAATCAGAAAAATAAAAAGCATTAGGTCCAGAGTATGCAGAGGAAAAGGGGGGGAAAAACTCTACAGCAGAAATCAATGAAATTGAAAACAATAAATCAATAGAAAAAAATCAATGAAAGCAAAATTTGTTTCTTTCAAAAGATAAATAAAATCAATAAGCCTCTATTCAGGCTAATAAGAAAAATGAAAGACACAAACTGTTCACATCAGAAATGAAAGCAGGGTCATCAATACAGATCCTATGGCCATTAAAAGGTTAATCAAGGAATACTATGAATGAATTTGTTTCTAAATGTTATAGCTTAGATGAAATGGACTTATTTCTTAAAAAATGAAGTCTGCCAAAACACAGAAGAAAAAGACAATCTGAATAGTCTACCTATACATATATTTATATCTATAAAAGAAACTGATTCAATGATTAATAATGTTCCAAAACATAAAGCACCAGGCCTAGATGAATTCAGAAGTGAGTTCTACAAAACATTTAAGGAAGAAATTGTATGAATTCTCTAATATCTCTTTCAGAAGAGAAAATACCAACTCATTGTGTGAAGCCAGCATTCCCCTAATACCAATATTTGAAAAAAACAACAAAAAGGAATTGTGAAATCATACTTTTTATGAACATAGATTAAAAGTCCTCAACAGAATATGAGCAAATCAAGTCCAACTATATTTTAAAAGAATAATGCACCCTGACCAATTGGGATTTATCCTAGGTATTTAAAGCTGGCTCAACATTTTAAAAAACCAATTAATGAAATCCATCCCATCAACAGGCTAATGAAGAAAACTCACATGATCATATCAATAGACACCCAGAAAAAGCATTTGATAAAAATCCAACATTCATAATAAAACCTCTCCGTACATTAAGAATAGAGGTGAATTTCTTCACTTGATAAAGACTATCTACATGAAACCTACAGCTAACATTACATTTAATGTTCAGAAACATGCAACTTTGCCACTAAGATCAAGGATGTCCCTTCTCTCCACTGCTTTTCTTTTTTTTCTTTTTCTTTTTTTTTTTTTTTTGGTACTGGGGATTGAACTCAGGGGCACTCGACCACTGAGCCACATCCCCAGCCCTATTTTGTGTTTTATGTAGAGACAGGGTCTCACTGAGTTGCTTAGCGCCTCGCCATTGCTGAGGCTAGCTTTGAACTCGCAATTCTCCTGTGTCAGCCTCCCTAAGTGCTGGGATTACAGACTTGAGCCACCGTGTCCGGCTTCTCCACTGCTTTTCAGTGTTGTGCTGAAAGTCCTGGCTAATGCAGCAAGACAAAAAAAGGAAATAAAATGTATACAACTAGGGAAGGAAGAAAGGAAAGCATCTTTGTTTACAAGTAACATAAATGTCTATGTAGAAAATCTTAAAGACCTGACAAAAAAGTTCTTGTAACTCACAAGCAATTACAGCAAAATTGCAAGTAAGAGGTTAAGATACAAATATCAATAGATTTTCTGTTTATCAAAAAAATATATATGGAATTTGAAATTAAAAACACAATACTATTTATATTAAAGCCCTCAGAAATGACTTACTTTTGATAAGGTATATGTAAAAATTCATTTGAGGAAAGCTAGAAAACTCTGATGTAAGAAATTGAAACAGAGCTAAATGAAAGGATATTCCATGTTCATGGATAGGAAGACTCAATATTGTCAAGATGCCAATCCTTCCCAATTTGATATGTAGAAATTATATTCTAGATATTGAGAAACTGATTCTAAAGTTTTTACAAAGAGGCAAAAGACCCAGAATAGTCAGCACAACAATAACGTATAAGAATAAAGACCAAGAACTGACACCACTTGACTTTAAGACTTTCTGTGAAACTACAGCAATTGAAAAAGTATGGTGTTGGTAAAAAAATAAATGACAAAGAGATTAATGGAACAGAATATTAAGAAGTAGATTCACATAAATGCAGTCAGTTGATTGATTTGACAAAGGAACAAAGGTAATATCATAAAATAAAGATAATATTTTTTAAAAAAACAAAAATTTAGACAGACTTTACACCCTTCTCAAAAATTAGCTCAAAAATGAATCATAGAACTAATGTAAAATGCAAAAGTATAACATTCCAAGAAGATGACATAAGAGAAAAATCTAGATGTATTAGTCAGCTTTTCATCACTGTGACCAAAATATCTGACAAGAACAACTTAGAGAAGGAGAGATTTATTTTGACTCACAGTTTCAAAGGATTCAGTTGGCCAGCTTCATTGCTCTGGGCCAGAGGTGAGGCACAGCATCATGGTGGAAGGGTATGACAAAGGACAGGGAGAGAGAAAGAGGGAGAGGCTAAGGCACCCCATGTGACCTACTTCCTCCAACTAGGTCCTACCTCCCCATAGTCCATTCAACTATTAACGGATTAATCCTTTGATGAGGTCGGAGCCCTCATAATCCAATCACTGTCTAAAGCCCCATCTCTGAACCTTGCTGCATAGGGGACCATGCTTTCAACACATGAGCTTCGGGGGAACATTCCAGGTCCAAACCACAACACAAGTGAACTTGAGTCAGTTGGTGATTTTATACATGTAACACCAAAGACACAATCCATGAAAGAAAGAATCAATAAACAGAACTTCATTAAAATGAAAATTTTCTGCTCTGCAAACAACACTGTCAAGAGAATGAAAAGACAGGCCACAGACTAGGAGATGATTGCAAAAGACACATCTGTTAAAGAACTGTTACCCAAAATATACAAAGAGTTCTTAAAATTCAATAGTAAGAAAATAGACATCCTGATTAAAATAGACCAATGGTCTTAACAGACAATTCATCAAAGAAGATATACATATAGCAAATAAGTAAATGAAAAGATGCTCCACATCATATGTCATTGGGGTTGTCAGGGGAATAAAAATGAAAACAATGACACACTACTGCACATTTATTAGAATGGTCAAAATCCAGTACACCGACAAGACCAAGTGCTGGCAAGGATGTGGAGCAACAAGAATTCTCATTCGTTGCTGGTAGGAATGGAAAATGGTACAACCACTGTGGAAAACAGCTTGACAATTTATTACAAACCTAAATATGCTTTCCCCCTATCTAAACATACTCTTACCATATGATCCAGCAAATCATATTTCTTGGTATTTACTCAAAAGTGTTGAAAATTTATATCTACACCAAAACCTGCCCATGGATTTTTATAGCAGCTTTCTTCATAACTGACAAAACTTGGAAACAACCAAGATGTCCATCAGTAGGTGAATGGATAAATAAACTGTGGTATATCCAAACAATGGAATTATTCAGCACTAGAAAGTAATGAGCTATCAAGTCATGAAAAGGCATGGAGAAATCTTAAATGCATATTTCCCAGTGAAAAAAGCCCATCTGAAAAGGCTATGTACTGTGTGGTTCCAGCTATATGACAGAATAAGCAGAGTTAAATAGACAGAAAACAGAGATTTTAGGGCAGTAAATTGCTCTGTAAAGTATTGTAATAGTGGATACATGTTATTATATAGTTGTTTAATCTCATAGAAGTTACGGTGCCAACAGTGAGCCCTAATGTGAACTATAGGCTTTAGGTGATGATGGTGTATCAGTTGTACCAAACGTACCACTCTGGTGGGGGAGGTTGGTAGTTGGGGAGACCACACACTAGGGGCAGGAGGTATATGGCAAATATCTGTACTGTGTGTTCTATTTTACTGTGAACCCCAAACTGCTCTAAATATTAATACATTAATGAAGTTGTGTGTGTGTGTGTGTTTTCAAGTCAGCACTGAGTTGCCTTCCCTGGTCTGCAGATTGTCAGCATCCAACAGACTCTCTGAGGCCAGGAGAAGCATGGCTAATGAGCATCCCTTGAACTCAGGAAACACCTGCGTTAATCTTTACCATCTTAGAATTGTGTAAGGTGCCCTATAGGTGGTTGATAAATGCCCTGATTTACTGAGCTGATATGTGACTTTTCTTTTTTCTTTTTCTTTTTTTAGTGGTACTGGGGAGTGAACTCAGGTATGCTCTGTCACTGAGCTACATTTCCAGCCCTTTCTAAAAAATGCAGTTTTGACGCAGGCTCTCTCTAACTTGCTAAGGCTGTCCTCGAACTTGTGATCTTCCTGCCTCAGCTTCTTGAGTTGCTGAGATTACAGGTGAGTGCCACTGCATCTAGCAATATGTGATCCTTCTTGATGAGGGTCAGGCATAGGGGTGTTCTGGAGAGTAAAAGTTTACCCTGGAAAAAGTAAGGCGTGAAAACTGTAGGCAGAGGATACCAGCTCTTGTGCTTGAGTCCTCATTATTAAAACACATGGCAATTCAGCGCTGTTCTCTTGGCTACTGAACTGGATTGGAATACTTGCTTTGGCCCCAGACTTTTCTAACTGTGTCTTCTGATTTTTAATTTCTATTTATCACATCTTTTGTTCTCAGGCTTTTAGCTGCCACTGACTGCATGTACTGGCTCTAGAATTATTTATTTTCCTTTTGTAGTTATTATTGCTAAGTGTGTGTGTGAGAGTTGGGAAGTCAGATCATCAAGAATGCTAGAATCTGGCATAACCTTAAAATAAGAGATTAAGTAACCCCTGAGGAGGGCAGAGAGAGAGAGAGAGAGAGAGACTAGAGCAAATGGATTTCTGGCTTTCTGATGAGATGTGCATAAACCTTTTAGCTATAGCTTGAGGCCATGTATGCATCTCTGTCTTCTTCTTGGTTCTTAGCTGTCTTAGTTGTGTGTTGTATCCTGGAAAGGAATGAAGAAATAGCCCATGGATTTCGGAGATGATTCTTTAGATACTTCCCCCAGAAAGATTGTCGTCTAGGATTTCTGTATGAGACTTTGGAGCTGTCGGGAAGGCCCTTTGTGGGCTACACCATCCCACATTTCCTGAGCTCTGCTCCCAGGAAGGAAGGGGAGTCATTGAAAATGGTTTAGACCATCCTATCCTTTCCTAGGACCACTTTCTGATAATCTTTTTTTGGGTGGTGGAGGGGTGGTCACTGTATGAAACTCAATTCACTGAGTTAACATGGAGGAGCATTTGGTAAGGGGTGAGGTGTTGGAGTTTTCAACGGTATCTCTCAACCATTGCTTCTCCATGTCTCACAGTGCCTCTGACAGGATCAAGACTATGGCAAACGGATGACAGAGCCAACTAAGCAGGGTATAGACATTTTAAAATTAGATCCTAATTAATAGAACTCCCAATTATAGTGGACTCATTTTCATGCAACATGGGAGATAGGACAAATCTACCTTTGTAGAAGACCCTACTCACAATTTCTGCTGCTTTTTTCCTGTGCTTTGCTGTGTTGTATTCTGTGTGTCCCAGGAAGATTACATCTGCGTGACCAATGGTCCCAGAACCTCCTTTGTAGAAACCTGGATACTCTTCCTTGGGCTCCTAAAACAACAGAAATGCTGTGGCTTTCTCTGTCTTGGAAGACTTTGGCAATCTGAAGGGAATCAGAGGACACCTTACAGATGTGTCCCACTCCTGTTGCGTCTCTCATCTCTCATCTTCTCATCTCAGTACATGGCACCACATCCACCCAACTACTCCAGGCTAACATCTTGGTGTCATCCTTAACTCAAGCCTTTCTCTCATACTCCATATCTATCAATTCTTGATACTTCTATGTCAAAACTATGCCTTCAGTCCATCTCCTCTTCCCCTCTAAGGGATCATCCTCATCCATCTCTCTGGCTGGCCTGGAAGACTGGGACAGCTACTACCTTGTCTCTGTGCTCGGCAGATAAGCCCACCAGTAAGCAGGGGATCAATATAAAATCTTAAATTGGCTCACGGTGTGTTATTGCTTTCAACTATTGGATGCCTTCTTACCACAGAGTAAAATCTCAAGGCTTCATCATGGTCTGTAACTCCTGTGTCCTGGTCCTGCTTGCCTCCCTGATCTCATTCCAACTCCACTGGACTACTGTGTGGTTCTCAACAATTCTAGCTGTGTCCCCATCCCAGGCCTTTAATTTGCTTTCTTTTTAACCTGAACATTCTTCCTCTATAGCTTCCTATGGCTGGTTCCTCTCATCCTTTAGTCTGATTTCAGAGATTGCCTCCTCAAAGATGCTTTCTCTGATGCCCCAGGTCTAATGTTCTCCTCTTCATTTTCCTCCATTTAATCACAGCATTGCACTTATGACTGTTTGTATATATATACATATATATATTTCTTCCCCTTGTTCATGATCTGTTTGCTCCGATAGGAGATTAAGGACCATATCTTTGTTTATCACCATTACATCCCCAGTGCCTAGTCATTACCTAGGGTGGCCATAACAAAGTGCACACACTGAGTGACTTAACACAACAGATATTTATTCTTGCATGGTTCTGGATGTCAGAATTCCCTGCAAGGCCATGCTCACTCTGAAGTCTCCAGGGGAGAAAACTTTCATGTCTCTTCCAGCTTCTGGTGGCTGCAGATGCTCTTTAGCTTGTGGCTGTATCACTCTAATCTATGTCTGCCATGGTCATACTGCCTCCTCCTCTTCAAATTTCCCTCTCCCTCACTCTAATAAGGACAGTTATTATTGGTTTGGTGCCCACTTAGAAAATTCATGACACTTTCCTCTCCAAATCCTCAATCACTGATTTTTCCATACAAGGCAATTGCCTTAGGTTCTGCAGATAAGGGCAAGCATATATCTTTTGGGGGCTACTAGTGATCTCACTATACTTAGTAAAATTTTGGGGCCTAGTAATGCTCAAAGAATACTTGTTGCATGCATGAATAAATGATAATTAGTTTACAACCAGAGACTTACCCTTGATTAGAAATACTTGCCCTTTGAGGTGTTTTCTGAGCAGATGCTGAGTATCCTGCATCAATCTGGCCACACACTTGTGGTGTGAACTTCTCTTATCATCCTGGCACTGGCATTGTAGGTATCTCTTGGGGCTTCTCTAGTTAAGCTGCAATAGATGAGGTATGTACTCAGCTTTAGAGACCCTCTGCATCCCCCTGGGAAGGAAAAAGCAGATCCAGAAGCGAAAGGATGATCCTACTGGTTAGGATCCTAAAGGAAATGGGATTTACCCACTGGATCAAATGAAGAGACTTTATTGAGAAGACTACTGTATAGTTAAAGAACAAAGGAAAAAATAGGAGATGGTAAAGTCCCCAGTGGGATATTATTACTACCATTAGGACCAAAGGGACAGGGGAAGAAATAATGATGACAGAGTCCTCTGATTGCTGAAGCTAGGGAGCAGGGCCACCCAGCAGTAGCTACAGTCATAGAAAGACTGGGCCAAAGCAGGCAGGGAGCAGTGAGAGGAACACCCACCTGCTCTTCCATCTCTGGTCTACTGGTGCTTCCTGTCAGAACCCAACTGGAGCCAGAGGAAAAGGGAGATTTTGGATGCTGCCTATAGCTCATAGAGGTCAGCCTCCTGGGCCCAGAGTCAGGAAGAGAATAGGGTCTGGGTCTGGGTAGGCAAACGGAAAATAAACCAGCAGAGCAGGTTCACGGCTGTACTTCTGTGGATGAATCAGAGAGCCAGAAGAGGCTGTCAGTCGGTCCAATGTAAGTGAACAGTAAGTGAGAAACTCAGGGTTGGGCTCTGCTCTCTCTCTCCATGGCCATCCCTCCATGTAGCAGGTACCAGCACCTCCATTGTTCCCTGCACCTTCATCCCAATAGATGCCCTGCTATTGTCACTCTGGGAGCCCAGCCACTGAGCCTTGTTTGCAAAGTCTCTGGAGAATGAAGATGCTAAGACAATAGCAGAGAGGTGCAGAGAAAGAGAGAAAAAAAGAGAGAGAGGGAGAGAAGGCGGGAGGGAGAGACACAGAGAGCAGGGGCTAAGGCCACCAAGATATTAAGGGATCTTAGCAAGAGCTTTAATTCCATGGCAAGTTTCATGGTTCAGTCCCTGCCCTTGCCCCAGGGTTATAAAGCAAAAAATAAAACTGTTTTTTTAACTTACAAGCTGGAATAAAGAAAAGGACAAGAACTGAGAATAGTCTTTCTCAGCACAGCTGCAAACTTGAACTCTAGTGACCAGAAGGCTGCTATGGATGAGAGCACAGATTACATGTCTCCTTTGGACACGCAGGCATCTGAGCTCAATGAACCTTCTTTACGCCTAGCATAGCACATCCCTGTGGCCCTGGGAAGGACACATTTTTACAAAGCAAAATACCTCCAACCCTTTGATAACTGCTCAAATTCAGGAGATGATGATGATGATGGTGATCTACTAGAGGAATAAAGGAATGTTAGGAAGGTTAAGTTGCCTCCCTGCACAGCACTAGATTAAGAACAGCATCATCCTGTCCTTGTGGCTTCGTTGCGCACTATCTTGCCCCTTCCTGAGTTGCTACCAACCCTCACCTGCTCCCTTGAGACCCTGAGGTAATACTAGCTTCACCTGATTTTCTCTCTGATCCTTGTGAGTTCTGTGGCCTGTGCTCCCTTTGGGACGGGATCTCACTTAATAAAGCAGGACGACCAATTAGTTTTGCTCACACCACACTCCATGACCAGGCAGTGTCTGTTAAGACAGGAAACAGTTCTTATATCTATTTATTAACAGCTTCAGGGGAGAAGTTTCTGTCTGAGGAATCTGCTTTGCCTAGGGTTGCTGGTGGAGTCCACTGTGGGTTGTGAAGAACTTCAGAGGATCGTCCATAGCACACATCATCTTTGAGACCCAGAAGGGAAGCACGGCAGGCACCAGACCACACATCAGCCTAAAAGAGGGTCATGAAGAGCCTCCTGAGAGCCAGGTCCACACAGTGACCCTTTTGAAGATCATTATACCTTTCCTTTACAATGGATGTACCTTTAAAGTATTTGTTATGGTTTAGATATAAGGTGTTCCCCAAAAGCTCATGTGCGAGACCATGCAAGAAAGTTTAGAGGTGAGATGATCAAGTTATGAAGGTCTCAACCTAATCAATGCATCAATCCACTTGAATGGATTAACTGGGCTGTAACTGTAGGCAGGTAGGGTGTGGTTGGAGGAGGTGGGTCCCTGAGGATGCGCTTTTGTGGTTTATATTTTATTCCTTTTGAGAGGAACTCTTTCTCTCTGTTTCCTGGTTCCAGGTCCTGAGCAGCTTTCCTTTATCATGCCCTTCCACCATGATGTTCTGCCTTACCTCAGGCCCAGAGCAAATGAATCGGCCACCTGTGGACTGAGACCTCTGAAACTGTGAGCCTGACAATAAACAATTCCAAAAGATCCTCAGATCTTTTGGTGGCAAAAAAGCTGACTAGAACAGTATTTGATGATCATAAAAGTATATAAAACTTGTTCATTGAAAAATTTCAAACAATCCAAGGAGAAATGAATTAACAAAGAAAATTCCTTTGCCATCTCAACTTACAGAGGTAACAATGTTTCAGAATTTATAAGGTATATATCCAGATTTTTCCTATGCCTATATAAAAGACATGCAGTTACGTATGGTTGAAAGCTGTATTCAAATTTATACACACTCTCCTATATCCTTATTTTACTGTAGAATATACGGCAATCTCCTTCTTTTATACCTAATGCATATCTGAGAAATATGTTCAAAAGTTAAATATGCAAAAGTGAATAATTGACATCCATTTTCTAATGTGACTGCAATCTCAGAGATCTAAATTATTCTGGCATCTTACTCACATTCTCGCATTCTGTTCTTAATACTTTGCTGCTGAATGCCAAGTGCATCAGCTTATGTCCCCTGAGCAGCAAACCCAGTCTCCAGGCTTTCCCTTGGTAGGGCCCCAGTGATGTCATCTCAATCTGATAAAGCCTATGAGACCTTGTTTTCTTGTTGAAAATATCATCATTTTAATTTCTTATTATTCATTTTTGTAAGACCGTAAGGGCACAAGGCAATCAAATATTCAAGCACAATTGCACAAACATGCCTGGCTGAGTAGAAACAGCCATGTTCCTTGATCTGGATTGAGGGACCTACATACAGTAATACCCTGCAAAACTTTTGAGTCCCAAAGACCTAAGTTTTGCATTTGAATCATGGCTTAGAGGATCTCCATGTACAGAAGGATGGGCTATTCAAAAGTTGAAATGATAAGTCATGTATCATGGATCTTTCTGGGCAATAGAAGCTGACCCAGCTCATTAACCCATCGACTCCCAAACTTTCAATTCTGTGAATGTCTCAACAAAATTGACACAGGTGCATTAAAATAGGCCAAGAATCATAATTTCAGCTTATTATATAATTTGTTATCATTAATAAGGTTAATGAATATTATCAATAATCATTCATCTATGACTTTTCTCAAAAGAATAAAACTCTAAGAATAAATATTTATCGTAAAGTTTCATAAGTGGCATATTTGTTGCTCAATTTGAGATTTTAGGTGTTTAAAAAATGGGACATAATGGGTTAAAAGGGAAAGGACCTCACTGACAGGAGACTGGGCAGCTCACCCACAAGCCTGAAGGCCAGGGAATAAGGTTTGGAGTTCTGCTTTGAGGAACCATGGACAAACTTACACTGCAGAACAGTTCTATGGGAAAATGCTACTGCAGAGACCACTGCTACCACCAGGAATCTCTGGATGCCCTATGTGGCTCTGCTGGGAGTTCATTGCTGAAACTGCACCAGCCACACACACCGGTACCACTTCATGTCAGAAACTTCAAGTGCTAGCAGAGCCTGTCCTGACCACAGTCCTCACCACAGTCCTCAACAGCCAAATGCAGCTTCTCTTGGAACCAAGCTGACTTCCTTTTGGAAGTCTTAGGCAGTGTCTCCTCGGTGGACCCAGGTTATACACCTTTGTTCTTGCTGCAAAGGAAGCTGGGAAGTGGGGTTTTCTTTGAGCTCAAGAAAAAGGTATCACATGACAGCTAATTCCTCAAACATTAGGAGGTTTCAAGATCTTCTCAGAACCCAGAAAGAAGGTGGAGGAGGAAAAATCTTCTATAAATACAAATAGTTTCTTTAACTTCACTATGGTGGATTCTTTAAAGACTATGTATTTCACTGCATGCATATACACATGTGTATCCTATAATTTATTTAGGAAATCCCACATATATTCAGATAATTCTCTCTCTCTGCTATTAAAACCCATACAAGCTGGTGTGGGTGTAGTGGCACATGCCTGTGATCCAGCTACTACAGAGGCTGAGGCAGGGGGATCACAAGTTCAAAGCCAACCTGGACAACTTAGTTAGACCCTCTTTCAAACAAAAATGTATTCACACATATGTACAAAAATAAGCAAATGTACCTATATTAGCTTGTTTTTATAGAATCAATTCTTAGAAGTAAAGTGGTGTTCACAAGGTATTTAAAACCTTCCATTTTAATAAATATTATAACATTGTCTTCAAAAAACTGAAGTACTTACTACTTTTCAGCAAGGAAAAAACATGTCTAAAGGAGTTGTTAATGTTAGGGCATTTTAATGTGTTCAAAAACATACACAAAACCATTGGTAATGCACATGCTTCTCTGTGATAGTTTATTAACAGGAATATCTAGAATAAATGGAATAGCTCCCTGTCCTGCTGAGTCTGATAATAGAAAGTTAATCGGAATCTACACATGGATTTCCTAGGCTATCAATGTGGACAGAATGTGACATTTGTGACATTCCATGATCCCTTAGGATTTTGGCGTAGGGTAATGATTTCACCATTCTTGGAGCTGTTATATCAAAATCTAGTCTATGGGAATTGTGTCCCTGGAGTTGTTCAGTATATAACCTGCACAACAGTACCTAGCACCGCTCCAAGCAAAGACATAGGGGGCCATGTGGAAACTCTTCCAATACTCTTTGGACTCCTAATTCATTTGTCTAAGGCAACTGATTATGAAACATTAAGCCCGCTTTCCCCTCCAGAGCAGTGAGACAGCCATGGTGACAGCTCCTAAGTACATAAGAAATGCATCTTGAATCCTGTGACATTTTACATTCCCAACTTTGCCCAGCGGCCAATAGCTCCTCCTTCCAAGTGACATATTGGTTGTACATACATGCAGGGTGAGTATGATTGTGTTCAGTATTTTGAGCTCATCATCTGTTATCCCATTCTTATTGTCATCCTAGGACCAGACAGTATCCAATTGGAAGCAGCAGTGTAGAAAATTACGAACAAATCAAAAAAGACTACAGCTGTGAAATGAATCAGGCCAGTGTTCTACATTTAGCGTTTCTCCTGATGAAAACACCCCCCTGCTCCCCTTCTGCGCCCTGTTGGCAGGTCTCAGAGCCACGAGTACACTGGGATAATTAGAGATCCACCCTGACCTTGCGTTGAAGTTATGTACCAGGTGTCCCTGAGAGCAGCAGATTCCACTGTCCTGGAAACCATGTCACATCTTGGAGGCTACAGGGTGGCTCACCAAGGTGTGACAGCGAGGAAGCAAGGATTGACACGTGGTGATGAATGTGACTGTGAGTGGCAATTTCCCTCTTCCAGGGCACCAGAGATGGCCCACTCTCCCAGGGTTTATGAGCTTCTCATTAATCACACCCCTCCAGGTGGATTTGTGACCTAGGGGGTAATGAGAGGAGGCTACGTTGCCAGGCATGCATGTAGGTGCGACTCTGTCAGGGTGGGTAATTTCATGCATCATCAGAGTGAAAAGCCTTAACAAATGGCATGTGGGCCACCAGCACCTTGTCACCATGATAGGCAGGCTCCTCTGTCATTGCACAGGGTCTTATTGTCATTTTTGTGTTTATTTAACATACATGTGGTAGCTGTGAATGGGGCTTGCATTTTAATGTTCATCAACCAGTACAGTCTTTCTTCTTGTTGTAAAATGTTAGTTCTGGCCAGCTGTGGTGGCACATACCCAGCAAATTGGGAGGCTGAAGAAGGAGGACCACAAGGTCAAGGCCAGCCCTGAGCAACTTGGCAATTTAGTCTCAAAAATCTAAAGGGTTAGGAATTTGGCTCAGTGGTAAAGCTCCCCTGGGTTTAACCCCCAGTGCTGCAATAAGTAAGTAAATAAATAATAATAATAAAATTAAATTAAAAAATAACAAGTTAGTCTCTCCCAGCTCATAGAGAACCCTGGGCCAGGAGAATGGAGCCTAGGGAATGTTCCTGCCTCTGTGCTGTTAATCAGCTTTCTGTTGCTGTGACAAAATACCTGAGGTCAATCAGTTTAAAAGAGGAAAGGTTTATTTGGACTCATGGTTTCAAAGTTTTCAGTCTGTTCTCTTGACCCCATTGCTTTGGGCCAAATATCATGGTGTAGAGTGTGTGGTGGAGCAAAACTACTCACCTCATGGTGGCTTGGGAAACAGAAAGAGTTTGCTTTTATAATAAAGCTCCTCCCTTAAAACCCATTGAGCTATGAATCATGATTCATGAGCTATAAATAAGTGGATTAATCCATTCTTGAGTTTAGAGCCCTCATGATCCCATCACCTTCCAAAATCCCCACCTCTAAATACTGCTATATTGGGGACCAACACTTCAGCAGAGGAACTTTTGGGGTACATTGAAGATCCAAACCGTAACAGGGGGTAGACCTTCAGAGTCTGTGGGGAGGATCACTGAGTGGGGTGACCACATTTGTTTTGCACCCAGGCTCAGCCCTGGGCTGGCCACACAAGATCATCGGTAAAAGCTTGTTTGTTCTACTTGTCATGGGATGTCCTGAGCCTAGGTAAGGAGAGGAGGCATTCTCCTCCAGAAAGACCTGGTGGGCTGGGCGTGGTGGCACATGCCTATAATCTCAGTGGCTCGGGAGGCTGAGGCAGGAGGATTGTGAGTTCAAAGCCAGCCTTAGCAACTTAGTGAGGTCCTAAGCAACTCAGTGAGACTCTGTTTCTAAAAAAATATTAAAAAGGCTAGGGATGTGGTTCAGTGGTTAAGCCCTGGGTTCAATCCCTGATACCAAAAAAAAAAAAAAAAGAAGAAGAAAGAAAGAAAAAGCCTGGTGGGAGGCTCCCGCTGCTCTGCCCTGCCCACAGTGGGACGTCCTCAGATACCCTTCAGGGCTTCCCCAGGAATTCTGCCCTGTTTGGAATTTTGTAACTTGACTTAGAGTTCTAAGCAAAGTAAGCTCTAAGGACAAGGTGACAGCCCCTCTCTGAGAAGGACCAAAGGGAATTTCACTTTCTTGGGAAACCCTGCTCCTCTTCATGCCTACCCATGAGCTTCATATATCTTATTTGTTCATTTGTGGTTGGGAAAAACCTGACGGGCTGGCCACAGACCCTTCCCCTGCACAGTGACAAAGGCTAAATGGAGAGCTCAGATTTCCATACTTACGAGGCTGTGAAGAGGTACTCTAGTCCCTCTGCCAGACTAGTATCAGAGAAGGCCAAAAGGTCAGTCAGATTTCCATTGCTGTGACAAAATATCTAAGGAAATTAACTTATAAGGAGGAAAGGTTTACTTTGGCTCACAGTTTCAGAGGCTTTAGTATGTGCTTCAGCTGGCCCATTGCCTTTGGGCCTGTAGCAAGGCAGAACATCAAGGCAGGAAGTATGAGATGGAGCAAAGCTGCTTGCCTCATGGTGGCTGGAAAGCAGAGAGGAAATTGAGAGAGAGAGAGAGAGAGAGAGAGAGAGAGAGAGAGAGAAAAGATAAGAGAGAAGGGATGAGGTCTCTATATTCCTTTCAAGGATGTGCCCCAGATTACCTAACTTCCTTCTACTAGGCCCCATCTTCTAAAGTTGCACCCCCTCTCAATAGCATCACCAGCTGGGAACATTTGGGGGACACCTCCAAGCCGAAGCAACCAAGTAGGAAGCCTGGACTTCCATCCAGAAGACCTCCTTCCTATTCCCCAGGAAGGTGGTGTCCTGGAGGCCAAGCAGAGAATCGGTACCTTCACTACCTACCACTTTCTCTCTCTCGGCAATATGGCCACTTTCTCCCTGTCCCCTGAGCCTGTGATGCCAGTGGAGGCCATGTGGTGAACTGTGATGAGGCACTCCCATCCTTCCCTGTCAGAGGGTATCAGCAGAGGACTAATGAGATGGAACTTCCACCCCTGCCCAGCAGTAACAAGCAGCCTCCCTCTCCTCAGGCATCAGTGGAAACTGGATATTAAACCTGGGCTTCTGCTACTCAGCAGTAACACAGGTACCCCTCGCCGTTTTCCTACTAGAGCAATGTCAGAGGAAGCTCGGTAAAACAGAAGGTTTAAATAAGATCCAGAGTCTCAGAACATAACATTCAAAATGCCTAGCCTTCATTCAAAAATCATTCACCATACAAACAACCAGGAAGATTTCAAGCAATGAAAAGTACAATCAATAGATGCCAATGCTGAGATGGCAGAGGTGATAGAATTATCTGACAAGATTTTAAAGCATCTTCATAAAAATGCTTCAGTAAGCAATTACAAACACACTTGAAACAAACGAAAGAAAAATGGCCTCTACAAAGAAATAAGAGATATGAAATAAAACCAAATGAAACTTCTAATGCTGAAAAATATAATAACTGAAATTTAAACATTAATGAATGAGCTTAATAGCACAATAACCCAATATGGACATAAAAGAAAATAGACTGAACCTGTGGGACGAGTATTACCAGGGTCCTGAAAGGAGAGGAGAAAGAGGGCAGAGCTATAACAGGACTAAAAGAAGTAATGACTGAAAACTCAGATATGGCTAAAGACTCAACATTTGGATTTAAGAAAGTTAGCAAACCCTAAGCAGGATAAATCCAAATGAGTCCACACCACTAATACATTGTATTTAAGTGTCTAATAGCTAAAGACAAGCAAACCTTTAAAGCTACAAAAGACAGTTCACTTTATATGGCAAAGCCAATCTGAATGACAGAGAATTTTATATCAGAAACCATGGAGGCCAGAAGGACGTGACCCAAGCATTTTTCACTAATGAAAGAAACCTGTCAACCCAGAATCCTATATCTGGAATAAATATCCTTCAGGAATGAAAGAATAATCAAGACATTCTTAGGAAAAGGGCAAACTGAGAGAATTTGTCTCCAGCAGAATAATTCTAAAAGAATGTCTCAAAGACGTTTTCTAAAAAGAAAAGAAATACTAAAAAAAGGAATTTGGGAACATCAGGAAGGATGCAAGAACGTGGTAAGGAACAATATAGATAAATGCAACAGACTTTTCTTCTCTCTTTGAGTTTTCTAAATTACATTTGCTGTTTGAAACAAAAATTATAACATTTTCTGATGTGGTGCTAAATGTATGAAGAGAAAATATTTAAGACAATTTTATTATAAACATGAGGAGGCGAGATTCCTTTACTTAAACTGGTACAGTTATGAAACCAGTAGACTTCAATAAGTTATATACATAAATGCAATTCTTGGAGCAGTCATAACAAAGCAATATAAAGCATCAAGATGGAATTCTAAAAGAGTATTCGAGTAACTCACAAGCAGGTAGGAACAAGAAAACAGAAATAAAAAAAGAGAGAACAACAGAAAACAAAACAAAAAGATGACAGGCTTAAACATTAACATATCACTTGATTGTAAATGGTCTGTATACACTAAGTTTGCAGAATGAATTAAAAAATATAACCTTACTATGTGTTATCTACTACAAATTCACTTCAAATATAACAATATAGGCAAGCAGAATGTAAAAGTGTACCATCATTATTCAAAGAAATCCAACGTAGCAAGATTAACAGCAGATAAAGTAGACTTCAGAGCAAAGGAAATGTCGGAGATGGAGAAGGGACATTATACAATGGTAAAAGGACCAGTCCGTCATGAAGTCGTGGCAATTCTAAATGGGTATGCACCAAACAAGAGAGCTGCAAATTGTGTGAGGAAGAAACTAAGAACTGACAGAAGAAACAAATAATCGTGGTTAGAAGTTTTGAAATTTGCCTCTTAACAATCAATAAAACAACTAGATGGAAAATCAGTAAGGGTTTAGAAGAATTCAAAAATATATCATTGGATGTAATCTGTCAATAGGATCTAATCCATGCTTCTAGAACACCCTAACTCGGCGTGAGCAGAATACACATTCTTTTGAAATGTGTGCAGAGCATACACCAAAACATCCTGATCATCAACAAATTCGAAAGAATTTAAATCACAACAGGCAGTGTTCTCCAAATGCATTGGCATCAAAGGAGGATATCCATCAAAGGAGGCATAGCCTGGCGCGGCGGTACATGCCTGTAATCCCAGCACTTTGGGAGACTGAGACAGGAGAATCGCGAGTTCAAAGCCAGCCTCAGCAAAGGCCAGGCGCTAAGCAACTCAGTGAGACTCTGTCTCTAAATAAAACACAAAATAGGGCTGGGGACGTGGCTCAGTGATTGAGTGCCCCTGAGTTCAATCCTTGTACCAAAAAAAAAAAAAAGAGGAATCTATAACAGAAGATAGGAAATTTTCTAAACGCTTGGGGGAAACCTCCCCCCATAAAACAAATAAAAAATTTGAATAAACTACAGATCAAAGAGGAAGCCTCAAGAGAAATGTTTAAAAACTCATTAAACTGTATGAAAATGTAAACAGCATGTGAAAATCTGTGGGGCATAGAACAGAGCCGAGTGGGAAGTTTATAGCACTAAATGCAAGAAAGAGAAAAGTCCCAAATCATGTAAACTCATGATTCTTTATTAGCCGGTCAGCCCAGTGATGTCTTCATTAGCTGGCCAGCCAATGCTCCCTACAAGACCCCGCAGGGAACAGCGGCAAGCCTGAGCATTTCAGGGGTATTTAAAGGCAAAAACCACATCCTGGTTGGCATAGCTGTAAGCAAGCAGGGGTCCAGAAGCTGAATTGAGCCCTTAACAAAACAATGCAGATGAGGCAATGCATACATTCTGCTCACATTCAGTACTTTCCGTGATTATTTATAATTGACAAAGCTCTGGGTTCAGCACGGGGTCATAAGGAACTAAAATAGATGCCTTAGCTAAGATGGAGTCACTCACGTTAACCTAGTCTAAAACCCTCACACCTCCTGAAGCTAGAAAAAGATAGAAATAAACCCAAAGCAAGCAGAAAGAAGGAAATAATAAAGATAGAACAGAAACTGATGACATTGAAAATGAGAAACCAATAGAGAAAATCAATAAAACAAAGAGACAGTTCTTAGAAAAGATCAATAAAACGGACAAACCTCTAACAAGACTGACAAAGAATAAAAAGGAGAAGGCACAAATTTACTAATATCAAGAATGAAACAAGGGCTATTTCTACAGACCCTGTAGTCATCAGCTGGAGAATAAAGCAACACTATAAATAACCATACACACCTCAATTAAACAAATTTTATGAAATGGGCCAATTCTTAAAAAAAAATAAAGTTCACAATTCACTCAACATTACATAGATCATTTGAACAATCCTGTAACAATTAGTAAACTGAAATAACAATTAAAAACTTCCCAAAGAGGGAAGCTCCAGCTTAAATGATTTAAGCGGAGGATTCTACCAAATATTAAAAATATAACATCAATTCTAAACAATCTCTCCCAGAAAACACAAGAGAAGGGAATATATTCCAATTCATTTTATGATCTTACTATTCCCCTGATACCAAAACCAGACAAAAAAGAAAACTAAGACCCACATCCCTCATGAATATAGACACAAAAATCCTTGACAAATATTAGCAGAAAATTTAGCAAAACACAAAAGGATTATATATACTGAAATTAAAAAAAAACTAAAAAATGCTGATGGTAGAAATCACAGAAGATCTAAATAAATGGAGAGAGATACTCAACATAGTAAAATAGCAATTTTCCTCAAATGGATAAACAGGTTTAACACAACTCCTAACTAGAATCCAAACAAGATTGTTTATAGATATAAACAAGATCATCATAAAATTTCTATGGAAAGATACAGGACCAAGGATGGCTTAAAAAATTTTATAGGAATCAAATAGGAAGCATCAGTCCACCCAATTCCAAGATTTATAGAGATATAATAAGCAAGACTATATGGTAGAGGAAAAGACACAGAGGCCTGAGGAACAGAATAGAGAACCAGGAGATAGACCTTTAAAAATATGGCTAACTGGTTATTTTCTTTTTTATTGGGGTGGAATTCATATAAAATTAACCATTTTTAAATGAACAAAACTGGTGGTAGTCAGTATATTCACAATGTTGTGAAACCACTACTTTTATGTTGTTCCAAAACATTTTCATCCCCTGAAATAAAAACCCCTACCCTTTAAGTAGCTGCTCCTCACCCCTCCCTCCAGCCACCCATATGTTTTCTGCTTCTATGGATTTACCAATTCTGGATATTCTTTCACTTAACACGTTCTTTGGGTTCATCCATGTGGTAGCATGTTGCAATATTTTTATGGTGGGACCACATTCTGTTCTATGTGTGCACGTGAGTTTATCTATCCACTCATCCACTGGTGGACATTTGTGTGGTTTTCAGCCTTTGGCTATTGTCAATAGTGCTGCTAGGAACATTCAAGTGCAAATCTTTGTGTTCTGGGTTAGAGCATCATTCCATGTTTAGCTTTTTGAGGGAGTGCCACACTGTTTTCCATAGCAATAAAACCATCTTTATGTTCCTATGAATAATATATGAGGTTTCCAATTATTCGTGTCCTCACCAACATCTATCTTCCTTTTTTAAAAAAAAAATTATTATAGGCATCCTGTGGAGGTGAAGTGGTAGGTGATTGTGGCTTTGACTTGCATTTCCATAAGGCAAATTTGGGGGCATTTGTATATCTGCTCTGAAGAAATGTTTATGCAAGTCTTTTGCCTGGTTTTTAATTGCATTCTTTATCTTTACATTATGGTGTTGTAATAGTTCTTTATTTATTCCAGACAGTGGTCTCTTATCAGATATATGCTTTGCAATTTTTTCCTTATTCTGTAGTTTGTCTCTTTACTATCTTGATAATGTCTTTTGATGCACAAAAGTTTTTAATTTTTACAAAATCTAGTTTATTTTTTTGTCACTCATGCCTTTGGTGTTTTATGTAAGAATTCACCACCAAAATCCAAAACCATGAAGATTTGCTCCTGTGTAGTCTCTCACAAGTTTGTGATTTTAACTCTTATTTATATCATTGATCAATTTTAGCTTCATTTTTGTGTGTGGTGTGAGGTAAGGATCCAAGTTCATTCTTCTGCCAGCTGTTCAGTGCCACATGTTGGAGAGCCTGCTGTTCTTTTCCCACTGAATTGTCTTGGCACCTAATTGAAAATCAATTGGCAATAGGTACATGTTTCTGGATTTTAAATTCTATGCCATTGGTCTATATGTCTACTCTTAGGCCAGTACCACACTTTTTTTAAAAATATTTTTTCAGTTGTAGATGGACACAATATCTTTATTTTATTTATTTATTTTTATGTGGTGCTGAGGATTGAACCCAGTGCCTCACACATGTGAGGCAAGCGCTCTACCACTGAGCCACAACCCCAGCCCCCAGTACTACACTTTTGATTTCTGTAGCTTTGTAGTAAGTTTTGAAGTGTGAGTTCTCTAACTTTGATCTTCTTTCTTAAAGTATTTTGGCTATTCAGGGACTCTGACCATTTCTGTCCAAATGATGTTTGACAAAGGTACAAAGCAAGTCAACAGAAAAAAGAGAGTATTTTCAACAAATGGTGCTAAAACCATTGGACAACTGTAGGAAAAAACCTGAACCTTGACCTAAGTGCTAAGACTTGGATCTGGCACCAAAATTTGTTCAACATGGATGACAAATTTAAATGTTAAACATTAAAAATGGGAGAAAATCTTAGGAATCTTGGATTAGGCTTGACACCAAAATAAGGTCCATAAAAGGAAAAATTGATAAATTTGACTACATCAAAATCTAAAACTTCCTCTGCAAAACACCTGTTAAGGAGATAGAAACAAACAAACAAGCTATAGCTTAAACAAAAACATTTGTAAACCACATACCAACCCATGACTAGCACCTTGAATGTATAAAGAACTCTCAAAGTTCAATAGTTAAAAGAAAAAGTCCAATTAGACTTTTGGTCAAAAGACATGAAGAGACATTTCACCAAAGAAAATAGAAAAAAGATGTTCATCATCTTTAACCATTGGAAAAATGCAAATCGAAACCACACTGAGCTGTGACTCTATACCTGTCAGATCAACTCAAAGAAAAACACTGTGGCAATGCGAAATGGAGACAAGGCTACAGAAAACAGAACCACTTGTTGTTGCTGTTGGAAACGTAAAATGTTATAGCCATTCTGGAAATACTTTGGCCAATTCTTTTTTTCTTCTATTTTATAAAACATTTTTATTCGAAATTGGCCATTTCTTTTTTTAAAAAAATGAAACATTCAGTTATTGTACAAATCAGCAATTGCACTCTTGGGCATTTATCCCAGAGAAAAGAAAATTTATATTCACATAAAAATTTGTACACAAATGTGGATAGCAACTTTGTTTGGAATAGCCAAAAAATAGAACCAACCCAGGTGGTTAAACAAATATGGTACTTCCATGGATGGAATACTACTCAGTTATACAAAGGAGGAAACCATTGACACATGAAACAAGCAGGATGAATTGTGTGGTAATCATGCTAAGAGGAGAAGCCAGACCTCAAAGGTTCATGCTATGTGATTCCTTTTATAGCATTTTTGAAATGACAAAATTGTAGAAATGAGATTAGTGGTTGCCAAGGGTCAGGATGAGTGGGTGGGGCAGAGGAAAAGAAGGTGATGGGAAGGTTCTTGACTGTATCAAGGTCAATATCCTGTGTGATACTGCACACATCTTGTAGAGTATTATTACTGGAGGAAACTTGGTAAAGGGTACCTAGGATTCCTCTGTATCACTTCTTACAACTGCTGTGAATCTACAGTTATTTCAGAATAAAAAGGCTAACTAAAGGAATCAATAAGTGATATATCATTTAATTTTTTTTCATTTCTAACTGCCACAAACAGTGGTAGGTGGAGGTCAGATAAGGATGTTCATGATTCCTCTTCTCAATTTTTCTTTTAGCTGAAAAGTATTGACTGCTGGATGCTCAAGTCTGTTAGAATTTTAAATTGTTTTTCTCCTTAGTCATATATGTTTGATTTGTGCCCATAATAGACTGTATTTAAAGATGGGAAACGTAAGGAGCCTGAGGATGAAATACAAGATAATTAAGAGCAAAAAAATGGCAAGTCTACAATTCTGCTTCAAAATTACCTTCACCCGTCTGTAGATTGCATTCATCTGATAAAAATCCTTATATAGAATATCAAGATGTCTTTGGTACTTCAAAAACAGTGTTAAAAAAAATAAGAGTGACAATTATATCCAATTTGGTTTTTCACTTGTTAGGAATAAAGCCTGTATCCACACCTACAATGTGTTATTTGCAGAATGCTTTCAAATAGTGGCCTGAAATCCTTCCCCTTCTGTCATTTATAAATAAAACATGGACATTTTTAAAATAAAACAGTGTTTTTAGGCATACAATTTCAGAATTTTAGACATCAATTCTTGGAAGGTAGTTTGGGCCTGTCAATACTTTTTAGTGTACCTTTAGTCCCTAAAGTAGATATGACATCAATTTTTCATATTAGTCAGAAAATTATCCTTTTTTTTCATAGGATTTAGTGAAAGTCAAACATGTATTTTTTTGTTAAGTGATACAAAATCAAATTTGTCTGTAATATCTGTAGTATGAATATTATTACTGATTGCATTAGACCAAATTTTAGAAGACAATATATACTCTGAAGTAATTTGTTTAAAACTGCAAATCACTGCTTTATCACAAACTACACCAAAATGGCAAAACTATTTTAAATTTTTTTCTGAGCAGGGTTGTAGTGAAAGGCATTTGCAAGTCACATATGGCCAGGCAATGCTGGTGTGTGTGTATGCATTTGTCAGCTTTAAAGCATCCTGTCTATGTCAGTTATGTGCCCACAGTCTTCATCTAGTGCAATTAGGAAATAGAGGGTCCTTAATTACATATTCTCCATAACTGAAAATTGCCATCATCTGAGTGCTGTGTTGGAATCCAGAGACTTCAACCTTTGACTAGTATGAGATGCTTGGCAGATAAAGCTCACAGTGCATCCCCACATTCAAAGCAGGGATGATATCAGTATTAATAACACCTGCCTCCTATGCCTCATTTCTGAAGCCAAATAATACATCAGTTTTTTATTTATGTTTTGGCTTCTTTCCCATCTGGTAGTTGTTTGTTTGTTTTTTTAAACTTCAGGTAATGAAAAACCTTAGCCCAGTGGATTTAAGTAATACAGGAAATAAAAATCCCAAAGTATAACAGCTTTAAAGTTGGTTATTTCAGCAGCTCATTAAGGACCTAGGTTTCTTCCCTTTCCTTGTTCTTCTTTCTTCCATGTGACAGCTTAGCTATTTCCAGGATCACAAATTTGTGGCAACAGGTCTAAAGATCCCTTGTAGTTAGTGACAGTATCAAGAGGGAAAGCAGTGCCATCTTCTGCACATCTCTTTATCCCCCCCACAGACTTTCTCATCTCACTCCTTGGCTAGAATTGGGCCCCCTGCTCACCACTTAGCCAGTTTCTGGCCAAAACTCCATGATTGGCTTAGACTACAAGACACCTGAACAGAATTGATGTTCCATAGGCAGAAAAAGAAGAAGGAAATGTGTTTTGAGTATGCGTTCAACAAGGTCTACCATGGTCTCCAAGACCACATGCTTGGTTCTGATTTTATATGACAAGGGTTCAGGATGAGTACAATTAAGTAAATATACTAATAGTTTCGGAGCAGAAGGTTGTCTGGGCACCTATTTGCAGGACTTGAATTTTGAAATATGTGTTGGCTGCCACACACACATACATAGTGTGTTGCTGATACAGAATTGGCGTAGAAATTCCAAAGATGGGTTCTGAGCTAAATCCTGGCTCTGCCATTTGCCAGCCAAATTCCCTCAGATGAGCTGTGTACCTTCTTTGAGCTTAATTTATTAAAATGGAGATCTTCCAGAGTGGTTATAAAGATTAGATAAAGAAATACATATAAAGGGCTAGGACTGGTGCCTAGTGCCTAATTAGTAATCAATAACCATGAGGTGCTGGTGTGATGGCATTGATGATGAGAATGGACTACACATGACTGTGCCTTTGCAGAGGTGAGCGGCTGGTCTCTTCTGCTTTCACCCTTGGCACTGGCCACCATCACCTCTTCCAAAGTCTATTCCTTATATAGCAGCCAGAGTGACCATTAAAAACATATAATAGATAATGCCATTCTCTTCCTCAAAATCCTCCTGTAGCTCCCGCTTATGACTAAAATCAGATTTCACGTCCTTCTTTAGTCTTAAATCCTCGCCTCTCCCTCTGCCCACTACAGCTCTTCACTCTGCTTGGCTACACTGGCTTGGTTCACATTGAGCCAGTCCCCCATCATGTTCTCTATGTCTACTGTGACTTTCCACCTGAGTGCTCTGCCCATGGGATCTGCTCTTTTCTTGTTCTCCTATCTAGTCATCCCTCTGCTGTAAGCATCCCCACAGAGAGAACTTCATCCTCTGCCCTCTCTAAAACACAATGGGGCAAAAGCTTATGCATTAATGTTTCATCCAGAAGGTGAAAAAGAAAGAAAAATTGGCATTTTCAGGAAGAAAACTTTGAGTTTTGGTTTCCCTTTTTGTTAGTTTTGCATCACTGTGACCCAAATAATTTACAAGAGCAATTTAGAGGAGGGAAAGTTTAGAGGAAGAAAAGCTTATGGTTTCAGAGGTTAAGTCTATGGTTGGCTGAGTCCTTTGCTCTGGGTCTAAGGTAAGGCAGAGGAACATCCTGGCAGAAGGGCATGGAGAAGCTCTGCTCATCTCAAGGCTGCTGGGAAGGAGAGACAGGGGAAGGGGACACAGATGATGTTCCTTGCCAGGGCTCACCCCCAGTAACCCACTTTCTCCAGCCATGCCCACCTGCCTACAGTTACCACCCAATTAGTCCATTCAAACTAGGATGGACTGATTAGGTTATAGTTCTCACAATCCAATCATTTCACCTCTGAATATTCCTGCATAAACACCAGAGCTTTTGGAAGACATTTCATGTCCAAATCATAGCACTTTTAAATAAAGGAAGTTAGTCCCTCCCTCTGCAGCTAGGCTCCAGCTGTCATCCCTTTCTCCTGCCCTGGGCAGGGTATGGTACTTGGAAGTTTGGAAGCCTGGCCTTCTCATCTCAGATTTTGCTTTGTGCACATTGAATTCTTAGAGTAACAAAGCTTAGCTTCCTCCTGTCACTGGTGCCTTTCTTGGGTCCCTTACAACATTAATCTAGCCCTGAGAGGTTGATGGGACTTTTGTCTCTGGAATAATGCCATGGAGAAAGCTTTCATTGTTCATTTCCCTCCACTTTTTCCATTCACAAGTCCCTTTCTATCACTGTATCTTCTCATTTATCCCAACTTCTTAATTAAAATTCCAACTCTACACCACTTCCTCATTCCTTTGAAAAATTTCCCCAATCACAGTCATGTCTTGAATGAATATTATCTCTCTGCTGGACACTGTTCTGTCTAAACTAAAGATAAAAAACAATTATTTCTGAATGTGATTTTAGATCTAGGATTTTGGATATATTGCCTATGTTCCCTGGATTTCTGTATGATTCAATGAACCATCATTTAAGAAATCAGCATTAATATTAGACTCAGGGGAACCTTTAACATCATAGCTCTTTTTAGATCAGAGAAACCCAAACTTCTACATATGCTAAGCATAATAAAAATGTGAACTTTTAGAATAGAAAATGGTCTTCAGAATTCATTTAGTAGACTGCCTCCCACTTCACCGCCCCCCAACTTCCACATGAAAGAGGAAGAAACAAAACCCCAAAAGAGTGTGATTCATCCAAGCTCAGTGGGCCTGAGGGGCGCAGGCAGGAGAGGAGCCCAGTGCTGGTACCTCCCTGACCCGGGCTCTCCTAGGCACGATGCTACTTCTTCAATAAATGGCTTGGCTTGCTTTGAAGATTTACAAAGACATTTTTGGACAGGTTGCAGAATGTTAATTTATGTGAGACAAGGAAAACTATTTTCTGTCTTTGCCCGCATTCTTTCATGACTTCTCAGTCTGACTTCTAACAGATCCTTGAGCACCTTCTGTCCAGTCGATTACATGTCCCCAGGTATAACCTGACCCACAGCCAGTAGTTGAATCTGGAGGAAGTGCCTCCTTTCTTCCTGATCTCCATGACAATATGACATCTCTGGGTATCCTAATGGGCAGCTGTAATCTAAAATGATCTATGGGAGACTCATATTGTTTGGTAGCAGTTTTTCATGGAAATGATTGTGGTTTTGAAAAGAATTAAGATAGAAAAATAACTTAAAACTGATAAAGTAAAAAGTATTTAGCATGTTTAAACTTCTTGATCTTGTAGACGTGTATTAATAAGTTCACTTTGTGCATCTAAATCTGTATGGCTGAACTTACCAATAATTTAGGTCAAGGGCTAGAGGCAGTATTCTGAACTTATGTTCACAGTTCCTCCATTCCAAATGTATAGAATTGTGTGAAATTCAAAACTGAACCATTTTTTCCCCCAAGAATCCTGGTTGGCTACTAAGAAGCTGTGTGCTTATAAGTTCTGAAACAGGGTTTCAGGCAAATTCTGAAATTCTCTGTGTGAAATCTAGCCTATTTTCCAATTTGGGGTGCATTATTAAACCAAGAATTGCCCGGGGAAGCAAAAGCACAAGGCAATCCAAAGAGGTGTCAAAGTCTACTGACATCTGATGCTGCCTCCCTGGAGGTTTGTCTTATTTCGTCATTCACAGTTCACCTTTTTATTCCAAGGTGACTTTTAATTCCACTCTTATTTTATGCATAGTAGTCACAATCACTCACTTCAGATGTTAGCCTTATCTCTAAGGGATAGTTCATACATCTGGTTTGCAGCAGCAACTCCATTCTCCTTCTTCTTTGGGCAGCTTGAAGAAGCACAGTGCCGTTTGCTGCATTAAACATAGCTATTTCTGATCTTGGTCAATCTATAGACCCTGACTTACGTACGACCTTGAGTTATTAAAAAACAAAAACACTCAAAGTCCTGCCTTGATTATGTAACATGGCCACTAGGCTGACTCAGGGACTTTGTGTTCAGAGCTGAGAAGAGAAATCTGCTTTTTCATACACCTCCACATCTCAGAGATGCTGAACCCAGCTACTAAGCTGTGGTGCTCTATCTTGACCACATACTAAGAATTAAATTTCAGAGGAAGACATAGAACGTTTCCAAATGTCCCTGCTTCCTTTTAGGTCCAGGATTTCTTTTCTTTTTCCCAGGATGGAAAGTACCTTCCTTTCCTAAATCCAGCTGCAGAGAATCTGGCTTCCCACCAGCCTCAAATGTTCAGTCATGCGAAGCCTTGTCAAAGATTCATGGTTGAATCTAAGACAGCATCATGCTGGTAATGCCAGGGGTCACTGAAGATAAAGTAGTACTTATCCTTCTGAGTACAAGTCATAATATCCATGCAGGAAGTCACTTCCAGGTCTTAACCTAGGAGTCACCCAATCTTTCTCCTCATTTTACAGAAGGAGAAACTGATACCTATAGCATGGATATGACTGGCTCTGGGCAGTAGTAGATGGAGGACTAAATCCCAGACCAAACATTTGTGTTGGCTGGTTCACTGCTGTATCCCCATTAAGCAGCACAATGGCTGGTACATAGGAGGGGCTCAATCAAAGGAACGAACAAATATAATACGTCTTTCACACCAGCCCTCTATTGTTCTTCCCTTTCAAACTTGATATTTAACTAACTTCATCTCCAGAAAAGCCCTGCTGTCCCCTGCTGCAGGCCAGGAGAGATCCCAGGTCTGGATAAGATATTGTTCCCTTAAGCCAGGAAATCATCTGGCACCCAGGAGGTATACCTTTAGAAAGGCTCCTGGCCATCACCAGGCCCGCCTGGTGGGCTCTCCTTCCCGCTGAATGCCAGATTGAGGATCCAATATGTTTATTTGGGAGGTAGGTTGCTGTTTGTGCTAAAGGTATTTCCAGTTTATTTGGATCTTAAAAGCAGTTGAATATTGAAGAGAGAGTCAGAAAAGTTTGGGAGCCCCAGGCTTGGGAATGGTGCCAGGACAGAGAAAACATCTTGTCTTAGAAATGAAAAGAGACCTTCTAGTCTCAGCTTGGTCAGGCTAGGCCAGTGTCACTGGGATTGCCCCTGTATGCCCGGGATCTCTTAAGTTTCTGCGGTTGGGAAATGTCAGAATGAGAAGAGAGAAATAAAAACTTTGCTGTTTCACAGATTGTTGGCTCTCAATGAAGGGGGAGTGTCAACAGACTTTGATTCCAGGGGCAGGTCTCTTGGTGTGGTGTGCTGACCCGTTTGGACTCCACAAGAGATGGAGAGCCATTGATTGAGACCAGTTGTACGCCCTAAGAGCACAATCTTAAGTAACCTGAACGGGAAAGGAGCTTGGGGGGCGGGGGGAACCGAGGAGGAGGTTGTCACCTGCTGAGCTCCTCAAGAACCAGTGGCAGGAGCGATCCTCTGCCCTCACCCCTTGCGGGACAAAGATGTCCTCAGCGTGCCCGGAGTCCTCGCGCTCCGCGTGCGCGCCCTGCTGCTCCGCGCACCTGCCGCGGGCGCCGCGCGGGTCTGACCCGCAGGCAGGCGGGCGGCGCGCACAGGTGGCGGCGATTGGGCAGGCGGGGCCGGGAGGGTGACGTCACGGGCTCCGGTCCCGGCGGCAGAAATAGGGCAGCCGCGGCAGCGGTGGCACAGCAGCGGGCAGCGGCGGCTCAGAGAGCTGGCGCCTCAACAGCCTCCAGTGCGCCCGAGACCCGCGGACAGCCGGAGAGACCCACCAAAGGACGCGGGGCCGGGTCGCCGCCGCCGCCACGGGGCGCTCCCTCTTTCCCTCCTGAGTCCGGCCCCCTGGTCTTCCCCTCGGCCCCGGCTGCCTCAGGTAAACGGGTGCAGCTCCGGAGCAAGCGCGCGGAGGTGTGTGTGGGGGGTGCCAAGCCGATGCCACCGCCACCAACTGGTCCTGCTGGGAGCACCCTGCTGGGGTCCCAGCGCCCTCAGCTCCGCGTCTAGCTGCAGGGCCCGGCGCGGACGCTTGCTTGTCCTTACTGCCCGCGCTGGGAGAGCCAAGTTTGCCCGCCTGGCCGCGGGCACGGGACCACAGGGCCGGGGTTTGGCAGGCTGCGGTGTCTGGACTAAGACTCGAGGTAAAGACTGGGGTCCTGGGGCTCGTGGCCGGGGTTTGCAGGGGGGAACCTAGCGACCCTTCAGGCGCGCGGGGCGGCATGCAGAACCGCTCAAGCTGAGCCTGAAGCTCGCGCCGGGCTATGAGACCCTGTAGACGCCGATCTTGGGCTCTGGACCCTGAGCTGCCTCAGCGGAGCCAGGGAAGTGCAGCGTCTTGGCTCGGACCCGTGCCCTTGGCTCTGGGCTGGGGCGCGGGGCGGGCACCCTCAGCACCTCCTTTCCCCGGCTTTGTGAGGAAACTTGCATCTCCTCGCTGCCGCCTAAAGGGCCTGCTGCGCCTCCCCTGGCCCTCATTACCCCGAGGTCCGCGGGGTAGGAGGCTGGAGAGGAGGGAACCCGGGCAAAACCTGGCTTCGGACAGCCTGCGGCTCTCGTTCTGTAGGGCAATATAGCTGTTCAGAACGGTTGGTATTAACCCGCTGGGGAGTCTGTTCCGGGGACGTACAGGTTGCGACCATGGCCCTCAGAGATTGTAGTGTGAGTGATCTCCATCCCTCTTTGCTCCAGCAAAGAAAAGAAATCATTTCCAAGTTTCAGAGGGACCTAGGGAATGCAGGCGGGGCGCTCCGTTTGGGACGCATGTCGCCTTGAGTTTGGGGACAACTGGGCGTGAGCATTCCAGGATCCCTGCAGCTGATAAAGCAGCGTCCCACGCGGATTCGCCCGAGGCCTGCCACCTGAGGACTGCGTGTCCTGCAACTCTTGCACAAGCAGAAACCAGCTACCAGCAGTAGGGTTAAACACGGTGCCCCGAACTTGGAGAGCATCCGATGCAGCACATCGGTCTACTGAAAGTTCCCGGGGAGTTGAGCTTGGCCAGATCTGCTTCAAGGATCAGGGAGTCTGTCTCCAGATGCGCTGTCCAGCAGACTTCCCTCCTGACAACTGTCCCCGACACTGATGAATAGCGCTTCCGCAGCCTCTCCTCTGGTTCCCCTCTAGGTGTCGCTTCCGCCGAGGTTTCCGATGAGTGAAAAACAGCGCTAGCAGCTTTGGTCTGTTCCCTTAGCAAATTTGTTGCAAACCAGTGCGCCAGGAATTGTACTAGATGGGGCCCTGAGATATCAACATACATTCATGTTCTCTGGACCAAACAACAGAATTTCAATAAGAGGTGGAAAGGTAACTGCTAGCCAAAACATGCACCAAGATCCCCACCATTCTCAGGGGGGTGGGGGTGGGGATGGGGGTGGAAGAAGAGGGATCAGGAAGAGATTAGGACTTTTCTTAAAAGTCCTAAGTTATTTTTCTACCACCAGCCTTTGAGGAAGCCAGAGATGATTTTTAACAGTGTCTTCCTAACCCCAGAATGAACCAGTTTCTCAGGTTGCCCCTTCTGGCTCCCAGCATAGGCTCTGCATCTGGGCAGTGGCACAGCAGAAGGTTCACCTGGGAAGCAGTTGTCAGGGGAATGAATGATATGGCTTCTGTGACACTAGAGCCCCAGCATGTCTTAAGTAGTAACTCAGCCCTTGAGTGGAAACCCGCAGGGCTCAGGTTTGCTTCCTGTCTAGGTTGCAAGAGGAGGCACTGCAGCATCACAGCCCATTTCTGCCATCCTCAGCTGAACAGTAGCTTGCTTTCTCCCATGCTGGAAAATAAGACAGCACCCTCTCCCAGGGCTTCAGGCTGAGCCAAAGGTCATGCAAGAAAACAGTCCAGTTGATACAATGTATTAAAATTCCTAATTATGGGGGCTGGGATTGTGGCTCAGCGGTAGAGCGCTTGCCTCGCATGCGTGAGGCCCTGGGTTCGATCCTCAGCACCATGTACAAAGCAATAAAATAAAGACATTGTGTCCATCCACAACTAAAAAATATTTAAAAAAAAAAAATTCCTAATTATGTTTGTCCTAGTAGCTCCCCCCCCACTCTTAGAATTTTTTTGTTAATTTTAGGAAAGCTCTTTTTCATCCATGGAGGGGACAGCTTATTTTTCTGTGTATTAGGAGAATTTTTATCCCTCTGGCTGCATGCCCTGAAGGTGGGTAAAGAAGGGAAAGGTTGAGTTTCCTGCCGTGACTCACTACTAAGGACTACAGGACTTTTTAAAAAGTGACCTTATATTGTGATCTTTTGTTTGACTGAATGCTACATTTTAGAGATTGGCATTGAGTAATCAGGATTTCATAAAATCTATGTTGTTTCCTACCTTGTCTTTTTTTTTTCTTTCCTACAAACTCAACCTTTTTGTGTTGCTTATATGTGGTCACTCCTCCCCCAACCCCATGCTTTCAAACTTAATGATTAGATAGTTGTTTCAAGAGCATATCTTTTCTTATACTTTCTGTCTCAATGCATAACACAAAGCATGGGATGTCAAATAAAATAGAATTGTAGTCAAAAGAACATAGTGCTTAAAAGATACAGTCTAAGGTTGGAGGGGTTAGGGTTATTGGAAGCCATATATGTGTTAAACTTAGCAGTAAATGCCACAAGTTTAAGCACTTCACATTTAGGCATCTACTTTATCAATTGTAAAAGATATAGAATAGATAATTGATAGAAAATGCAATCAGACTTCATTATGGCTTGCTACAAGGTTAGCCTGATATATTTCCAGACCTGTTTTCTCTGGGTTGGTGTTTTAGGGATTATCTAGGGAAATTAGAACCACTTTTCCTAAAAACACTCACAAATCAGAAATAGGATCCTAAGCCTTTCAGAAGAAATTTCCAGATAGCCTCCTGGTTTTCAGCTGGGATTGACACTTGCCCCCTTCAATATTGGTGGACATGCAGAGGAGGACTGCTGGGCTTTGGTGTTCCCTGGTTGATTTCCATTTGTTAATTGCTAACATGCTGCGTGTAAAATGCAACACACTTAAAGTGATCTGCTAGAGCAAACCCTTATTCAGTTAGAAAGGTTGGGGATGCAAGTGCCTCAGGGTCACAAATCTGACTGTTCTCCAGAGATGCTAGATGTCATCACTTGTTTCTACCAAACCATCTTTGTAATTTCTGGTCCTGTTGTTTACCAAGGAAAGCTGTTTGTGTGGCTAATTCATAAGTACTGGTCTGGCCATATTAGTGTGTTCTGGAAAAGAGGGTGAGAAAGAGAAGAGGTGAAAAATGTCCCGCAAATCCTGAGGGCCAGAATTCCAACTCCTCCCAACAAAGCTGGCTCCTGGAATAAAAGAGTTGACTTGAATGCATTGCCAGTGTAATGTCTATGCCTTTCTCTGGCTACTGACTCTGTTCAATAAAGACAGCTTATATACTGGTGTGTATTCTCTGGGAGGGGCAGATTTCCAACTATTCATATTAATACCTCTTTGTCCTCTAACAATTTGCTTTCATTCTTATTTTTTTTCAATTTTTTAAAAAAAGCAAGTTGTCATTCGGAATGTTACATCATACTAATGCCTCTAAAATTGAAATGAAAAGGAAAAAAAAAGCACAGAGATCACCTTATTTTAGAACATTGGAAAATCCTGTGGTATTCACAAGGAGTGGGGAGGCGATCTGGCAGAGTTCCTTCAGCACCAAAAAAAGTGAAATCCGTCTATCTAGGCAGAGCCTGCAAACATATACTCTATATGTAAATCTGTAAGAAACCAAACAATTGCCCAGAAGGCAGGATGCTGGGGTTTTAGTCTAGGTCTGGCTACTGGCTTGGTGACTTCCACAACCCTGTGGTTTCTAGTGTCTGGTGTGGACAGCAGTCAGGGTAGCACCTGCTTCTCCTGGCCATGCAGGAGTGTGACATCTGCCAAACAAGATGTCTTAACTTGTACTTCATGAATTGTTTGGAAGGAAAGATGTCCCAACTCTTCTTTTGAGGACAGTCCTGAGTGAGTTTATAACTAATGCTTAGAACTCAGTCAGAATCCAATGAAACTTTTGAACCTAAATTAATCTCAAAAGGAGCTCCTGGTTGAAAGACAGAGTGTGTGACCTTATGAATGGCACCTTCCCAGTTCTATAATGGGAACGTTCTTGTATTTTCCTCACTCTGAAAACCAGTAGGGCTATTTGACTTTGAGGAGTAATGAATTTGGTAACAAATCTACTTTCTCAAAACTATGGATTCTCCTTGTGAACTGAGGGCCAACCTGCATCCTTGCTGCCTAGAATTTTTTGAAATTTCTTATGGATTTTTTTTCTTGACTACATTTTTTTTCTTGGCTCATAAATGAAGCAGCAATGAGGAATGTGTGCCAAGTGGCCCCCACCTTGGGGCAGAGTGCAGGAAGGCAACAATGTGGCTCTTTCCCCTTGCTCTGCATTTTTGGCCTTAGGTAGAGCCATGCCAACTAGAGGAGGTCAGGTCTCAGCAGATTTCAGAGGCAAGGAGAGACTGGGGGCTTAGAGCTGCCTATATTGCTTTATGTAGATTTTCCTCATCACATTAAAACAACTGTTTATCAAGATAAAATATTGCTGCCAGCACAATGGCACACACCTGTAATCTCAGCATCTCTAGAAGCTGAGGCAGGAGGACCGTGAGTTCAAAGCCAACCTCTGCAAAAAGCAAGGTGCTAAGCTACTCAGTGAGACTCTGTCTCTAAATAAAATACAAAATAGGACTGGAGATGTGGCTCAGTGGTCAAGTGCCCTTGAGTTCAATCCCTGGTATCCTCCCCCTAAAAAAGATAAAATATTGCTAAGGGTTGAGAGGCAGCACAGGATTGGACCATGGTCTACCTGCCTGGCTTAGAATCTCAATGCTGCCACTTATTTGCCTGGACAAGGTACTTAACCTTACTGTGACCCTGTCTCCTCTGTCATGAGATGGAGAGATAATCATTGCCCTCTTCGTGTAGTAGAAAAAGAAGATTATGAGTTAGTACCTCTAAAGCATTTAGAATAGTGCCTGACACATTGTAATTGCTATGTAAGTGTTAACCAAATAGATAGTTTGGTTATTAGATCATCAAAATTGATTTAGACCTAATATTAATTCTTTTTATGAACTGATCTGTCATAAAACTCGAGTTGTAAATTTTTAGGCTGTTGCTGCCGTAGATGGAGTGAATTGTCAATCACTAGGTATAAAACGACATCTAAGGCACATCCACTGTGCAAACGAGATCGGAGCTGGTAGTGGCCGAACAGAGCTCCATTTTACAAAGAAGCTCCCTAGGAGTATTTCATGGATTAGCCCGGTTCCCGTTTCCCCCTGTCTTCAAATGAAAACTTAACAGGGAGCCTCAATGCAAACCAGATTATGCCAGTGACAACTCCAGGTAAAGAGGGGCTGAGTATAGGGTTTCTGAAACACAATTCAGAAACCAGCTGGTTAACACCCTGAGAGTACCTCTTTAATGAATTGATTTGGTACTTGCCAAAATGACAATTGAAATGAAAGGATTTTATTTTGAAGCTATCCATGAATAATAAAACATCAGACATAATTGGCCTTAGATAACTAGGTAAATTGAAAATGAAATACTAGACTGTGTAAATTGTTTATTACATAACTCCAGGAATTGACATCTGTATGTTAACTAGAATAAATTCTGATTATTTTACAGTTTTTAGTTTATTTGGGCTAGGAGGCATGAAAAAGGAGAAAAGGAGACTTTTAATATGTGTGCTTATCCCATAAGGAATGTTTGATAGTGGATAAAGTACAGAAAATTTCATTAAGCAGGAAGCAACATCTTTTTAGTTTTAGCTTGGATACTATGACTGGCTCTTAAAAATTACAAAAATCCAGGATCTGCAGTCTCTGGAATGTGTCTGTGTGTTCGCAAGAAGATAATTTATGAGGAGTAGGGAGTTGCCCTATTTATTTTTAGAAAAACTGGTTGCAATATGGGAAAGATATTTTTACTCTCTTTTAGTCCTGAGATGGTTTCTTTCCCCAACTCCTCCTCATCCCTGTTAGAATTCACCCACCCGAGCCAGCCTGAGCACTGGAATTGGGAGTGCAGAGTTGGGTGGCAGCTGTTAATGCTATAGGCCACACCCAGGTAGCAGATGAAGTTGTACCATGTCACTCCACTCTGCTGTCTTCAAGGGGCAGAGCAGTGTTGAGGCTGTGACCTCAACACTGGCCCCCTGGACTACTCCCAAGTAACTCAGCTTTGCCAACAGATGTCAAAGATGAATGACCAAAGAAATAGATGCAAGGAACGGGAACCTCTGGACTCTTTTTGAAACCAGGAGACATCTTTTCTTAAAATATAGTCACCCCCTTATAACCTTACCTTTTCATAGGCCAATGTTATATACCCATACATTTTAGTCTGACTTCTCTTCCCTGTGGGCATTTCTGTTTCAAACTCAGGACATAAAGCAAACATGAAGAGGCAGCTCTATTTGGGTGTGGAAAGCAGCCAAAAGAAACCCAGATGTGACAGGAGTGTATTTGTTTAGTGGCCCTGGCCACAGCATCAGTGATTGGGTGACAGCCCCTGCCCCTTGTCTAGAGTAAGCATCCTTCAAGGCTGTTCACTTCTCAAGCTCTAAGGTCCCTTAGACACTCAGTTGTTTCTGACTGGGACACCTGCTGTGGCCTAGTCCTGGGCCAGGTCATACTGGGTGTTGACCTCCAAGGAGCTGTCTTTCATCTCACTAGCCAGGATCAGGGTGCAGGATGGACCACATGTAATTAAGCACTAAATTGTGTGGTGCATGCAGAAATCAATAACCCCTCAAGTTTTCTGGAATAAGAGCTGTAGGTACTGTGTTGTGAGTTTTACATGGCTCTGCCTTAGACATTGAAATTATGGTTGGAATATATTCACAATGGAAACCTCTTATTTAGAAAGTCTAGCTAATTGAACTAATTGCATAGTCCATGCCTTCATTACCTAGCACAGTGTTTAGCACATGATAGGAACTTAAACATTCTTGGTAGCCAATCCTTGGTCTTTCGTCCAAATAATTTGATTACCTCGAATTGCCCATTTCTTTTTCTTTTTTCTTTCTTTCTTTTTTTTTTTTTGAAGGTATTTTGACAATAATGTTATAAAGGGAGTCTCAGGAAACACCTTAAAGGTTATTGAGATTCTATTATCATTCCCTGCTTGGATTCTACTACAAACATTATTGGTCTTCAAACTAAAATATTGGACCTTGTGATGCCAATTTGAAGCCCATCAGCTTGTAGACTGAGGTGTAATCCACAAGTAAGTTGCCACTGTAGAATTCCTCGTGAGCATTTCCTGAGCACTAATTCTGTGTGTAGTCCCAACTGCTTTCTCAGGGAAGTGAGGCATGGACATGCCCAATGTAGGTAGTCCAGCTGTCTCATTCTGGTTTGTTCTTACCCATGTTGTGGCAGGTGGTATTTCCAAGTGGAACTCTATATACCCACCAGCATTTACAGGGTTCTTACTGTGTGTGTGACACCAGTATCTTCAATTCTCACAGCAACCCTATGAGGTACACAGTATTGTCCCCACTTTAGAGGTGAGCAAACTAAGGCACAGAAGTCATGCATCTTCTCCAAAGTAGAACAGAAGGGTTGGTGCTGGGCTTTAAACTCAGGTTAATCTGATTGTGAACATGTACTTTGCATTGTGACACCCTGCAAAACTTAGTGCCCGACATTTATCATTTTCTCAACAGACTGAACAAAATGAAACCAGGAAGCTTTTGGCTGCATCTTACACTGCTTGGGTTCTCCTTGCTGGCTGGGCTGGGATGGATGGATCCAGGAACCAGCAGAAACCTGAATGTGGCTGTGAGGCAGTCACAGGCGGAGGTATGTTCAAATCACTGCTGACGTGACATTGCCAGCTGATTGCTTTTCCATGTTATAGTATCTGATTTCCTTTCCACCTTTAGTTGAGATCAGTTAGAGCATTGTGTAAATTAAAATGGCACTCCCTTTTTGATGGGGGACAGAAGGTGGCAACATGGATTGACAAGGACACGAGGCTTGTATCTCATACACTTGAAATTCATACCAAGCTGTGGTTAACACGGTTAGTCTTTCACAAAGACCCTCAAGAGAATGGCCTTTCTGTATATTTAATACAACTCTGAAAATGCAGACTAATGGGTGAAACATACCCATGTGAACTAATGAAGTATTTGAATTATAAAATAGATTTTAAAAGAAATGGAGGACTTTTCAGGTATATAGATAAAAAAGAACCACACCGAGAGAAAACTGGCAAGTCAAGATCCTAAGGGAGACTGGTTTAATGAACAGATAAGAATGATTAATGGCATGTTAGGTTCATATAAATGCTTCTAAAGTGCTTGAAAAACTTGTTCTTAAATACCTCCCTAGAGGGTCTGGTTATACTGCTAATTGCTTAGTGAACTGGTCTTAAGTAGTGGAGAGGATTCACAAACTGCAACCTTGCCCTGCTCAGGGTAGTGGGCCCCATGAATTTATGGAGAGGTTCATGGGGATGCAGGTTTTCTGCAGAAAATGTGTTGTGTGTGTTCAACCTTATGAAATGGCTTAACACCTTTTCATTAAAACTACCTGGGATCTTCTGTATGCAATGACAGATACTAATTCTCAGGGGGTTTTTAGGGCATCTTTACTCTCGTTTTCTTACTTAATGCACACCCATCTCCTTTTTTCCATACTTATACCCTGTCCCTTGGAACAAGACATAAAAAATACCTCGAAAAGTCAGCATTGCCAGGGAGTGAATAACGATACACAGTGTAGAGTAGAATTATTTGATCAAACGACTTGACTTCTCTTTCATTATTACTTAATTGTCATGCAATCCCCAAACTGCAAGCCTTAGTCTTTGGGGAGCTTCAGAAGTAATTTAGCACACACTTTTCCTGCTGACGTTGTTGTGGTGTGCTTTTGTGGCCTGCTGCTGCTGATTAAATAGAAACACTATCTCTCCCCTCCAAATCCATGAAGAGCACACCTTAATGCTCCTTTGAAAGAGTCTGGTGGCCTATGTGCAGGTGAGAAGAGCTTTCTCATGTGGGAAAGGCTTAATTATTAAACTCATATCCAGACAAAGGGAAAATGATCACTGAAATCCAACAGCTACATGTGGAGCAGTTTTTGTTTTTTTTATTGTTAACAACAAGGCAAACGTACAGAGAGGCTCAGGCTTCTTATTGTTAGGGCTCCCTGTCTTCAATCACTTATTTCAATTAAGAGTTAAGCCAATTAAGGTGGGATGTAGCTGGAGGTAAATAGAAGGTAAGTTAATATCACCTAGGGCCTTTTCATCTGGGCTGTTTATGCCTTAACACTTTGTGTACCAACCAGAACCAGCCACTGCTCTTCCTCCCCAGGAAGGCTTTTATGTTAGAAGTGGCTCTGTTCCCCAGCTATTATCTCCCAAGTGGCTGCTTCAAGGGAAGTGATGTTTCTTCCAAATGCAGGAACCACTGCCCTATGGCTCTAGCATTCATTTTTGTGGTGTTTTAATTTCTACTCATTGAGTCTGTTTCTATCCACCATGAAGAAGGTGTTGATAACATGAATGGTCCTACATAGGATGGACTCTGTAAATGTTTGGCTCCAGTGAGCAAGACATTTATTTTAGTGGACTTGGTTGCTGACCTTAGTCACAATGTATGCATGTCCCTCATGCTCTTACTCACTAGAGTCCTGATGTGGCATCCTGTCCCTTCCTCATGTCTGAGTCTGCCGCTGCTCCAAGGTAACTTCTGATTTTCATCTTTTCTCTAGTATCTACTTTGACTGCTCTTTGTCACATTTGGGCCCTTTTTCTGAACTCTTGATCCTTTTTCTCTCCTCTTTTACCTTTGATATTTTCAGTTTAGCATGTGGATGAAACCTGTCTTATTTATCTTTCTATTCCTCCTTGTGTCTAATAATTTTATGAGGAAAATAGAGGTTTCGTGTATTTCAAAGTCAATCAAGACTTAATGCAACACTCAATCCTGGTCATGAAATCACCCCAGAGCTTCCAAAATTCAAACTAGACCATCAAGTCTTTAAATGGATGACCTACCTCATGAACCTGGAAGGTTTATTTCTGGTAGGGATATGAATGGTCTCCCTGCAGGATGTGAGCTATTAACATACCTATAACTCACTGTCCAGACCCAATGACAGTTCTTAGGCAGTTTCCTTAGATAGCTTTATTTCCTGGAAGAATCAGTTCAGTTTCCTGAGACTCAAAATAAGTAAAAATAAATAAATAAATAAAAATTTAAAAAAAACCCTTTTTAGTAGTAAATATTGAAATGTTTCCATTAATGTTTTCTTCCTGAGAGGAGTTTCTCACAAAATATTCATTACAATGTTTAAAGTACTTAGAAAGCATTAATAAGTTTTGATTTGTCTTTAAAGTTATTTTACCAATTATTTGAACGTCCTAAGGGTAAATAAAGATTAAATGACCAGTGTGCATGTGTTTGCGTATTTTTAAAGCAATTATAGCAAGTGTGAATTTTATTAAATTATTGTTTTATGTACAAAGACCACAGTGAAAGTAGCTTCAAAGAGTTTATCATTTTACAGATGTAGATAAAAAGAAATGTAGCTGGGTGGAGTGCTTCTTTAATAAGAGCTGAGGAGGAGGACATGGCTTCGAATGCTAATACAGTTCTAGAATCAGAGGAAACAATTCTGAGAGATGCAACTTATTGAAATTCTGAAATATCATTATATTTTCCTCCTTTTCCCAACACTCTGGCTAAGATTAATATACTATAGGCTAAGCATCTCTAACCTAAAAATCTGAAATAGGACATGACATGTTGGTTGAGGGCCAACACCACATCACAAATGGAAAATTCTACACCTGACCTTGTGAAATGCTTGTAGTTCAAATGCAGGTGTACTAAAAATACTGTATAAAATAAAATTACTTCAGACTATATGTATATGAAACAAATGAAATCCATGTTTAGACATGGATCCTGTCCCCAAGATATTTGTGTGTGTGTGTGTGCATGCAAATATTCCCTCCCCCCTGAAAAAAAATTCAAGATCTGAAACAGTCTTGGTACCAGGCATTTCAGATAAGGATACTGAACCTGTAGTGAAGTCAATATCAGAATTTTATATTTTGGAGAACCAAGGAACCAGGAAAACATGAGAAGTGATGTGGTGACACACACACAGAGCTGGCCTACTCTTGAGAGGTAGGCATTTGTGGCAGGTCCCCTTGTCCCCGAGTGTTCCAGCATCAGTGTCTGACTCAGTTGCTGAGCTCTGGCATTGAATGGTGACCCTTAAACAATCTTACACACCCTTCATGTATTTCACTTAACTTTTTATACATGATTCTTGCCATGGGGTGTTGTCACATACTAAGTGACTATAAATGCTGATATTTGTTCCTTTTAAAATTGTTTGTCTCATACGCCTCAGGGATAACAGACCAGAGCTTTGGGATCAGATATCACATGTTTTCAATATTTGCAAACTTTCTCAAAGTTTATAAGGGACATATATGGAAGGTGGTATCAGTTAACTCCAATGTATTTTGCCTCCTTCCAAGACCTGGGAGTCAGCCTAAGAGAGCACTGATCCTACCCTGGCTGACAGGCCAACCCCTTTTGCAGGTATGGGCCCTGGACACAGAGAGCAGAGGTGCCATTACGGTCCCTGCCAGGGCAGCTTCACGTTGTCGGCTCCCTAAAGCTCTCGGGCTTCTTCTGGCCTTGATAGGACATTCAGATGTATATTGATCTTTTAAAAAACATTTCTTTATTCTTACACATCTTATTAGCTTTAAGAAAATGCTACCCACACTTTCTAGCAGAGTACTTCTTGAGATTCCTGAGGCAGAGCCTGTGATCTGTGAGGTTTGAGGTCTGCCCTTTAGCATCTCGAATCACCCTTGTCCTCACCCTGTCTGTTGGCATGAAGAAAAGAAGCTCCCTTCTGCCTTGAACAGATGGGTTCATATTGAGTGTTTGGCATGTTGTTACATCTCACCTGCAGCTCCAGCCTGCAAGTATCTCTTGTGTGTTTCTGTGGTGTTTCCTGTCCTAGGTGCTCACTATACAGACTGGAGCACTGGACTCACTTTCAAAGAATCTGAGACTCTGGGAGAGTTCCCTCAGCACAAGGTGGAATGGCTCTAGGGTTGCCAGGTACACCCCATTCTCTTGAGTATCTGCACATTGACTGCAGGTGTGGTGCCCTGGCAGTGTTTTCTTCTTGGTCCCCAGCACTTGGCCATGGCTCTCTGCTGACTATTTTCTGTTACTGTGACAAAATCTCCCTGAAAAATTAAAAGAGGGAACATTTATTTAGAACCCGAGTTTCAGAGGCTTCAGTCTATGGTCACTTGGCTCCTTGGACTGTGGTCTTGTGTTGAGGTAGAAAATCATAGCAGGGACTGTAGTAAAGCAAAGCTGCTCACCTCATGGTGGCCAGGAAGCAGAGAAAGACAAGGAGAATCTGGGGTCCCAATATCCCCTTGGGGGCATGCCCCCAGTGACCTGCTTTCTCCAACAAGGCCCCACTCCTGATGTTCTCACTGCCTCCAAATAGTGCCATCAGCTGGGGACCAAGCCTTTAATCCTAAGCTTTTGGGGACATTTAACCATGAGATAAGACATGTGGATTTTAGTTTCTCAGGTAAAGTGGTGCCACCTCCCACTTACAGACTAATGGTACGTCCATCATTTTCAAGGTGAAAGATGGCAGCAGATCCTTCCAAGTGTGTCCCCACATGCAGAGTTAGCATGTGCTGTGCCCTGCCCTAGTGCATCCTGAATCTGCCCCAGAGCCTAACAAACTTCAGCATGCTTGCCAGCTGCTTGGGTTCTGGTTACAGTGCAGATTCTGATGTGGTAGGGTTGCACAGGTCCTGAGAATCTGCATTTCTCCTAAGCTCTGGGTGATGCCGATGCTTCCCATTCCAGGGAATACTGGGCAGAAAAAAACCCTAGAGAAGTCCCCGCCTCCTTCCCCGACATACACACACAGGAAGGAGAACCCCAGTTGGATTGATCTTGGCCCTTTTAATCTTTTGTGAATGTGATGATGCTTACTATGCTGAAGAAAGTGAGAGAAATAGGCAGGCTGTACTCATGCTGCTAAATAGCTTGACAAGACTGGGGGGAGATGGTAGGAAAAGGGAAAGGTAAACCTAAGCACCCTGAGTTCCAGGGTCATTTTTCTCTATTTTCAAGCAGGCACACAGAACATCTCAGATCTCTGAACCTAGCACTCCTTATTGGCTGGTCTGTTGGTGATTTTTAATTTCAGAGGAGGTGATTCTAAATGCTGAGAGTTACCACAGCCCATGCTACAAAGCACCCATACCACATACCCACCATGGTGCCTATACTGGTGTCTTACCCACCTCTTTGTGCCTAGTCTCAACTAGGCTTTTTGGAGACCACCACAGCTGGTGGTCTTGTTTTTGAGTCTTATTTTTATTTTATTGAGAAGGGTAAGTTACAGTCTTATGTTTTTTCGTGTGTTGCATATTTCTCCTCTATGTCTGTTCCCAGCAAGCCCTTCCAAACTCTGTGCATTAGCAGACTGTGTGTTCTTTTAGTATTTCGAGATCATAGTTGACAGAGTTTTAATTGGCCTTGAAAAATTCTGTGACCCAGGAAAATAAGCATTTATGAGTTCACAGAAAAACCATTATTTTTCTTCCTCTTAATTTAGCATTTACTCATCTAACTATTTATGCCTCCGCTGCTAAATAATCCATCTCCTCTAGGAAGCTTCCCAGACTCATAATCAGGACATTAGGACCTGCTTGGTCGATGGGGCTGCAATCTCCATTTGTGGTGGAGTTGGGAGCATCAGATCTGCCAAGCCCCAATCATCTGCTTGATTTATCCTCCATGACGTGTGGGTTATGGTTCTGCTTCCCATTTAGAGAGAAGTGAATGTCACATTGTATCAGACAGACTCTAACAGGCCCCCCACGGGTGGGCTCTACTTTTTGTCCTGCCAGGCCACAGCCATTGTCCTTCTGCCTTTGCTGCTGTGGTCTCTGCTATGAGGCTCCTGGGCCTTGTCTTGTCATTAGCCATGTAGGAGGTGGAGGGTACTGGCTGCAGAAATGGAGGACCAGAAATGGATGATGTGGGCCCTGTGCTCTGAGCGGGTGACATCTGAGGAGAGTGCAGTAGGAGCTGGAACACTGGTGTTGGGTGGAGGAAGCTAAGAGGCTGGGAAGCCATCTGACTGTTGGGCCTCAGCTTTTGGAAAGATGGCCATGCACCTTTCAGCCTGAGGCATTCCCTGAGCCCTGGAACACCTGCAACCCTAGATCTTTCCTCCTAATAAAAAGCAGTCTTGCTTTACTCCTTGAGCAAGTAGGAAAACTAGGAGTGATGTTGGTGGTCTGTGGGGCTGGTGGTCTGTGGGGCTGGTGGTCTGTGGGGCTGGTGGTCTGTGGGGCTCCAGTCTTCCCTCAACCCAACAGTTTGTTGCAGCCTGACTCTATCTGGGGAAGAAGTAGGGAGAACCATTGTGGATGGCAGGCTGGTGTTGGATGCCAAGTGGCCAGAGGGTGGGGGGTGGCATGGGGCCACGGGGACAGGGGAACACCATGGGAGAGAGTTCTCTTCCCTCAGGTCATGTGGCGTGCTGGGCAATGGCTGTATAATTGTTTGGTGCCACAACTGGAGATGGAGCCCTTAGTTTTTCCTGTTCCTCTGCATTCCAAGAAGGCCTTATATCCAAATCAAAATCCTTCTGGAAGTCTTGGCCAGGGATGAAAACTGCCATCATTGCTTTTGTTAAAGTGCTGGAAAGCTTGAGTTTTCATATTCTTTGGGGGTCTGGATTGGGAGAGAAAGAGAGAGGGGTATGTGTGTGTGTGTTGTCTGTTTAAGAGTTGCAAAGGAAATTTATCTGATGAGCCCATTACATGGCTCAGGGAACCACCCCTGCTGGTCCACTTACCACCCATGTGGGAGCAATCCAGCCTCTGAGGGGATAGGTACCACAATGACCACTCACGCTTCAGCCCTGGGCCTCCAGAACTTGACCTGCACTTTTGACACACATCTCTCCCCACTCTGCTCAGAGTCCTCTGTGCTTTTGGTGGATTGCTTGGCTGCTGCCAGGCTGGCTCCTGTCACAGCACCTGACATGGGAAGTTCTGCAGCCCTAGGGAGCAGTTGCTGCTGTGTCCTGCCCTCCTGTTGACCCTCACCCTGGATGTTATCCTCTAGGGTATTTGTGATCGTTTTCAACAAGACCTTAGCTGGCTTTTCCTGTTGGGGCTGAATCCCCTACTTTATAAGCTTCCTGCCCACCAAGGAGTCCCCAGTGCTGCCTTTGCCTTAGGGTACCCTCCAGTCACAGAGCCAGTGGCTCACATCTGCTTCTTTGCCAGGTATGTGGCTGAGGGTCCCTTACCATCTCTAACCCTTAGGTTAGCCCTGAGTAAAATGTCGGCAATAATAGCCCCATTTTCAGAGCTGTCACAACAACAAAGACGTGTGCATGTGGTGCCTGGTGCAGAGTGGTGCTCCAAACACGGTGGTCAGAGCTGCGGTTTTGTGTCTGTCATCTCAGAACCCCTCTAAGTACTCCTCAAGAGCCAACCCATAATGTAAGTGAACCGTCTTTTATCATTTATTTTGGTATCATGTGGAGTTTAGACAAGGGTTCTTGAGTTTCTAAGACTCCTTACAGAAGAAACCCCAGGGGAAGATCCCTTCACTGTCCTTGCCTTTCACTTCTAGTAGAATCTCTCTCCTAGTCTCACCTTCCCCATACCTTTACTGAAGTAGTAACCTGAGAAAATCCTGTGGGCTGTGTGGAGGGATAGGGCGGGACCCCTGATTCAGTTGCTTTTCCTTTAGTGGTATGTGGGGACAACCTGGCTTTGGTTGTCCCTCTGGGAAGAGGCCAGCATTGTTGCTGTAGGTATACCAGACCGTCACCAAGAACATGAATCCAGAGACTGCATCGTGAAATTCAACAAAACAGGATGCTCTGTTGTGCTTAGAATTTTCAAGATCAGTGGAAGTAGCTTGTGACTCCTCACAAAGGGAAGGGAGGTCTTGAGGGTGGCAGGAACAGACTCTTCTGAAATGTCATTTAGTAGGTATGAGACTCCGGATGGCTTTTCTTCATGCTAGTCTTAGGATTACTTCCAAGCATGTTCAAGCCCTCCTGTCACTTAAAGCTTGCTTCTTTGCTGAAAGAAAACAGGACTTCTCTGCTATTTTCCTTTCTAGCCTTGCATTTAAAACACGTTTGAAAACTTTCTCCCCAGAAAAGACCTCGAGTTCTGCGGTTCTGCTGAGGCCACCTTGGGTGCATCCATTCTAGGCAGATAGACTTTCATGTGGGGATGCTGGGAGATGTCACACAACAGAGACCACCAGGCAGATGCTCCAACTGGAGTGCTGCTAAAATATGCCCCTCAGTGCCTCCTCTTCCTCCTCCGCTCTCTTCTGTTTGGTTGTTACATATGCTTCTCTTTTCACATTAGCATGTGTCAATGAAGAATGGGCTCCTCTGCTTTGTGCTTGGTGGTTTAGGATTATGTCTTTGTGTCCCAAAGTAGAACTTCTGGTCTGACCTCTCATAACCTGCTGAGATGGGTCTCTGAGCAGGCCAGCTGGTGAACCTATTGTCTTAAATCTTGGTAATCAACAGATCTCCATTGAGTACCCAGCTGTGTGCTCAGCCCTGTCGTAAGCTTAGCCACGTGGTTAAGAAGAGATTGGATCTTTGATTCCATTCCAGGAGCTTGAAGACCACTGGGGTGTGAGGGTTGGAAGCGGGGGAGCAGAATGGATTCTGAGTTAGCAGGAGGGATTAAACAGCTATGTTAATGATCTTTTCTAACACAGAAAAGATATAATGACTAAATTAAATGTTCAACTTTAGCCCAAAGAAAATTAGGTCTATTTATTGAGTAATAAAGGAAGAAGTAGCCCCCATCTCCCTCACTGCTATTCCCAGAGCAGGGTGGTCATTATCCAAGATCACAGGACACAGGGGGCCAAGGGCAGATCTAGTGTCACAGGTTTGTCCTGGCCCAGGGCTCAGCTGATCTGAAGCCCTTGGAGGGTAGGTTGGGGGCTGGATGAAGCTGGGATCACTGAGTGTCACTTGAGACATTGCCAAATGTAGGAGCCATGTGGGTATTCCAGTCACCTCTCTTGACTCCAGGACTTGTCCACCAGGACCTGAACCCTTCTGGGTCCACTCTTCTAAGCTGGTTCCTTCTAATAGGACAGTGTCCTTCAATAACTCCTAAATCCCATTTAGGGAATTTGGACAGGTGGTATGGATAGCCATGTATGACTGCTGTTTGATCTTGTTTAGGATACTGCAACATGTCCTGTTATATCTACTAACCAAGACTCACAGTGGAGGTCATATCCCTTGGTGTAGGAATCCTACCTTGAGCCAGGTGTCCATCCTGATTCAATTGGTTGGAGTCGTTTTTCAGTAATTCTTGGGAACAAAAGCTCTTCTAAGGCCAGGCTTACTAGCATAGAATGATCTGTGATTCATTATACATTCTAGATAAAAATGTGTATAGATTTAAATCTAAACTCCTTCAAATGTTCTTATATTTTGGGTAAAGATGATCATGAGCTATATTCTACAGGAAGTTCCTGTCTGTGGGCTGATAGCTCATTGTGGGATTATGAGAAAGGAGAAGCCATTGCAAGATTTAAGAAATCACCTCGACACTTGCATATGGAGGGCTTCTAAGACAGTATAGTGTATTCAGTCAGCTGTGTGGGCCATGCTGTGGGTGAGCGAGAATGGGGAGCAGATGTACTGGGTGAGGGTGGATTGCTAAGGACCCTCTTGGGGATGGAGGGCCTTGGAGAGGGTGGCTGGGATCTGGTTGGGTGAGTGTTTATGTAAGGAGGAGGAACCCTTCTAGTTAGAGGTGTGGGTGAGCAGGACCATGCCAGCTGAGGGGGACAGAGAGAACAGGTTGGCCTGGCCAGAGTGGCTATCTGGGCCTGTTGTCCAGTGACCCACTAGAAAACCTTTGGTGGCCAGGAGCAGAATCACCTTCTAAGATGGTGGTGTATACAAAAGGGTTATCATTATGCCACAGATGTTCATCCAGAAATAAGCACAGGATGCTCCAGGATGCTGGGGGCATAGAGTGGCTGGCAGCCTTCTCTCATCTCTCTTCTTTTGAGCAGCACCATCTCTTTCCTACATTTCTGTCTCCTCTGCCTGTTCTCTCTTTAGACTGGCCTTTCCATAAAGCTGTGAGGCCTATTTTGCTGCCCCAATGGATCATGTAATCAGTGGTCTTGGCCTGGCCACCACATGAACTTATAACTCTGGGCCCTGGACTCTCTCTCTAGAGGTCTATAGTCTGTGTGTTCAAGAGAGAGAAATGTTAGCCCTGGTCCAGTTGCCTGTGGCTAGGGGTAAGTCCTGACATGCCAGGTGGCATTTGGGGTCTTGGAGGAGAGAATGTGGGTACAGGCTGGGTCAGCTTTGGTGGAGGTTGGTAGAAGCTACTGTGGGTGGTGGACAGCTGGTGAGGCTGAAGAATAGCCTCGAGTCTCTAAAAAAGCACTAGGAGAAATGTGCACTGAGCCATTGGACAGGTGCTTCATGGAATGGAGTTTTCAGTCCTTCTGAGCTGGAACTGGTGTGGGTGTAGTCTCTGGCAGGAAGGAAAAGTGGGGCATTTCATCTTTGCTCTTTACTTTGCTTGGCTACCTTCCTCTACCTGTCTCATTAGTATCTTCACCACACTCTCACCAGCCTTGTCCACCTGCAGCTGGACAGTTTAGATGGCCAATATACTCATCCCTAGGACACTTCAGCAAGTAGGTTAGGCCTAGCCTTTGCAAGCTAACTTGAGTCTTGCCAGTTACCATTGATTCTCCCTACACTTATCCTGGTACCTATGATCCTAGCTCCAGGGTCTGTGCTAGGTTTTGCATGTGTCCCTGAGAAGCACGTACTGAAAACTTCAACCCTAATACAATAGTGTTGGGAGGTGGGGCCTGATGAGAGGTGTTTAGGTCATAAAAGGATAAATGCCAGTTATAAAAGGCTTGAATCTGCGAGTTCACTTTCTTGCTTTCTCACACCCTATCTTTGCCCTTCCCCCTTGAGATGATGCAGTAAGAAGGCACTCTCCAGATGCTGGCCTCTCCATCTTGGATTTCCCAGCCTTCAGAACTGTGAGCCAATGTATTTGTGTTCATTATAAATTTCCCAGTCTCAGGTGTTCAAAGCAAACTAAGACAATTTGTGTCCATGTCCTACCCATCAAATTGACTAAAAGGGAACAGGCTTTGGGGATCAGATGTGGCTGTGTCATCCAGAGCCATATATCCTGGGTCTACAGGGAGTTCCTTAGTGCAGCTGATTTGGGGTTACATTGTTCTTAGGAAGAAAGAAACACTACACAGGAAGGTAGTCATAAGTTGACTGCATGAAATCAGATTCTTAGAGAGTCCACCTCCCTGTGGAATCCAACAGCAATATTGCAGTGGAGCTGTTGTGGGGTGATTAGCCCCAGCACCAGGAAAGACAAGACGGGATAGATGTTCCCTCATCTCTGAGGTTCAGCCCTGCTCCTAGCAAGGTGTAAAGTCTTGTTCCACCAGGAACTTGTTTTTTTGCTGTGGCATCTGTATATATGACAATTATGTAGCCAAGAGTTAGAGAGCATAGGGAACCAGGACCACTTCTAGGTTGGGGATGACAGAGGAGTGGCCTCTGGAGCTCAGGGCTGGGGGGCTTAATGGCTCTCCTTCTCCTTTGCTTCCAGGAGGAGATTCCCCATAGCTATCAATGAGAGCATTAACGAACAACCATGATTTTATCAGAGTTTTTGTGGATTACTGCATCAACTTCTCAGAAAGACTCTATGAGGCACTTCACCTTGCTTACTTTACAGATGGGGAAACTGAGGCTTGAAGACGGTATGAACTGGTGGAGGTCTCCCTATACCAAGGGCTGGAGCAGGGTTTGCACCTGGATTCCCACCACTGGGCTTGTGCTTCTAACCTCAATTCAGTACTTTTACCCCCAGTCCATATTTTGGGGGCTAGGAAAAGGACATTAATGCCACTGATCTTTGAAAGGCCAAAGCAGGCAACGTGATCAGAGAAGACACCCTATCTGCTGGAAGGCAGCAAAACTTTAGGTAGCTTTCTGGGGTCAGACTCTGTGTAGCCTCTTGACCTTCCCAGTGGGGAGGGGTGAGCTCTGCCCCTACTCACCCTGCTCCCCTGAACATTTTCTCTTATTCTCTCACACTACGGGGGGAAAAGGTCCTGGGAAGCTACTGAAGCCCTGAGAATTAACACCTCCTTGGTTATTTCCTTGTACTTTTTCAAGGATGCCAGTGGGGACTTGGTGACTTTGTAGCTATTGCCTTCATGTAGGGCAGGACCTGGCTGGGCCATCGCTGTATCTGTGCATAGGAAAGTGTATGTTAGCTCTGGGTGGAGACCTAAGTGTGATGGTATGGTGGCCCTGGGAAGTTCCAGAGGGTTGACAATAGCAGTCTGTCTTTCAGAAGTAAGGCCCTGGGCCTTGACTGTAAGGAAGAAAAATGCCCAGCATCAGCAACCAAGTTGCTGACTGTCCAATAAGGCCTTTGGGAGGGCCAGGCCTGCAGTGGGAAAGTGCTGGTGTGTGCTGACTTTTCCACAAGCCATTGGAAAGAGCAAAGGGTGGCGCTAGGCCGAAGGCCAGCATCATGTGGAGTTGCTGTCATGGAGCGAGGACTCCTCTCCAGAGGCAAAAGTGGGACACACCCCAGGCACAATGGGCACCAAGCTTGGCTAGGCTTTGATAGAGGGACAGTGGGTAATGGGGCTCCTTCAGGGCTTGCCCACCTCTCTGAGTATGTGGATGGAGCTGAGGATACCAGGGGGAGCAGGAAGTTGCAGCTACTGCCCTACCGATGAGCACAGTGGGTGCTCAGAGCCCCACCAGGAGTGAGGAGAAGGGGCCAGCTCTGTGGACAGGCAGATACACCCTGGATACATGAGTCCTGGCATTTAAGTAGATTGGAACAAGCAAACAAGTGGGCAGTCTAAAAGGATAAGAGAAAGTCACAGGTGACAGCCTGGACTGGGTTAAAATGGACTGTAGGGAAACAGCCCAGATCAGTGTTAATGTGGTTCACAGGTCAACACTGGACAAACAATGAAGCCTTTCCCTCTACCTTGTCATTCCTAGCTACTACCCACTGGCCACTGGCAGAAGGAGCAGGTCCTTCCCTGCCCCAGAGACCCAGAAACATTGAGGAGCACCTCTTTCAGGCTGGCTGCTGTGCCCCGTGCCAGGGACACAGTGCTTGAGTGTGCTGTCTGTTTGAGAACCACTGGGTTAACTGTGGAGGAAATGAAGACACAAGGCCCAGTCTCAAGGAGAAAGTTGGGTCAGACTGTTGGGGACAAAACTTCCACGTGCTTTTGCCCCAAGCCCAAAGCCCCTCCTTGGAGCTGTGGGTGGCCAAGGCTGAAGGTGTTCCTCCAACCAGCAGTGACGCTGCGTGCTCTCCGCACAATCATATAGGCACTGCCCTAATCTCATCCTCAGATGAGGAAACAGAAGCTTACAGAGTTTCCCACCTAAGGCTCAGGGAGAAGACAGGGAAGAAAGTTGTCATTCTTCCCTGGATTCTCAGATGGACCAGGTACCAAGTAAATATTAACCCAGCTCTGCTGACCATTGGTGCCTTTCTTCCTTATGACTCTGTTATAAAAGAAAATTGAAAAAGAGCCTTATTGTGCCTTCGAGGCTTTTTAATTAAATATAACTCATTTAATTTAAACTACTTTAAGTTCCATTTTTAATATAAGTGTTAAAGTTGCACAATGAAAGTGCCTTCTAATCAAAGCATGGGGGGGCATATCTCCTCATACACAAGCAGATGCCCGTGGGTGCCCCTACCAATTATTTATTCAGACAACAATCAAAAATCACCAGGTCCTGAGGATAAGTCATGCATGGTGGAGGTGTGGGAAGAGGAAGGAGTCAGAGCTAATTTCAGGGCCTGTAAGACTGAAGGAGGGGCATGTCAGGAGGGCTCAGCGCAGTACCCCATCGATGAAGCGGGAGAGGGAGGCTTGCTTGATGGCAGGAGGGACTAAACTGTCCTGAACAGATGAATGTCATGTTCCCACCTGAGCATGACCAATTCCATCTCCTCCCCTCTGCAGCTGTGGCACCAGCTGTAAGAACCAGTAGTAGCCTTAGAAATGGCAGCAAGTACCCTTATTGCAATGTACACTCACTGAATACTTACCCACATGGGGCGCTGCCCAACCTGGCCTGCAGTGGGCACCCCCAGCTTGCTCACCTTCTCCTCCAGCACTGCCTGACTCTAGAATGTTTTGTATGTTTATACCACAATATCTCTATGGACCCCTCACTCCATGTGCAAAAACAAGAATGGGAAATAGACTCCAACCAGAGAACTGTGCCTGAGGGCAGCCTTTCTTCCTTTTTTGTCTTTTAATTTCTAGGCACAGGATATTTTCAACCTCATCTTGGGCTCACATCTGGCAGAAAGAAAAACCAAGTGGCAGGTTGATGTTGTTATGTCATCCATTAGATGGTACCTGGAGGGGATCACAAATAATTAAAACGCAAACTCCTATTCCTTCCTCTCCAGGGATATCTGACCTTGCTCTTCTCCCTGCCCCCAGGCACCTGCATAGCGCCTTGATTTTCTTAGGGAGCATAGACTGTTGGAACAAAGCCAGCACAGGGGAGAGGCTTGCTGCTTTGGCAGGATGACTGGTGGACATGAAAATTCTTGGAGTGGAGAATGCCTCACAGGGTGTCCATGGGCTTCTGGGGAAACATACCTATAAAAGAAAAAGTATAGACAATCAGGCTTCAGGGACAGTCAGTTTGTCCCATGAGCCTCTTGAAAAACTTGAATCTCCCCAGTATTCTTACCAGGAGTTCTTTAAATGATCTGATCTCATCCTATCCATAAAATGTGTGCTTAGGGTCGCTAGGAGGAGATGGTGGAAGTGTGGATGGTGAGGGGGTGTGGTGGAGATGTGCTCAAAGCTACCATCCAGCTCTGTGTGGTGAACAGCTCTGCATGGGATGGCTTATGCTCCATCAAGCCCTGCTAATGCTGGTGGAAATAATGACATATGAAAGAAGTGGTCCCTTGTGCTGCTAGATCCCCCAAGCTGCTAACTGTTCATAATAGTCCCAGATATGGTCATTAGTTTTTCTGAGGGAGAGTGTGGGTTACTTTCCAAATCAAAAAGTTTATTAGTTTTTAATTAGTTGGGTTGTCAGAAAGATACACATGTGTAGCGCTTTCCTTCATAGTCCTTCAGTCTTGCCGTGTGCGTGTGATGATGTTCAACAAGGTGGGTCATCAATATGTCATTGACATTTACTCCATAAATGCAAATTGGTGTCTACTTGTATTGTCACTTTTGTAGATTTGCTGCACAAGTTTGCCTTAAATTCAGAGCTAACTTTTCTTCTTTGATTGTAAACAAACAACATAATATAAAGCTTTAAATGATATCAATAATTTAAATTTATTCAATCTTCATTTTTATTATTTACTTTTAAAAGTTATTTATTCTAATTAGTTATTATTTCCTTTTTAAAATGAGAAAATTAACATCCCAATAATCTTATTCAAGAAGGCCTGGAAAATATCCCCATATCTTTTTTTTTTACATCTATCTGGCATCTAGAAATTGCCATTAATTCCATTTCTGTTTGGTGTCAGTCTCTGCTCCTCATCAGAAAGCCCTGGCCAGAGCATCTGTGGACTTTGCCCATGTTTCTGAGACAGATCCCAGTTACTGGGCCATCTATCTGCCCATTTCATAGATGTACAATCTGGGTGACTCCCTCCTGGTGCAGCTGAGGGAGCAGCTACTAATAAAATAGTTATTCAGACCCATGGGAAGCTTCAAGGTCCATTTCAGTCTCCCTCATAGACATAATAACACTTACGTTTTCAGGTGAGCCCACAGGGATGCTTTTGATGGGTTTGTCATGCTGACTTTTTAAAAATAGTCAAGTGGAGGAATACCTTAATAGGATAAGAGATTACCTTGATATTTTTTTAAAGTCATCTAAACATGATCTTTTCTTTTTGTCTTGATAAACTTTCCTTCAAACTCTCAAGCTTACTTTAGACATCCCAGTCCTGCATGGGCTCTGGATTCCTCACATTGATCTATTTGTGGTTAGATAGGAATTAGAAGGCACACAGAACTTGTGCACCATGCCCTTTGAGTTTCAGCATCAGTGGTGGAGAATCACACTTTCTCTGCCTGTGTGGCCCTGCCCAGCCCTCCCTGGTTCAGTTCTTAGTCTCCTGTGGTAGTAGGAAAAACACAGGATGTATTACTTGATCAGGCAGCATGTGACAGGGCTGATTGACAGATGCCAAAGCCCACGGTGTGTGAAATTTCCTCAGATATCTAAGCACATGAAGGTTTATACTGTCAACTTTACCCCACCTTCCTTGACCTGCCTTTAAGGCAGTAAGCCAGTGGACCCAGAGTACACACACCTGTCCCTAATCCCAGAGAGTTCCCAGGGGCTCTGAGGCTGCTTTCTGTGAGGCAGGAGGTAAACACTGACACTTCAACCTGGTGGCATTTCTCAGTAGCCAACCCCTCCTGAACACTTGCATAGCTCCACATGCCTGGAATGAGCCACATTTGTTCAGCTTCTCCCCCCAGAAAATTCTCTTCCTTGCTTGGTTCTCTCCAGCTAGCCCTGAGTTTAGGGGTAATCCTCCAACCTTCTCCATCACTTGGCTTTGAAGACTTGGACATGGTATAGTGGGAAATCTATCAACTTAGTGGTTTTACTTCTGCCTTTAACTCAGCCATGTAAACGAGATAATATGTACAAAATGCTTGGTGTGTGCTTGGTGAGTGGGAGCTGGTAATGGAATACATGCCACAGAAGGCATCACTTTATTTAGCTGTATTCTGTCAGTCCAAGTGAAGAGTTTAATTGCAGAATGGTGTGTTGCTAGCAAAAATGAAAGTAGCTGGAGTTAAGTTTTTAAAATTCAAATGAATAAATGGAAAAATTGTACAGATGCTTGTTAAAGAAGCATTAGTTTTTTAAGAGCATCTCAGATATGAACAACTTAGAAGTTCAAAGTCAGAATTTCAGTAGGATTGGGGCTGTTAGCAAAGCTTCCTTTCCTCTGTACTCAGTGGTTTCTAAACTAGACATGTGAGCTTCCCTTTGTAGCATGGAAAGTTGAAACCTGAGGAACCCTGAAGCTAGGAGCTTCCTCCACCCTTCTGCTGCTGGATAGAAGCACTGTCGTCAGGGCCCACCATGGGAACACTAGCATGGAGACCTCCGCAGTCCTGGCCTGTCCATGGCGGGCTTGCCTTTGCTCAGTCTGCACAGACCTGGCCATATTGAGCTCCACTGAGCTTACTGTTTCATTTCTTTTTCTTTGCACGGATACTTTTGAATCCCCATTTTCCTAACCCACATAACCAACATTTTCCCAGAAGTCACTGCTTCCCCATAATACTTTAAGTGACAGTGAGACCTCCCCCACCCCATCGGGGATGGCTGGGAACAGGGATGAGGAGTTGTGATGATGGTCTGGGGAAGACTCCACCATCCTTTCCCTGTACCTAGGCCCATGTGCCCGAGATGGACACCGAAAGGCTCTAGGGATGGCATCTGAGGATCTACATTCAAACTCTTACAGTAGTTCTTGAACTGCTTTTTGGTAGCTGAGAATCTGTAATAGACTTTTGGATTATGAAAAATATTACTCAGCACTCACATTATATTGATTCAAAAATAAAGATTATGCTGTTCTACTGCACAGTAAAATAGAGCTTTATGGAATGGTAATTTTTTTACTTAAGTTCTTCTACATTATAGTGGGAGATAATGGATTCAGGAAGGGTACAATGAGGAATAAAGCTGTTGTATTGTATTGGTTAAATGACATTTAAAATGATTTGGCTGTCAAATTCATGGAAAGGTTATGAACAGTGAATGAAAAATCTAAAATTAATTCCCTACTTCAAGAAAGTATGATTTATACCATAATAAAATTAGATTTTTAGTTAAAGAAATTTAGTCATTAAGTAATGCCCGTACGCTAACTCTCATTTATAACCATCTGGTTTGAAGCTTCTGTAGAAAATAATTTCTTCCTTAGGCAATGCATCCGGCGGGGCCTTGGTGTCATTTATGTCAATGAATTTTATTCTGTATATTTCTGCTTCAGCTTTTAGGGAGTTGCTTTCTCAAGTACTGGAAAGATGAATTCTTATGTAGCCTCAATAATTGAGGGAGTCATTGAACTTGTTTACCTCCTCACATGGTCTTATCTTTCTCCCTTAGTTATTTTCATTAATGATAATCATGATGATGATGAGTGATGTCTGAGAATTGTGTGTGCCAGACACCTGCTAGGCATGGTGCAGGCTTATTTTTATTTCATGTAATTATCACAACTGCTCTATGAAGAATGAACTCTTCCTATATTAATTTTACAAATGCATAAACCGAGGCTTAGGACAGTTCAATCATTTAACAAAGGCGAGAACCACATAGCTGGTGGGACAAGCCTTGATGCAGCCTGGATGCATCTGACTTCAGAGCCCCAACTCTTAATCTCTGTCCTATTTTTCATGAATATTTGTCAATTACTTTGTCTGAGGCAGAATAGTGTGGGGCTAGGATTTTAGAAACTTGAGCACGGTCCTGGCTGGGCCACTTCCTTCTCATGTAATACTCAACACAACTGTCTTAGTTCATTTTCTGCTGTTACCACAGAATACCTGAGACTGGGTCATTTATAACTGCTTCCTGCAGTTCTGGAGGCTGGGAAGTTCAAGAATATGGCACCTGCATTTGGAAAGGGCCTTCTCTCTTTGTCATGCCAGAGCATCACACAGATAGGAATTGCATGCTCTAGACAGAGGGAAAAAAAAAAGAGCCAAACATCCTTGTGTCATGAGCTCATTCACATAATTAACCCATTCCCATGGTAACACACTTAATTCATGACCTAAACACCTCTCAAAGGTTCCACGTCTTCATACTGTCGCAGTAGCAATTAAACATCAACATAAATTTTGGAGGGGACATTGAAACCACAGCAAGAACTTTCTTTTTTTTTTTTTTTTAAATATTTTTTTAGCTGTAGATGGACATAATGTCTTTATTTTATTGCTTTGTATGTGGTGCTGAGGATCGAACCCAGGGCCTCACGCATGCAAGGCAAGCGTTCTACCGCTGAGCTACAATCCCAGCCCCAAGAACTTTCTTGATCTGTTAATTAGGGACGGAGGGTTCTTTCTTCTATTCAACAAACTTCTGGTGCATACTCTTGGGTACTTTGTCTCATTTTATTTTTAAAATTTTTATTGAAGCATATCAAATAAAAAGTGCACATATCTCAAGTGTAGAGCTCAATTAACTTTTACAAAGTGAACACGTACAGAACATTCCCAACATCTCAGAAGCCACCCTGTGCCCCTCAGCCATTAACCCCACAAAGGTTAACCACTAATCTATCACCAGAGATTCTTCTTTCTGAAACTTATAAAAATAAAATCTCAAAATTGTGCTCTCCTGTGTCTGCCTTCTTTGATTCTCCATCATGCCTGAAATTCATTCAAGTCATTGCGTATTGCAGAATTCATTCTTTTGCATTTTCTGTTGTATGAAACTGTCACCATTTCTCCATTCTACAGCTGGTGGATATTTGGGTCATTTGCTGTTCTTGGCTGTTGATCTCATGCTCTGATCAGCATACTCATGCATGCATTTTGGTGCTTACACAAATGTACTTCTGTTGGACATTTACCCAGGAGTGGAATGATTGGATCAGGAAAACAAGTCACAATAGTTATTTTAACAGAATTTAATGTCAGGAATTGGTTTAACGGATATTGAAGGATTAAAAGGCTTAAAAGGGACACACTGAGATAACCAAGAACAATACCTGCAGGAAGCAGCTCTTGTCTCCAGGGGAGGAGGCACACAGAAGGTCCTGTGAGTGCTGGTCCTCAGAGAGTAGGAAAATTATAGTTGATCTGTATCTTTTTTTTTTTTTTGATATCGGGAATTGAACTCAGGGGTACTCAACCACTGAGCCACATCCCCAACCCTATTTTGTGTTTTATGCAGAGACAGCGTCCCACTGAGTTGCCTAGCGCCTCGTCATTTCTGATCCTGGCTTTGAACTTGCAATTCTCCTGTTTCTGTACCTTTGTAAGCATTTAGTATCATCAGGTTTTCAAAATGTTATCTATGCTGCGGTAGAGAGTAGAGTCCTGCTGTGGTTTGAACTTGTGAAGTGCCTGTTCAAATCTTTTGCTTATTTTTCAGTTAGGTTATTTGTATTTCCTTTATTGATTCGTAGGAGTACTTTATATATTCTGAGTGAGTCCTTTGTCAGACAGATGGACTGCAAATATATTCTCTTAATGACTTGCTTTTTCGTTGTTTTAATTGTATCTTTTAATGAACAGAAGTCTCAATTTTAACAAATATCATTCTTTTCCTTAATGGTTCTGCTTTCATATCCTATTTAAGAAATTTCCATCCGTTGAAGGTCATGAAGATGCTCTCTTATGACACCATTCCAATGCTTTATTGTTTTACCTCTCACCTTTGGATCTAAAATCCATCTGGAAATGATTCATAGTGTGTGGAAAGGGAGATGGTTGAGTTTTTTTTTTTCCTCTGATGTCCAATTGGTCTAGTTGCCAGCTATTAGAAAGTCATTTTCCCCCACTATATTTCCTTGACACCAGAAACTGAATATAGATGCTTTGGTGCTTATCAGTATACCTTTTCTCTTTCTTGAGAATTTATTCACTTATTAATCTTTTCAAAAGACCAACTTTTTATGGTGCAATTCCACCATTTTATTGATTTCTGTACCTATCATATTTCTTTTGTTCTACCTTTTTTTTAGTTTAAATTGTTACTTTTCTAGTTTCTTGAGATAGATATTTAGATCATTTCTTTTCAGCTTATTTTTCTTTCTAAAACTGCATTCAGGGTTATCATTTCCTCCTAAGATTGCTTTAACTACATCCCACAATTTTGAAAATGTTATAATTCAACTGTCACTCTGCTCAAAAATATTATTTCCTTTGTGATTTTTTTTCTAATGGAAATTATATGATATGCTTATGAATCCATGGGTCAGATATTTGGGGATTTTCCTTGACATCTTTCTGTTACTGATTTCTACTTTACTTTCACTATAGCCAGAAAACTCCATGTAGTTTCTACACAATTTTAGTAATTTGAAACTTGTTTATGACTCAGCATATAGTCACTTTTTATAAATGTTGAAGGGACACAGGATAAATGTATGGTGTACATTTGCTAGGTAGTGTTTGGTGTATATCAATTAAATCACATTGGGTCATCATGATGTTTAACGCTTCTTTATCCTTACTCATTTCTCTTCTACTTGTTTGATCAGTCAGTGACAGATTTCTTAAATTCTCCAGCCAGTATTTTGAGTTTTAAAATTTGCCCTCTTAGTTCCTTCAGCTTTGACTTTATATATGTTTAAGCTATGCTATTAGTTGTATACAAGTTTAAAATTGCTATACATTTCTATAAATTGGCCCTTTTATCATTACCAACCACCTGTTTTTATCACCAATAGAGTCTACTTTATCTATACCACCTTCCTCTTGGTTCGAGTTAATATAGTTTATCTTTCCTATATATATATATAGGATTTTTTAATACCAAGGATTGAACCCAGGAGCACTTAACCACTAAGCCAAAACCCTAACCCTTTTTAAAAAAATTTTTTTTTCTTTGGAGACTGGGTCTCACTCAGTTGCTTAGGGCCTTACTAAGTTGCTGAGGCTGGCTTTGAACTTGTGATCCTCCTGCCTCAATCTCCCAAGTTGCTGGGATTACAGGCATGTGCCACCTCTCCTGGCTCTTTCCTATCTTTTTACATTCAGCTTTTATATATCCTTTTATATCCTATGTTTATCGTGTATCTCTTACAAGTAGCATAAGTTGGATTTTAACTATTATGCCAATATTTGTATTTTAACCCATTTATATTTAAATCTAACATACACCACACACATCTCTGTCTCACATACATGCACATTTTAGAAAGGAAACCAGAAAGAAATGAGTCCAATATCTTGCACAGAGTTTGCTCTGGGATTATATTATTATGACTGATTACGAGTAGCCCATATAAAGGGCAAGATTCTAAGAAACAAGTGAAAAAAATTGCTTCAAATAAGCAAAAAAAAAAAAAGAGTAGCTTTAAATAAGCCTCAAATAATAAAACCTAAGAAAATATTTTTCCCCTAAGAGAGACAAAAATTAATCAAGAAAGAATGGCCCTGGTTAGTACATCAGACTTTCTGTTTACTCCATATACTCTTGAATAATTTCTATTCCCAAATATATCAGGATGAGCCACCAATGTTGTATCTATCAAAGAAAAGTAACACCTCTGAAGAAGGCTGTAAAGTCATCCCTAAAGGCTTTTTATATATAATCTCAGCATCCATACTAAACATGTGGGAACAGAATCAAATAACAAAATCCAAGGAAACAGGCAACAGAAACAGACCAAAAGGCTATCTAGATCCTAAAATTAATAGATACATGCTTTCAGATAACTATGACTAATACATTCATGAAAATAGAAAAAAATGAGGAAATGCACCATAAAATTAGAATCTGCTAGAAAAGAATGGAAATCCTAGAACTGAAAATTAAATAAATAAAAGAACTCAACAAATAAATTTTGTAGCTAATTCAACACAACTAAAAATAGAAATAGTCAGATGAAAGATAGATCAGTAGAAAATAATTAGACTGAAGACCTGAAAGGAAAAAAAATAGAATGAAAATACAGAAAAATGTGTAGAAAAAAAGATACATGTAGCATAGTGAAAAGGTCTAACAAGAGTGCAATTGAAATTTCAGAGTCCAAGGGGAGAAGAAATTGGTCTGAACCAATATTTGAAGACATATTGGTTGCATATTTTCTAAAATTAGTGAAAGGCATCAAGCCTTTGAGAACTTCTACAAACCCCATGCAAAATCAATACAAAGAAAACCATCCAAATATATTCACAGAAAAAATAGTTGAAAATCTTAAAAAATAGCTGGAGGGTGAGTGGTGGCAATAAAGCAGCAGTAAGAGTGATAGCTGACATTTCAGGAGAAAATAATGAAACCAGAGGACAATGGAATGATACCTTTAAAATTCTGGAAAAAAATAAAACCCTTAGAGTTTAATATTCACTAGAAACATAGGTATTCATAAGGTAGGCTAAATGAAGACCAAATAAAGATATATTTAGACAAAACCTGAGATAATACATTGCAAAAAAATTAACACTAAAAGCAATACTAACAAGACCTCTTCAGGCAAAAAAGAAAAAATTGTTGAGATGAATGCATAGTTTTGCAAGAAGAATGAAGAGCATCAGAAAACATAAAAAAAAATTAAAAAGAAATAAATATAAATACATTTTGACTGCTTAATACAACAGTAATGCCCTATAATGTAAAAAATATTTGGAGAACTAAATTACATGACAATATGATTGCAAAAGGTCAGAAGGGCAATGGAATTGAAATGTTATAATGTCCTAGCACTGACAAAAGAGAAAACAAAAGAGCAAAACTAGTGCTGTGAGATCAAGGGAATGGAATAACCATGATGACCACAAAAAGGCAGTTTCCCCTGGACAGTGGTGAATATGAGAATCACCTCAATGGACTTTTCTTCTCTCCAAATATTGGCCTTAGAGTTTTGATGACTTGGTTGCTGTTGGAAACCTTCAAAACCTGTTTGTTTTTTTTTAAATCTAGCTGTTAGAGTTGTTAGCAAAAGGATTAGTCCAGTACAAGCTATTCTTCCATTCTGAAGTGGAAGTATATCTCATTTAATCTTCACAATCTCATCATGAATAAAAATTGTTAGTTTATTTTAAAATATGGGATGTTACTATGGGAATAGGCTTTAGAGTATGATATTGAGAGTGGATTCTCAGCTGGCCACTGACCAAAATGCAGACCTTGGACAAGATTAACTTCTTTTTTCTTTTTAAACAGTATCTGAAAAATGAAGTGGGAAACCCTGAAGGAGCAGATGATCCTAGTTTTATTTAAACTATTTCAGAGCTTTAGTAAAAGGGAAACTGTCAAATGCATAATATGAAGCTGGTATCATTTAAATTCCTAATCTGAAAAAAAGACACACCAATAATCTATGAATAGAAACACAAAAATATGTAGACCAAACAATGTAAGAACATATGAAAAACCTATCAAACAGATCCCGGAGCACACTTTAAAAAGTGTATCATGACTAAGAGAGGCTAATTTCAGAAATACAGAGATGGTGAAATATTATGAAATCCACTGTATAAGTCATCATGTTAATAGAGCTAAGAAGAAAAACCTCATATGATCATTTCCATAAATGCAGAAAAAGTACTTGATAAGATTTAACACATATTTTATTTTTTATTCAACAAATGTGTATTGAGAATCTGCTCTATTACAGCACTGAGGATGCAAGAGTGAAAAAGATACTGGCTCCATCCCAGCTCTCATTCCAGTGAAAGGAAAGAGTCAATAAATAAATGAGTAAGGGAACAAGCTATTTTTAGGTAGAACATACATTTATTTAAAAAACTCAATAAAATGCATATTGACTTCATTAATAAAAGAAACACAACTCAGGCCAAAATACTGCATTTTACTTAATAGGGAATAATGAGATTTTCTTCTTAATGTTGGAAACAAAATAAAAATGCCCACCATGTTCACAACATTTAACATTAGAGTGAAGAATTAGTTAAAGCAATAAGACAAGAGAAAGCAATTAAAAGTATAGGAATCAGAAAGAGAGAGACAAGATCATGCTCTTTGCAGATTATATAAATATAAAAATAGGAACCCCTCCCAAAGAATCAATGGAAAATCTATTGCAAACAACAAAAAAGTCATTATAGAATCAACATAAAAATCAACTGCCATCATATATACAAACAAAAGCCAGTTAGAAGATGTAATGTAGGACAAGATTCTATTTATGATGACAAAAGGTACATAATTGACATACTGATATACAATAGACATACTGATATACAATTGACATATCCAATATATACACAAGGAAAATTATAAAACACTCCTTGATATTTATCCTAAAGAACTAAAATCAGTATACTATAGTGATACAAGCACATCAATGTTTATAGCAGCTCAATTCACAATAGACAAACTATGGAACCAACCTAAGTGCCCTTTGACAGATGAATGGATAAAGAAAATGTGGTGTATATGCACAATGGAGTTTTTCTCAGCCATAAAGAAGAATGAAATTATGGCATTTGCTGGAAAATGGATGGAACTGGAGAACATCATGTTAAGTGAAATAAGCCAGACTCGAAAAGTCAAGGATGAATGTTTTCTGCTATATGCAGAAACTAGACCAAAATAAGGGGGGAAAAGGAGAGAGAGAGTAGCACTCTGGAGGTTAACTTGGTTCCCTGGACTGTGTGAAGGGCTGCCAGCCCATAACATGGATCCTTCATCAGTCTCCACTCAGGCTTTTCACTCATTAGAGAGATGCAGTCAGGGAATATAATTTGGGTGGGACTCACTCTTCAATGACTCCTCAGTTTCATCTTTAAGTTTACCTCCCCCTCCTACCCACAAGGAGATGCTAGCAAAGAATGAATGCTAAGGTCTGAGACACAATGCTACTAGCTTGAAAATCATCAGTGCAGAATGATCTTGATTGCAATGGTGAGGAGGTGGCTGTTTTTGCTTCCATAGCCAGCATGGACTTTCAGCTGACTCTCAACCTTAACCTTTTTATCCTAAGCCAGACATTTGTGATACTTTTTGTTAATGATGAGAACACAGCATACATTTCCAGCTCTTTCCCCATATTACTTCTCACTGTGGCTTTTCCCTCATCCTGAGCTACGCTGCATTATCCCACCACCTTCCCTTTTCTCCTGCTAGTCTCTGTTCCAAGTGCACTGCCCCACCCCACCCCCGCCGCCATATTCCTGTCTGAAAACCTGCCCATTCTTTAGTGAAATTTTCAAAGCTTCTTTAAAAAGCACTTTTACTTATGTTTCCACCTGAATGTGAAATACTGGTATTTATCATGGCAAATCACCCTTTGATTTCTCAGTAATTTGTATTTCTTCTGTAGTTCCCTGTTCGGCTGTGAATATTAATGCAGAGACTCTGTTGTACCTGGGTAATTCTGAAACAGTTTGCTTATTGCACTGCACATAGCTGGCATCAGAAAGATGAGACTGAATTAGGCAAATCTCAGGGCTCAATTCAGTCCAGTGGCATGGACTGCATCTCCAAGTTGTCCATAAGATCCAGCCTTTGGACACTAAGAGTTGGGTATAATCAGTCACCTGATGAAGTCAGTGATCCATGTGGAAGCAATGATGACCTTTGCTGTGACACTACAAATTAGAACCTGCTTCTGGTTAAATAATCTTGGCTCCCAAAGTACCTACAGACCGGGCAGAGAGGTGGTGCATCAACCTGAAACAGTATCTGTCTTAACACTCGGGATCAACCTAGATTCCACATAAGGAAGACCCTGAAAATTAACTGTGCTTTTTAAAAATAGCATGATTATGTGTGTGTATAATTAATTAATTTATATGTATTTGTGTAAGTCCCCATGGCAAGAAGTTGTTTACATTTATAGATGTATGTGTGTGTTGTGTAAATTAGCAGACCCAACATTGCTGCATGTCACGTTCTTACTAGCCTGTTCACCTTTTTGTGAATATGTGACTAACAAGAGGTGAGGTATTTGCAAGAATCTATAAATATGAATTATTCTTCAAAAACACAAGTCTTTCTTTTCTTTCAGGAACCAAGAAGCTTTGAAGTCACAAGAAGAGAAGGTAGGGGAAACGCACTCATATCCATTTCACTCTCAGTGTTGACATTTGGGAAGTAGTTTGCTGAAACTAAAATGAACTTCAGACCGTGGACAGCCTGCTCTTTGAAATTTCATGTGGCCTTTTCCAGGAGCTGAGAGCTTAGCATTCGGCTCTAGAGACTCAAGACCTGAGTCTCTAGACTTCATTGAAAATTGTGTTCATAAGGTAACAGGACAGGTTTGCCTGTGAGAACTATGGCTTCCATCTTCAAGTATCTGAGGTGGGGCCTGGGGAACTGGCTCACTCATAAGCTCACTCATGGTCTCTTAAGAGAAGCCTTGTTTTTGCATTTAATTTGAAGTGATTATTTGGATTCACTGAGTGAAATCAATGTCAATAAGAGCAAAAATTGGTTTGTAGTTTGAGGTATTTCAATATCTGGAAAGAGACGCCACTGTGAAAAATACTTCTGATTAGATTTTTACAGCTTCAGTTCAACTTAAGTAGAAATAACCAATTAATTTTCCCTTTGAAAACAATTTCACGATGTTCTATTTTCCTTGTCGACATTCCTCCCACACATTTGTTTCCTGGTCTCTGAGGTAAGCATGTATGGATGATAATTCAGAAATCTTTTAGTGGAAATAGAAATTTCTCTTATTTACTTTCAGTAATAGTCCCTATTAAGAGGATGCCTTTTGTGGATTTGTGGAATCATTAACAATCATCTCCTTTTTGTAGAGATAGGAAGATAAATTCAAAAACCAAGGTGAATTCTTGGTCAGGAGTGTGGCCTTTGGTTTTCATCTTCTCTCCATCCTTCTCTGTATTACTGTCTCCAAAAAGAGTGATAGGATTTTAAAACTACAAGCAAATTCCATATTGATGCCTAAATCTAGCACACACACACTGCCTGGTTAGGTCCTATGTTATGCAGCCCAATGAGAGACAGGCTGGTCAAGTTGTCAACCTGTCTTTCTATAATTCAAGAACATAAACGTACAGTATTATTTATATTGGGTCCAATTGGTTACTGCTGTCCATGATGCTGAAACCCCAAATTTGCAGGATCCAAGTAACCTAACACAGGATGACCTTTCAAGCTCCTGTTCCCATTTTGCCATTTTCTTTGGTTTTGGACTCAATGTCTTCTGAACCATATCCATAGGGCAAACTGCATTGTGTGGCTATCCATACCAACTGAAACTGAATGAAGATAGATGGGACAGGGAAGGATGTTTTCATTGAAAATTGTGTTCATAAGGTAACAGTGACCATGTAAGTTGGAGAAAAATAGCCTGAATGAGAGAAGTTGACATGCATTTTGGTTCTAAATAATATGCTATTCATGTCAGAACCCTTGAGAATGAATGTTTGAAATTAATTTGCATTAAGGAATCACATATACACTTAACCTTTTGGGAATTTTACCATCCTTATGCTGGAAATGTCTCTAATAAAGCTGAGTTTGTGGAAGAACCATGTATATTTTCACTCAAAGGCTTAAAAATTCCTGATTGAATGTATGATTTCAAATCCCCAAAAGAATGCGATTGTCCAAAAGATGGACAAAGGCACCATCAGTCTGTGCTGTCCTTACCTACAACTTTCCTCTCTCTGGAATCATCAGCTTTTGCAGCTGGCTGACTGGGAACATATGCTTTGGGTTTGTACTAACAAATTTGTCCTGACATATAAATTTCTTCCTTCCTATTATGAGCTAATGTCATTATAGCTTGTCAAAGTTGAGTGTTTAAGAGTTCCTGAAAATAGTTCAGTGGTTTGATGTCAATGCTTAAAACCTGGTAGGAAGGAAGGAAGTGAGGGAGGGAGGAAGGAAGGGAGGCAGGGAGGGTGGGACCCTGCAGGTTGGTTCCAAATATTTTGGAGTCTGACAATTCACTGACACGTGTCGTGGGGTTAATCTCCAGAATAGTGTATGAGTATAAAAATGATAGAAGCACCATGAATATTTCAGTAAATGATTAATCCTACAAACAGAAATAGATCATTATTGTCTAGCAGCAGGCACTTCAGAGTGGTTGCTTATTCTAACTTGACCTGGAACAGAAGGAGGAGAAGGTTAACTAAAGCCCAGTTCACCAGGCCCAGAAGACTCCAGAGAGGTCCAGAGAGCATCCGGGTCTGGGAAGCAGTCCCCTGATCCCAGAACCTAAAACAGTCTCCCATTTAGGCTTGTTTAGTTTCAACTGACTCCTGACTCCCAGGTAAATACTCCATTTGGGGTTTAGTATCACAAACCCCATTAAAACTTCCCACCGTATGACTTTTGGAAACCCTTGACAGTCTATGAAGTGAGAAGTGAAAGGAGCTAAGATTAGCCTTGGAAGTGGAGCTGTGGGAGCTGGGGTCATTGGGGTGAAGTGAGTGCCCTGTGTGCCTTGGATCTGCTGTCTGCCTTATTTCCCCTTCTTTCCTCCCTGCTGTAGGTGCATTGTGTTAATGCTCCACAGATCACAACCTAACCTCCTTGCCTCTCACCTTACACTGTTCCCACAGCTTCCATGCTTTGTCCTTCGTCTCAAATCCACTCCCCTTCAATCTTGCCAACTCTTTCTTGAAGTGTGTATTTTCCTCTTGTTCTCAGATATAAGGGCTCCTGTCAGGTTATTCATTTCCTGAAGGCAGAAACCCTCCTCTCCATCACCTCCTTGTTCCTTACAGCCCCAGCACAGAGCCAGCAATGCTCAGCAATTGTTTCTTGAATTCAGCACAAGTTACCCATCTTTTTTGAGTGTGTGGTGTGAAAATTCTAGGCCTGTCTTGGTGAGCTACAAGAGAGGCACTGAAATCTTTAGTTCTAAAAATATACTTTTTAAGACCTTTCTGTGAATATCCATTAGATATTCCTGGCTTATGTATTGATGAAGTGCTTTGTGTCCAAATAAGCTTGGTATTACAGGTTGTCCTCAAAAATATATGCTGAAGTCCTAACCCAGAACTTGTGAATGTGACCTTAATTGGATATAGGGTTTTGGCAGATGTAACCAGGTTAAGATTAGTTCCTATTAGGTTAGGATGAGCTCTAATCCAATGAGTTGCATCCTTATAAGGAAAGGCACCTTTAGACACACACAGGAGAATTCCATGTGATGATGGAGACAGTGGATTGTTGGCAACTGCTGGAAGCTAGGAAAAGGCAAGTAAGGATTGTTCCCTAGAGCCTTCAGAGACAGAGAGAGAGAGAGAGAGAGGGAGAGAGAGGGAGAAAGAAAGAGAAAGAATGGCCCTGCTATCCTCTGATTTTGGACTTCCAGTTTCCAGAATTATGAGAAAATAAATTTTTGCCTTTTAAGCCAACTGATCTGTGAAACTTTATTATAGCAGTCCTAGGACACTGATAAACTTGGAAAATGCTGGATTCAATAAACTTAAGTTCATTTTAGTCATTGCTTCAATGATGTTTTTGCTGCGGAATCTCTCCTGGTTTTCATATATTAAGTATGACTCTCAACAGGGAATTCAATGTGCAATCATTTTCCAAACTTGGCCTTTCACACAATTAAATAAAATGGACTTAGTTGTTTTTGGTACTCAGGGGTGGCATTCCATTCAGTACCCTTTGCAAACCCTGTTCTAGAGGGCCCGGGAAGGAGAGCTTCCTTAGAGTACCCAGGCACCAGAGACTGTATTCCAGGGACTAAGCCTGCACGCAATGGTGAGATGGCAACAAGGATACCCACTAAGTTATTGTGAAGTTTTCAGAGAGCTCTCACATTCTTTACCCCCTTGAACTTCAGTGCCCCATAACATGAGCAGAGCAGAGAGCTCCTAACACATAGGTCATCCTCCTTCCTTTCCATGTTCACTTTTAGTAGAGACAAGCATTCTCTCTGGGATGATGCCCCTCTAGTGCACTGGACCTCTCTCCTCTGGGTGGCAGTTGCCTAAATCCCCTGCTCTTGCTTCATCATATCCAAGCCTAGAAAACCAGAGAGAGGAACCCTTGGAAGAAAGTCTTAGGGGTTTTGTATCCAAGTTAGACTACAAGACCTATAGGGTGTCTCCTAGCAAGGTCACATGCCCTTCTCAGGGAGACGAGGCTTCCTGAGAAGAGTCCTGCATTCACCTCCATCCTCATGCCCAGGATCTACACAGGCAAGGAGCAATGGTGGCTGTATCTTTTCTGCTTTTCAGCTCAGATATTTCTAAATCTCTATTCAAACACCTAAAATTTAATTTCAACCTTTTTCTGAAGCTTCAGCAAGAAGTGCCAGCCTTCCCTCTCCAAGACACTCCCTTTCCACTCCGAGGGCCCATGCTGATTGTGACTGCCAGGAGTCATCTACTCACACCAGTACTTTTCTCTGACTGATCCCATCACGTTGAATTACAGCCATGAGAGAACACTTGAGTGAGCTGAGCAAGTGGCTGGGATAATTCAGTCCTTGTCAGCCATCTCTGAAGAGCAGGGGGTGTGTGTAAGCTCCTCCAGATGTCAGTGATTGTGCTGTGATTAGAGGCTGCAAGTTTTAGGATGGGCACCAATGTCACGTTGCTTTATTCACCCTCCCAAGGATTGCTCCCTCATTCTGGGTTCCAGCCCAGGCCAGCCTGGCCTGCCTTCCAGCAAGTCTCCCAGGGAGACTGAGAGAGGAAGGCTGCTGGGAAAAGGAAAGAAGGAAATGACAGCCACACACAGCCCGGTTGCTCAGGCTGCTTAAGAATGCAAATCAAAGTAAACATAACCTGCCAGTTCTTAGTGGGAAACTAGAGGCTCACTTTCTGAAAACCTTGGAATTAGTCCCTATCTGGCAGCTGCCTCTAATGGCCCCTTTATAGTTCCCTGCATCTGGGTGAACTTCAGCTATCAAGAACTGCATCATGTTTACCATTAATTTTGATTTTGTTTAGCAGATGTTTTCTGGATCTCTCTGTTGCCTGCATAATCTGTCTCCGTATAATGTGAAGTGGCTGACTCTCTTGGATGAAACAGATTAATAAACTCTTCGGTTCTTTTGAGGTAACTTCTTTAATGACTGCAGATGTAGGAAATTTAAAAGGAAGCCATCCAGAGTTGACAGTGCCTGGGGCAGTGGGTCTTTTTCAATTCAAGACTGCCACCTGGGAAAAGAGATGGATCTTCCCTCCCTGTTCCACCCTCACTCCTAACAATAGAGCATTGCCCAGAGTCACGGGGCTAAGGAAGTTGAGAGTGACATCTCTCTGGGCACACTCCTAACCCTACAGTATGCCTAGTTGTCCCAAGTTGAATGGGAAGTGGGTGGCACAACTGGCTGGGGTGTTCTGCTTAAGTATCCTGAAATACCTATTTCAGTAGGTAGTAGAATCCCACCTCTCACTTGTAGTGTGACTTTGGGAATGTTACTCAACCTTATCCGAAAACAATGCGGATAGAAATAGTGCAGGCCATTAAGTCCCAACTCTGGGTTGTAGAAACCCAGCTTATACTGACAGAAGCCTCAAAGGCTCAAGAAAGTGCAGAATCCAAGGGTGGACTGGGCTTCCAGAAGAGCTAATACAAGGGCCCTCACGCTGTCCCTCTCTGTCCTTCTCTTGGCATGTTGCCTCGTCCCGGCCGCCTGCAAGATGGCTACAGGCAGCTGCAGCTCTCAGTCCTGCCTATTCACCAACCCAGAGGGTGAAACCGTTGCCCTCTGAATGACAGCTGAAAAATGCCAGCAAGGACTCAGATCTGCTAGGCTTGTATCTTGACTCACACTCCAAACCTATCACTGTGGTCAGGGGGCTGAGGGTGGTGGTGGGATAAGGTAGTGTGATTGGCTGAGATCACATGTTCTGCCTTGGGGTTTGTAAAATCCTCTCTCTCCTGTCAGGCAGTGATTTGGTCCTGGAAGGAAGGCTGCTGGGCAGTCATACAATCACGGCTTTCATGTGGCCTCAGGGAGAGGTTGAGGTGGGTGACAGTGCCGGGGGAGCCCTTGGCACAGTGTGGGTGATGCTGAGGGTGCTCCGTGATTTTGGCAATTTTCATCATGTCTCTCCTCATCCTGCATCTACATATCTGGCCGAGACAGAGAGGACTTTCTTAAGTCACCAAGTTCATTCTTCTGTCTCTAAGCAGACTGACACAGGATTTTGGATGTTATATCCTACTGACTTTTTCCATGAAGAATTATCTTAAACTTAGCCCATTCCTATCCTTCTCCTCTGTTAGTCTTTCTTTAACCTTCTGTTTTGATTGTCCCATCACCATTTAGGTCACAATCAGAAGAACCAAACCACCTTCTTCTTGATGGTTCCTTAAAAAACTTAAGGATAAACACATATGAAACTTCTTCCCCCAGACAGAGGCCTTCCTGGGTACTGGAGTCAGAAATTGTCCTCAAGCATCACAAATACCAACTCTTCATATTTTCTTTCAATTACTGTGTTATAAGAGGCTCTGGGATGGCAAAATAGTCTTTCCCAAGGACCACAGTCCACAGGGCTTTTCCTGAAAACCAAATGGGGCATACACAAGAGGGTTCTCAGGCTGCAGGCAACTCCCAAATTTTAATGCACAAGGTTTTCCAAGGCAATCCTAAGTACCTGGATCTGGAAAGACCAGCCTGGACTAAGACACCCTAGTGAGTCCAGGTTCTTACTCCTACCCTGCCCCTGAGCCCTTTGATCCATGGGCCTTCTAGGCTCTGGATAATGACTATTCCATTCTGTCCTCTGGTGAGCTTAGCAGGACTTTGTGGTGTACAACTCAGGGCTTCTAATGGAGCCACTCACCCAGGACCACAGCATCACTCACCTGGGGGAGGAAGCCTGAATCTAGGGGCAGCTCTTTCGCTGTCGTACACAACAAGAAGTCTCTTCTTTCCAGGATCCCCTGTCCCTGACATAGAGTAGGCACTGAAAATGTCTTCTATAGCTGGCAGCTTCTAAGGCTGACCCAGCTCTGTCCCTGCTCCATTTCGCATTCTGTTGAAATCACAGATATCAGACTTCCAGGCGGTTTGACTGTGGACCCCACAGTTCCAGAATACTTAGTCCCATCTGCTATGATTGCTTTTCTTTCTACTTCCTTGGAAGTCTTATTCTCCTTGGGAGTTGACATTGCAATATTTCAAACATAGGTGCCTATCTGAAATTTGTGGGGTAAGAGTCATATTCTCAAAGGAGTCGTGATCCCTCAAGGATATGAACCACTGCGGATTCCTACGTACTGTAAAATCAGCTCTTAACAGGATCCTGTCATCCTGAAGCCCACTCATCCCACCCAAGGCTCAGAGTAGAAGTTGAGGATGGTTCCACAAGTTCTGCTGAGGCCCCTTCCCCACCCAACAGGCTCATCTTTCTTTTCTGAATTTCTAGAAGGAGTTAAGTTTGCCATTTCATTCCCTGCCTGGCCCCCAAGCCAGGAGTTTCCCTGCTTTTCAGGAACCCTTGAAATGATCTGCTCTGTGTAAACACTGAAGCCCTTTTCAAACCTCATGAAGCTGTTTGCCCTGGCATATTAATGTGCTATCAACAAGCCTCTGGGGTTAATTATCTGTGACTTTAAAATCATTTGTTTCTGTCTCTGTCTCATTGCTGCCCAGCACTTTCTTTATTGGGAAACAAACTGCAGAATCCAACTGACCATTATGTTCTAATTCTCTTCTTGTCATTAAAATTAGTTCATCTCTTAGAAATTCTTAGAGAAAAAGAAAAAAAAGAAACCTTGACCAAC
>CM053405.1:118065203-118093569 GCA_028644305.1 Xerus rutilus
AAGGTTAAGAAACAGAGAAAGGCTGAGGAACTTTTCCAGATAAAAGAAACTAAAGAGACATAACAACTAAGTGCAATCTGTGACTGTGGGTTGGATACCAGACTAGGAAAGAAAAATAGCTATAATGACATTATGGAACAATTGACAAAATCCAAATGTGGACTGTGGATTAGTTGGCAATATTATAACAGTGCTGTTGTATACAACTGTGCTGTAGGAGGGTATCTCATCTTGACCTTAGGAAGTATATGCTGTAGAGTTATAGGCACATGAGAAATTTAACTTATTCTCAAATGGTTTCTATAAGGTTTCCATAAAAGTATAAATGTACACATATTTACATATCTGTCCCTGTACATATACACGTGCATGTACACACACAGATATATGGAGAGAGAAGAGATAAGCAAATAGGGGGAAACGATGAACCTAACAGAGTTTTCTTATTTCTTGCTATTTTTCTAAGTTTGAAATTATATCAAAGTTTGTAAATGATCAATTCTGCAGCAAAAACTGTTCTAATGGAAAAAAGTTGAAAGCATTCCATTTAAGATGAGGTTGTGTGCTATCTCACTTCTACTTAACTTACACTGGAGGCCCTAAATAGTGCAAAAAGGCAGGACAAGGGAATAAATAGGATAAAAATTAGACAGGAAGTATTAGGACTGTGATTATTCACAATGATATGGTTGCATAGAAAACCCACAAGACTGTGAGTAAATGATTGGGATTAAAGAACATATTTTAATGAGCTTGTTAAATACAAAATCAATTTATGTAATAGCAACGAAGAGAAAATATAACTTAAAATGACACCATAATCCCTGACATCAAGAATATACACAGATCTAAGAATGACTATAACTACAATGTATAGGATCTTCATGTAAAAAATTATGACAGTTGGTTGAAAGAACTGAATAAGTAAGAAAGCTCAGTATTTGTAAGAAGTCTATTCTCCCTCAAAATGATTAGTTTATTAACTGTCTATCATAGGTGTTGTGTATGTGTGTATATGTTTTGACACATTGGTTCTAAAATGTATGTGGAAAGCCAAGGTCCAGAAATAGAGATGGCTGTCCTGAAGAAAAGGCCCAAACTGGAGGATCCGCCCCTGGTGAGAATCTACACTGGGACAGCTCTCTGTTTAAAGCAGCTGATGGTGACCACACCCTAGCACATAGGCATTCCACTCTGACATATGCACCTTCATGGAATGTCTTGTCTATAGTTGAACTGGGAGACATGAAAAAGAAAGTTCTAGAAGCTTGTTCATAATCATTTACAATTATAGATAATTCAAAGATCTAGCATCTAGAATATCTAAATAAATTGTGATATAAGCTATAGTGATAATTAATAGGTGTGGGAACTGAAAATAATGTAGCCAGAGAAAAAGGAAAAAGAATAGCCATGCACTGACAGCTTTCACCTCCCCCGACAAATGTCTTTTGGGTGCTAATTGCAGGCAGGAAGGAGTGTCTCACCATACTAGGGTGATAACCTTTAGCAGACACTGACTTGCAGAATACAAGACCCCTGACCCAAGAGCTCAAATTCTTGAGCACTAAAACTGACCATTTCATTGATTGATGAAACAAACCCCAAATTCCTAAGTGTCCAAGAAAACTCATATGCTAACCAGACCACCTCCTGGGATAACCTATATAAACCCAGTCCTTTTCTTTGTTTGGTGGCTCATTTTCCACCCGGAAAGTGGGTCCATCCCCATAGGTGTAGTCCTGTTCCTGAATAAAGCCTGAAATGATTTGTTAAGTTTGCATTCATCCCGGTCTTTTTGCACTAACAATAATAATGAGTATAATGATTATTTTATAGAAGGAAGACAGAGAAGGAAGATATAGAGGGTACATACCAGAGTTAAAATGAATTAATTGCAGCTACATATAACAACATTGATGACTCCCAAGAACATAATATTATGCAAAAAGAAACAAATCATCAAAATATATCTTAATATATAAGTAAAAACTAAATAATATACATGGATGATCATTTTATCATTTGGCATAACACAAATATTTTATAAATATTTTGTTTTTATTTGGAAGTTCATTTAAATAATTTTAAATTTGTTCAAAATATTTATTGAAACCTTGATAGTAATAAGATATTTGTAAATGTCCCTCAAAAGCAATCGACTACAATAATCATAGCACATCCATGCAGCATATTCAACAGTAGCTTAAAATAATGTTATCCAGATATGTTTGTTGAAATGGAAAGTAGTGATGTGAAGGCAAAAAACAGACTATACTGTAGGCATCTAATTGGAAAAATAAATGAGATAAATCTCTGTGTATGGAACCAAACTCAAGATGTTTATTTCTAAAGAGTGAGTGCAAATCATTTTTTTTCTTTGTGGCTATCTATCCTCTAATATTTTCCCACAATGAACAGATCCTATACTAAACAGAGACTAGCAGGTGAGAGTACCTCCCCTGGGTACAGTTCATTCATTTGCTGTTTTATTCATTATTCAGGCTGCACTTACAAGATACTCTCATGTGTGTGAGGCTCTCTGCTTGGTGCTAAGACAAGAAAGATGAGCAAGGTGTGGTCCCTACTCCAGAGGAGTTCTATGTATAAATTATAATATAGTATCATATGTACTTTTTTATTTGTTCTAATTAGTTATACATGGCAGTAGAATGCATTTTGACACATCATACATAAATGGAGTATAACTTCTCATTCTTCTGGTCATACATGGTGTAGAATCACACCAGTCATGTAATGATATAGATACATAGGATAATAATGTCTGATTCATTTTAATATCCTTCCTACCCCCCTGTGCTCCTCCCCTCCCTTTTCTCTTCTCTGCCTAATCCAAAATACCTCTATTTTTCCCTAGTTTCCCCCGCTTATTGTGAATTAGCATCCGTATATTAGAGAAAACATTTGGCCTTTGGTTTTGGGGGATTGGCTTATTTCGCTTAGCATAATATTCTCTAGTTCCATCCATTTACCTACAAATGCCATAATTTTATTCTTCTTTAAGGCGGAGTAATATTCCATTGTGTATATGTACCACATTTTCCTTATCCATTCATCTGTTGAAGGGCATCTAGGTTGGTTCTATTGTTTGGCTATTGTGAATTGAGCTGCTATAAACATTGATGTCGCTGCATCACTGTAGTATGCTAATTTTAAACTGAGGAGTTGGGTATAAGAACAATGTGATATGCTCATTAATATGCAAGTGCTCACCACCTCTTCACCTCCTTCAGTCCCCCAAAGAAGGTCTCATAATTTCTAACCCCATTTCCATCCCTTTGACTTAATCTGCTCCAGCTTCCATGGCAAAAGAGACTGAGTTTAAACAACAGAAAATTATTCTTTCAGAGGTTGAGGAGTCCAAGAGCAAGATGCCGCGCAGTTAGGTTTCTACCAGGTGAGGATTCTGCCTGGCTTATAGATGGTTGCTTCTTTGCTGTACCCTCAAATGGAAGGGACAGAGATTTCTGGTATCTCTTCTTATTAGGCCACTTTATGTGATTAGGTAATGTCAGATTAGGTAATCTGACAATTCTATCAGGTTAGGTCTCCACCCTTATGACCTCATTTGACCTTAATTACCTCCTTCAAGGTTCTGACTCCAATACAGTCCCATGTGGGAATAGGGCTTCAATCTGGGGAGGATAAAATTCAGTTCATAGCACCCATCTTCTCTCCCTCCTTCCTCATTAAGAGTCAGGTGGCCCATAGGGAGGAAAAGCCAGGGAGGGGGTTAAAGTAGTTGTGGAGAGATTTGCCTTGGGCAACTGGAGATGTGAGGGCAACTGGGGAGGAATTGGGGGATACTAACAAATGTCACCATAAACAGCGTATCTGTGTTCTAGTAACTGTTTTAGAATAGGCTGCATCAAGAATCTGTATTATTCAAGTTATGTTGGACCTTGGGTCTAGGTTCCTTCAACAGGCTGGACCCTACAGGTTCTGGAGTTAATGGTTACACAGTAACATAGGATAGTGTCATTAAAGACGCCATCACTGGACATGAAAGTAATATGTGGGATGTGAAGAAGTACATCAGAATGTAAAGAACTCATTACTGCAGTTCAATGTCTCAGGCAAGGTCAACTTTATAGCCCAGGGTTCAGTTCTTCCCCTGTGGCTGGATTTATCCCAGGTTAAGACAAACTTGCACAAGATAGAGCAGATCTTAGCTGGCTGAGAAATGGCAGAGGGGTTTCTTAATAATCTTTTTTGAAATTTAAGTGATATTTAAATTTTTGCATCTTGTAGTTGAGGAGGATTTCTTAACTTTAATATGCAAATTTCTATTCCATGGGGGGTTCCTTTTTTAAAAATTTGCAGGGTGAGGGGATATTAAATATGGCCATTTTGTTTTCTGAGGTGACCGGTTCTAGCCTGACGTATGTGTCCTTGCATCAAAACAAGCACTAGGTTGGGGAGTCATAGGAAAGAGTGGCTCATTTCCAATGTGAGATGAAATGACAAGGAAGAGAATGTTTATTATGCCCCTAAGTGGGCTTTGTAGGATGTCTGTTCTGTCAAGATGGGTGGAGGTTATTATGTACTGGAGAGTTTGTGTTAGTTTCCTATTGCTGTTGGGACAAATTATCACAAATTATTAGATCAGATCAGAAAAATGGATCTGGGAGTTCACAGTCAGTTTTATTCAGCTAAAACCAAGGTGTCAAGCTTTATCATGACCACAAGGTTACTTGGCAGCTTTAAGTCCATGATAAAGCCCACCAGGCCCTCTTTGGTCCCCGTGTACACTCCTGGTCCTCAAGGTGCTGTTTGCAGCTGGGCAGAAAGTCCCTGGAATCTTTGTCTGGAAGTTTCATAGCTGACTTGGTGTCTGTGGGTTGTGCCCCCGATTGCAGGTGGGGATCAACTGCTGCAGAGGTGTTTGGGTCTCTGAATATCTGCTTTTCTCTGGGTGCTTCAGGGTCTTTGACTAAAGGGCAGAATTGAGCTTGGTGTTCCAGAAGGCTGACGGGCTTGTCCTCCCAGGGCCAGCATCTCTGATACAGGAGGTCTGCAGGTGACATTTGCCACTGTTGCTGCTGTTGATGTCCCCACATGGGCCGTCGGAGCAAGCCCCGTTTGTGCTTACCATGCAACATGTATATCTTTGCCCTCCTGTGTTGGAGAACCAGGCTTTCAGACAGGGTGGAGAAGGCCAGAGTCTGAATCCCAGAGTTCAGTTTATGAGTGGCCTATGGGAGGGGTCTCAGGCCTCTCTAGCAAGGTCTATCTTGGGAGCTTTTTACCAACAGGGCATTGGGTTCAGCATCATGCCTACCTCCTTGGCCCAGCTTTGTGATGGAGGCTTTGCCATGGCCCCTCCTCTAGGAAGGAGGCTGTCTCTGTTCACTATCAGGCCTGGAGATTGCACAGAACACAGCTCTTATGCTGTGAATTTATAAGATGCACAGAAGGGATAAGTGAGGGCGGTGTGTGGTGACTGGATTTTTAAAGTAGTGGTTGGTCTGTGTGGCCTCAAACAGGTGCAGGGCAGTGCTGGAAAGAGCACTGGAAGAGTCCATTTCCTTGCATCTTCTAGAGGCCACCTGCCTCCTTGTTTTGTGGCCCCACATCACGCTGACATCTACTTCTGTCACAGCCTCTCCCCAAGACTTCTAACACTCCTGCCTCCCTGCAATTACAATGGCCCTGCTAGAACAATGCAGGATAATTTCTCCATCTCAAGCTCCATCCTTCGTCACATCCACAAAATCCCTTTTGCCATGTAAAGGAGCAAACTACAGCCTCTGGGTATGAGGACCTGGACATTCATGGGACACCGTCTGCCCACTTTAGGGCACAATCCGGAGCCATGCCCTGCTCTGCTCCCTGACCTGGAGTGTGCTTGGTTTTCCTTCCCATGGTAAAAATCCTGCAGATTATTGAAATGGTACATATGGTGGTGATGGGCGCCCAAACTGAGCTCACTGGAATACTTTCAATATCACTCATTTGAGAACACGGCTGTGTGTGAGCAGACCGATAGTTTCCATCTCTAAATCTGTGGTGGTATAAACTAAAGCTTGGCTGCCGATTAGAAAATGATCATCATTCCCGTTCTATTTTCTTTTCTCACACTGCTGATTTCAGGTTATAGCTCATAGTCTTAGCCAACAAAACAATTTGTTGTCCCTCTATGGCTGCACATCCCCCACAGTAAGAGACATACTTAGAAAGCTGTTCACTGGGGGAATTTCCCACAGAGGGGGCTTGGTTTCTGCCTAGAGGGGAGATCCACACATACCACGTACTGCTTCAACCCAGCTTCTTTCCAGTGGATCTTCAGCAGCAGGAGTAGGAGGCCCAAATCCTTCTGAATCACCAGTAGGAATAATTTCAAAACACAAGACATGGGTCCCTCCCTGCTAAGATGATCACAGAAGTCAGGGCTGGAGCTCTGGAACCAACCACCTGTCTCCTCTCTCCTCTTGTACGTCTCACTGGTAGTACTGGGGAGCAAGGGGCAGCAGTTTCTCCAAAGAGGTAATTTAAGAGAATATACTGGCAAAAACGTTGCCAAGATTTCAATGGAGAGATGTTGAAACAAATAGTGAGAAGAGAAAGCCCCACAGTGGTCAGTGAAAGTCCCCTTGCAGAGGGTCAGTTGGCTGCATTAACCCTCCTGGCAAAGAAGGATGTGGGATACATGCAGGCCTCAGCCTCAGCTCAGATCAGCTCACCTCCCAGATGGGAGAATCTGGCCTCATGCAGGTCTGGGCATTGCTTGCTCTGGCCAAGCCCCATGCACTGACCATGGGGCAAGAATGCAGAGGATGGCTCATGGGTACTAGTGAAAACAACAGAGAACACACTGTAGGACATGCATCCATCTGAATCTCACTCTGCTCTGCTTGCTAGGTCTCTGCACTGGGACATGGACCTGGGTTTGAGTTGCTAGGCTTTCTCTAGCTAAGGGATTTGGGGTTTGCATGGACTTTGTGGGGAGGGGCCTCTGTTGCTGGGCAGGGTTCTTGCTCCTATGTCCACCTGAAAGCAGCCTGGCCACACAGTGATCACCAGCAGGAGTAAGGGGGGCTTTTCTCTCTCACTGTACTTGCTCTTCTGCAGGTTCCATAGAGATGAATGTGTATGTCTTGTCTTCTCATCTGACTTCAGCCACCCTGATTGGCAGGAACTCTGTGCTTCACTTATTTTATGCTTATGAGCCTCTGCTTATTTGCCTCAGCTAGTGCTGAGCACACAAACACGTGTTAGGTGATTTAGGATTGTATGTGGCTCTTGAGAACTGCAGCATGGTGAGTTGGCTCCAAATGGCCAGCAAAGGACACAGGAGCTGGGGCAGGAGCCCAGAGTCCTTTGTGCATGGTATCTTTAACTTGCTGTAACCTTGAGAGCACATGGGAGTAGGAGATATTTCTGCAGCTCCTGATGGTCTACAAGGGCCGCAGCACTTCCTGTGCCCGCTGTGGCCTCCAAAGATGCTGACGTGCTGGTTTTCTGAACCAGTTTTCTCCCTTAGATCAGTGATTCCCACCCTGAGTTTTATAGCCCCCCAGGGTGTCTATGGTTGTCTCAAGGGCTGGCAGAGAATTCTCAAAACCATTTGCTTCAAACAAAAAAACAAATATGCAGAATACAGCAGTTTTAGCTGCATTGGGAGAAGGGCAAGAAGAAAAGTGCCACATAATCCAAACAAGCAAATTGGGTGTCACACTCGAAAAGGTTGAACTTGCTGCCTTAGAAAAAAGAAATGGCTTCACAAAGTATCTTCACAAAGTATCTTCTTACTGTGGTTTGGAGCTGTGTTTGGGGGACAGATGCACAAATCCAATAATACATGAATTTTTCTTTTAATAAAAAAAACCTCATCTCATGGCTTTCTTTTCCTTTTCTATGAAAAATGTTATTATAGATGAATAGTGTTATATAAAGCAGCCCCATTCAACAGAGATCAAAACCAGCAACCCTGAAGAGTGAGTCTTTCATGAAGAGAACTTTAGCATTTGCCAAGTCTGTTGGTTTAGGAATGTGATCAGAACTGGAAATGTGCTGTCTGGGTTGGGGACCTGCTAGCTGCTTGGTCAGGCAGGAGGGAGGCAATAGGGCCTCAGTTTCCTCATCTTTAAAATAGAGATGTTGGTGATAATACATAGCTCACAGAGTTAGGGGAGTTGAATGGGTTTGCATTAAAGAAACATGAGAACAGAACTCAGCACATAGTAAGCACCCTACCAGTGTGTGCTCAGTGAGATTTTGAGAACCTACATGTGTCCAAAACACTGCTCGTAAGGCAGGCTCCTGATCTTGCCATCACGTCAGGTTCGTGTCTGGTGAGGAAAACAGAGAAGGGGACAGCTGAATACAGTCCCATCTGATGAATGCTAGTTACACACTGAGTCCCATGGGGATTCTTAATTAAAACATGGATTTCTGTTCTGGCATTTGTTGTTAAGATTTTGGGCAAGTCATTTATCTTTTCTGATCCTTGGGGTATTTGTAGGGAATGCTAGGTTACAATAACAAATGGGCTCCATAATTTCAGTGACTTAACTCCATAGAAGTTTACTTCTTGTTTCAGTAACAATTCTGGGCAGATGCTCAGATTGTCAAGGCAGCTGTCCTCCACATGGTCTTTCAGGGATGCTGGCTGATAGTGCCTTTTAAGAGTGTCAACATCCCGGTCAGCCCAGAAGAGGGCATGGAGGCATGCCTACAGGAGGTTCTCAGGCCACACCTGGAGATGACACTTATCATCACTACCCATGACTGACAGAGAGCTCTTAATCACATGGCTGCGTCTAATGACAAGAGGGGCTAGGCATATGGTCCAGGTTTTATCCGAAGAAGAAAACATTTTTCTAGACATCTGAGTTTGCTCATTCTAAAATACAGGGTGATGTTTCTTACCCATACAGGGTCACTGGGGACACTATGTGCAGTAATGGGTGTCACCTGAACAGGAAGGAGTTATGCAGACAAGGGAGTTAGCTGTTCCTTGGAGCACAGTGGCCTTGGCTTGCAGGAGAGAGAGGAGCAGGGTGGCAGTTCTACTGGCATCTCAGCACCACTCCTGCATTGTGTCCTGATCAAAGCAATTCAGTTCAACAAATGCTCACCCAGGATTATGTGCTTGGGCCTGCACTGGGTGATGGGACACAGTGGTCCCATGACAAGCTTGGCAGCATCCCCCAGGGGGCACAGATGTGAATCAGAATGGCAGTGCAGTATGACATGCAGAATAAAAGCATGCATAGGGAGTTGAATTCAGACAAGATGGTCAGGACATCTTTCCAAGGACAGGATTTCTAACCAGAGAGCAGAAAGAGTTGGCCCAGCATTATCAGGGTAGGTCAGGGGCCAGGTAGAGGAAGGAGAGGTAGAGAGAGCATGGCGTGAGTGAAGAAACTCAGTATGGCCAGATCTTGGATGTGGGAGGAAGCCATGAAGCCAGAGAGATTGGAAGGTGGTGCCAAGCTTGGTGTGTCACTGTAAAGCTTGATGGGCAGCTCACCTTCCCATGGGAAAAGCCTCCTTTGTTAAAGGTGACTTATTTCCTGGGGCTACGATGATATATATTTGGAATTATTACTGAAAAAGTGTGAGAGGGCATAGGATTTTACCTGCAACCACCTTCCACCTGTTTCTCAATGTACATCATTAACCAAGTCCCTGAGATGACGGTAGATACTGTGAAGTTTATACCATAGTGCATGGACTAAACCTGATTACTAGGAGTGACCCTTGTTCCCAGCATGCACTATTTGGTCTAATGAGATTTGAGTCTAAACAGACTCATAGGCTAGGGTACAGTGTTCTCAGAAATGTGGGGTTGGGGGAGGTGAAGACCAAGTAAGGCCAAGGCTGCACTGCTGTGCAGTAGACATCAAGGGGTCACTTGGATCCTCTTAGCTGGGCCAAGAGCTGATGTACCTGGATGGACTATGTACCTGCTGGTTTTCTCTCTATAGTCACTCAATCTGTGCATGCTGTGTTTAGTTTTTGATTTGTTTTTTTTGGTACCTGATGTTTCCAAATAAGACATAATATTGTGGACATATCTAACAAACCTGAATGACTCTTGCTACTCTGAGATTCCTTGGCTGTTTCTAGCTCTAACGGGATCAGTCCTGGTCGCTGGTTGTTTCACAGCATTGTGTGTCTGGAATGCTCATAACGTTGGTAACCAGCGCAGCAAACACGCTCATGTGTCCCTGTGTGAGAGGGACAGTGTTATGACTAGAGGATGGTAGAAAGGGCACTTGTAAACCCCACCTGATTTGGTGGTGAAGCCTGTTCCTCATGAGGAGTTAGAGGTCCCTTTTGGTGAGAGTGATGTGTCCCTGTGAGGCATAAAGCTACATCAGTCTTCCTGGAAGCTTGACTAATTTTTGATTCTCTGGTTCTGTCAGCCAAGCATTAGATGGAGTACCAAAATATACCCCTTGATTTTCAGAAAAGTCGAAGAGGTTCAGACACAGAATCAAAATAAAGGATAATTTTTCATCTTCTACTGATACCTCTCATTTTCCAGCAGTGTAGAAACAAAACAAGAGGCAGTGGGGACATGTGGGGACTGTGAAGCGGCCTATTAGTAATCTTTTGTTGAGAGCAGCACAAGCTTGATGAGGTTCTCTGGTCAGAGGGATGCACTCAGGATTCATCTCCATCCACAGCGATTGTGGTTTCCGAGGTATTCGCTGAGCAGCTTGCTGCCGGTGTTCCTCTGTTGGGAAAATTCCTCCTCAGAGCCCTGTAGAGACAAAAGAAATCAACTGGCAACTCCACCAACCAAGCTCAAAATCTCAGCCATTCACCAGGTCCTCTTGGCTCCACATCTGTGCGTTCAGGTTGGCCAGAAGCTCTGCTCCTCCTCCTCCTCCTTTACATCCATCCTCCCACTCACTGCTCCCCAGTGGTCGGGTCTCATCCTCAGCCCCTGCAAAATCCTTCCGCTGAGCATCCTTGATCCTCGCTACACTCCACAATTTGTCCACACACGTCACTTTCTCACACTTGGCCAGCTCGGTTCAGGGTTGAAGTGTGTGTGATAAGCCAACTCACATGGAGGTCTCAGTAGCCAGGCATCATTGGGAATTGTCACTGTTTTTCTGCCCCAATTTCTAGGCCATCATGGATGGCTCCTCATCCTTCCTCTCCAATTGTTTTAGTCAGCTTTTTCACTACTGCAACCAAAAGACCTGACAAGAACAATTTTGAGGAGGAAAAATTTATTTGGCCCTCAAGGTTTCTGAGGTCTCAGTCTACAGATGGTCAGCTCCATTGCTCTGGGCCTAAGGTGACGCAGAACATCATGGTGGAAGGGTGTGGTGGAGGAAAGTGGCTCAGGATATTGCACCAGGAAGCAGAGAGAGACTCCATTCACCATGGACAAAATATAGACCTCAAGGGCATTCCCCCATCAACCCACCTTTTTGAGCCATACCCTGCCTACCTACAGTTACTGCCCAGTTAATCCCTATCAGGAGATTCATGCACTAATTAGGTTAAGGCTCTCATAACTCAATCATTTCACTTCTAAACTCTCTTACATTATCCTACACATGAGCTTTTGGGGGACACATCACATCCAAACCATAACACCAATGAAGAGTCTCTCTCCACCTCAGCATGCTTCCTTCTCTCTGCCTGTATGTATTTGGGATGCCCTGGTTTACATGTGTCCCCTAAAAGTTCATGTGTTGGAAATTGAATCCCTAATGTAATAGTGTTGGGAGGTAGGGCCTAATAGAAGGTGGTTAGATTCTGAGGGCTCTGTTCTCACGAATGGACAGATGTCATTATCACAGGAGCACATTGGTTATCACGGGAGTGGATTTGTTATGAGAGTGAGTTTGGCCCTCTCTTGCCCAAATCTGGCTTTCAGCCATGGACAACGTGGCACAAGGGCCCTTGCCAGATGCCAGCATCATCATCTTGGATTTCCAGCCTCCAGAATTATAAGCCAATTGAGTATTTTCTTTATAAATTACCCAGTCTGTGATATTATTACAACAACAACAACAAAAAAATGGACTAACACTTGGGTTTTTCCTGTCTGTGAATAAATTCTCTTCCTCCTCTGAGACCAAGCTCAGTTTCCATCTCTGCAAAGACTTCTCGGTTCCCTGTCTGTCCACTTGCTCTCTCTTCACCACTCATCCAGTGCTTGATAATGAAGCCAGTCCCTTATTTCCATGGGTAACTTTATCTCCCTGGCTATGTGGTGAGTGAACAAATACAGCTACAGTGTAGCCATCATTCTTTATGGGCCACAGATTAGACTGAGTCCTTCATGAATATTACCTCACTGAATATGTTCAATACTCTAATATCTGTATTAGTCTGTTTTTTGTTGCTATTAACACAATACCAGTGCCCTCTCTGTGGGTGGCATATGATAGGCATTTAGTGGATAGTTACTGAAATAGTGAGCAAGATATTATGTGTTCCCCAGACCCTAATGCCCAGCATGGTACTGAGTATGTAATACATGCTCAATTAACATATCTTCAACTGACTTACTTGAAGGGATAAAGAGTTAGGAAAATATGGACAGTTCCTACTGGCTGGTGGAGTAAACTGGAGTTATAGGAGTCCATCTAAAGATCCGGTTGCTTCTCAGGTGGGCCACATGACCTTAGGTCTTATCATGAGACTCCATTTCCTCATTTGTGTGACAAAGAGTTGTGCACAGGTCCTGTGGACTCTGAAATTCTTGATGTTTTTGTTTTCATTCTCTGAAGAGGTTAATTAGGACGAGGTGCTCTTTAACTGGCAATTACATAGCTGAGACAGAGCTTGTTAGTGAGGACAGAATCATTGCCAAGGCCGGGATGGTTACTGATGATCGTTTGCCAGTCTCAGGAGAATGGAGACCGTGAGGAGATTGCTTAAAGTGAATAAAAAATTTCCCCCATTCACCACCAAATGGGAAAGCTATGGATCCAGAGCTGGGGAGCATTACTGGGCAGGATGTTTTCAATGCTCCTAATTTAGCTTGCTCTAATTCCCCCTAAGCACGTCTTCATTCACACTGTGAAACAAAGGAGCTGCCTTGCAAGGGAGCTCTGCTGCTGCTTGTTCCTCTGGGGGCCAGGCACAGGTCCACCAGAATGGACAGCGCGATGCAAAGAGGAAGGACCCAGCTCTCATCAAGCATCCCACATCAGCAGTTCTGTTTGGGGTGGAATGTGCAGGAGAAGCTAATTCACATGGAGATCTAAATGGCTGCCAAGCATCATTTGCATTTTTTTTTTCCAAAGGGATAGATAATTAATGAAAGTCCTTGAGACATCAAGCTCACAGATCCACCCTGGGCCTGTTTGCCAAACAGTGGAAAGGCTGTGGCCCTGTTGCTCCCACAGATTGGAAAGACTACATAGCAAAGTTAAAAGGTGAAGTCTCAGAGACTTTTTGGATCCTTGAGGAGAGTGGTTCCTTACCTAAAGCATTTATAGACAAATTAGCAAGAGCAAATTAGCAAGGGCTTTAAGGAGGACTGAAATCTAATCTTCACTGGAGGATCTAAGTGGGAGACATCCTCCATAAGCCAGGCAGCACAGGGGTCACAGACAACATACATGCAACAAGCTTGTGGAGCTTGTGGTGGGGAGTGACCTTTCTGCATTTGATTCTATATATTTGACTCATTGCAGAATTGTGTAACCCCCCTGGCATTTCTAGAGGGTCCTCTACATGCCATTTCTAGAGGGTCTTCTATGTGTCAGATAGTGTTGTAGGTACTGGTCTAAAGAGGTGCGGGTCAGAGAAAGTTCAAGACCCACAGTGTTCCTGTTGCCCTCTATGCCGCAAACGACAGCCATCTCTAACAAGATGGGGCCACAAGTGGTTCCTTCCCATGGAGTCCTTGGAGTTGACACTGCTCTGAACTTTTTCTCTTGCATTGCCAGAGACTGTGGCTATGATCTTTCACCCTTCAAGCATCATAAAACCTTTCCCTTTGTCTTGGAAAACCAAGAGTAATGCTAATGATTTATTTTAAACCCTTCATGACCTCCTATTATGCTTAAGATAAAATCCAGTTTCTCCCAGGGCCTACGTGCCCTGTATGATCTCACCCTTACAGCTTCTATCCTGGGTCCTCATGCTCCACGCAACTTGACTTGCCCTTTTTCTGGCCCCCTTTGATGGAACAATCTTCACCCCACCTTGGGTCTTTGCCTAGATAGTCTGTCTTCAGATATCCTGTGGCTGCTACTCTCTTACCATCTGGTGTCCCTGCAGGTGTTCCCCCAGAGAGGCCAGACTGGAAGGCCCATCTCAGGAAGCACCCTCTTCCCTCCATGGCCACTTCATAGCAACTATTACTATCTCAAATGGTTTTATTTACTGTTTACTATCTGTCCGATGAACTAGATTGTGAGCTCCAAGAGAGAAATTGCCATCAGACTTGATTACCACTGACTCTTGGGCACCTAGAATACCTTTGAATGACTGACTGACAGCAATGAGCAGCTACTATTTATGACACACCCGTTATGTATCAGGCTCCCTATATTACCCTGTTTAATCAGCACACCAGCAACCATTTGATGAGTGTTATTACCCTTATTTTCCCCATGGAAAACCAAGACTCATAAATTACATTCACTGTCATTTTTATAGTAAGCATATGGCCAAGGGTTCAGACCCAGATCTCTCTGGCCTAGAAACCCATGCATATTCTATAAAGAACAAATTAGGAAACTTAATAAGTTATCCGCTATCCGTCCCGTTGCGTTCATGACTCACCTGACCCTGCTGGCCTTTCCCACCCATTCTCCACCCACACAGTTCCAGCCATGGCAGCAAGTCCATTAAGATTTCTCTCTTCTACATCCTCTATTAGTCTACCCAGGCTTCCATAACAAAATACCACTGGCTGGGTGTATTAAGCAGAAATTCGTTTTCTCCTAGTTCTACAGGCTGAAAAACCTAGATCAAGGTGCCAGAAGGAGTGGTTTATGTTAAGGCCTCTCTCCTTGGTTTGCAGATGGCCTTCTTTTCCATGTGTCCTCCTAAGTCCTTTTCTCTGTGGATATGTAGTTGTGGGGGCAGATCTCTGATGTGTCTTCTTCTTATAAGGACATTAGTTCTATCACATTAGGGCCCTACTTTTATTTATTTATTTATTTATTTATTTTTTTTGGTACCGGGGATTGAACTCAGGGGCACTCGACCACTGAGCCACATCCTCAGCCCTATTTTGTGTTTTATGTAGAGACAGGGTCTCACTGAGTTGCTTAGCGCCTCGCCCTCGCTGAGGCTGGCTTTGAACTCGCGATTCTCCTGTCTCAGGGCCCTACTTTTATGACCTCATTTGACTTTAACTACCTTCTTGAAAGTCTAACTCTGACTACAGTCCCATAGAGGGTTAGGAGATATCAACATTTGAATTTTGGATGGGCACAATTTAGTCTACAACACATTGATCATACTCAATGGATTCAATACAAAAATAATAGTTCCCAGTGAGGGGTTAACAGACATTGACATATGTGATCCCTGCTCTCAAGGAACTTAAAGGTTCAAAGCATTGACCCATTGAGTTGTGTGCCCTGTTAATGATAGTCATGGCTTTTAGAATGAATTCTGGATGCCCCTGGTGAAGCCCCTGAGCTCTGTAGGGCCACCAGGGCAGACACATGCTAAAAAATGTGTCAATTGGATAATCAATTAGCTTAATTTAAAAAGTGGTACCCCTGACAGATTGAATGTAGAAGATGCTACTGAAAATTGTTTCGGATGCAGGCCCCATGGGAGAGATGTCTGCACCAGCATTATGTCATGCTTTGACTTCCAAAATTTAGGCAGGATGTGAAAAAGCTGGAGAGGGTCCAAAAATAAACTACCAGGGTGAATTAAGGGAGAGAAAATAATGCTATGAGGGAAAGTGATAAGAATCATGTAGGGTTTTTTTTAAAAAAATCCCAGTACACAAGAGACTGTGGCAAATAGGTAATTTACTGTCATCTAGGATGGTTAAAGGAAGAATGCTGACCAGTTTTCTTGGAAAATCTCATAGGATGCTTGGACTTAAATTCAGCAACAGAAGCAAAGAAGCAATCACTTTAATTTTTAACATGATGAAAAGCTAAATTAGACCAGTAAAGGAATTGGATCCTTGGTAGTCCTGTCCTGAGAGCTACTTGTCTTGAATAGTTAGCATGCAAATAGTTGCCAGACCGCCTCTCTCTTCCTGCCCACCATCCCCATGGGATTCTTGCTCCTTGTAGATAATTTCCCCAACAGCTGTATGTCCCTGAGGGAAACTCTGGAGACTCAGGAAACTGTTGGCCTATTTTGCTTTGCACAGTGTCTCCTGAAAGTTTCTGCATCTTTGCCATTGAGGGCAACCCTGAGCTCTTGGGATGATCCTGCAATTTATAAATCCACCTACGGGAGGAAGGAGACCAGATCAGTTGACTTGTGAAGTCCCTTTGTGTCCAAAATGTCTAGTAGCCATCTTACTTATAAATTAAAAATGAGTACCTTTACAGCCTCTCAATGAAAAGGAATTCAATAAAAATTCCCACTAAGACATTAATAGCCAAATAAAGAGTTAATAGGATCCCTCTCTGGGAGTTAATTTAGAAAGACTTTATAGGATAATGGGCAACAAATTGGAAAAGGAAATAATGTTTATTGAGAATCATTTTTCTGTTTAAATACATCAGATTTACAAAGGGGATGTTTTTGTCCCCACTTGTATCATTCATTCATTGATTCTTGTAAGACTTTTTAAAAATTCAAGTTTATTTATTTTAAAAATTGACAGATTTTCATGTGTCTATCATGTATAACATGATGTTTTAAAGCATATTGTGCACATCTCCCAATGACCAGGAGACTGTAGCAAATAGGTAATTTACTCTTTTCTGGGGTAGCTAAAGAAAGAATGCTGACAAAATTTTCTGGAAAATGTAATAAGAAGCCTAGGCTTCCAGTTAAATCTAGCTAGTTCACATACACATCACCTCACAGCCACTGTGTTTGTGGTGAGAACACTGAGCATCTACTCTCCCAGCAGTTTTGAGTGGAAGCTAGATACCAGGCTCTCACACAGGACCTGAAGATAGGTTGCAAACAGCTCAGAGCTCCTGCCTTCATTGAGCTTATGGTTCTTCATCAGTTGATTTTCAATGGCAAGGAAGAAAAATCCAATGCAAACTGTCTTAAGAAAGGATGAAGGGATTCATAACTGGGAAGTGCAGTAAAAACTGGCTCCACCTATTCATTGGACTGGATTCAGGGATCAGTGGGAAGCAAGTGATGACCAAAACCCTGAGGGTCCCTCTACCTGAACACTCATAATTCAGAGAAGGAAAGACTACTCCTGAGGTCAAGTAGAGAGCACATTTCACCCTGAGATTAGATTCACCCACAGAGTGGGGTTGGAGTGGTTTCACTAAAGCAGTTCAGGATATGCTGACCCTAAAGAGGAACCACGAATACTTGATGGGGGGAAATATGGCTGTTCCCATCCACAGAGGGGAAAACAAACTTCAAATGGTCTAAATGAACCCCGCTCTTGCCCAGCCCATACCCCTTCAGGAAGCTGCAGGGGCAGTTTCCCATCCTCCCTGCCAGAGCAACTGTCTTCCTCCACATTGGCTCTTCAAAGAGGGGAAACTGATCCTTTCCTCCCATCAGAACTCACCTCGCCCACCTTTCCATCTGCTTTCCAAAATGGCGCCTCATCCTGTGCTGCTGTGTGCAATGAAAGGAAGAGCATGGAACACACACACATTGGTTTATGATATGGATGACTTCAGAAAAACAACCCTGGTTTAAAAAAAAAAATCTCACAGGTTTTTTTCTTTTTTTTTCTTTTCTCCTTCTCCTTCATGCATGATACTGGGGATTGAACTCAGTGGCACTCTATCACTGAGCTACATCCCCAGCCAGCTCTTTTCATTTTTCAGTCAGGATCTTACTAAAACTAAATTCCTAAGGCAGATCTCAAACTTGTAATCCTTCTGCCTCAGCCTCCTGAGTAGCTGGGATTACAGATGTGCACCACTGTGCCAGGCAGGTATTTTTCTTTCAGTACTGGAAATTGAACCCAGGGCCCTATGCATGCTAGGCAAGCACTCTATGACTGAGCTATATCCCCAGTCCTTTTTAAATTTTATTTTTAGACAGAATCACACTAAGTTGCTCAGGATCTTACTAAATTGCCCAGACTGACCTTGCCTTTGCAATCCTCTGCCTCAGCCTCCCTGTTACCTGGGATTATAAGCGTTCACCACCATGCTGAGCTGGAACATCATACTTTCTGATAGCAGGGACCCACATGCTCCCTGATTTCACACTTGGCACCATGCATGTGCCAGGGAGACCCTCAATGGGTGTGTGCTTAACATCCACATGTAGAGGAATATGCTGTTTTCTCTTCTGGGGTGCTGCACTCCCTGGGGTTCCCTTCCTAGTATTCCCCATAGCACTCCACACATATGTCATCTAACTCAGTAGATGCTGGTTAAGTTGAAGAGAGGCCTGCAGGATGTCAGGGAAGCAGGTAGACACAGGTCCTTCTTATCTCCATGGCTCATGACTCTGTCCCAATGTCCCATGACACCATCTGCATTCTTTTTTTTTTTTTTAATATTTTTTAGTTATACATGGACTCAGTGTCTTTATTTTGTTTACTTATTTTTATGTGGTGCTGAGGATCGAACCCAGTGTCTCACACGTGAGGGGCAAGAGCTCTACCACTGAGCCACAACCATCTGCATTCTTAGCCTACCTCTTCCTCCAAACCCTGGCGTCTTACAAAGAAATATAACCACACTGCAAAAAGAAAATGAGGAAGGCAAGCAGTGGGAGGAGAGAAAGAAAAGGGGGAAAAATGAGAAAAGAAAAGTTAGTTGGTTAAAGAATAGGGAAACTTGGTTTGGCTTATTTCCTTCCACGCTCTTTTCCTATGTTTTGCTTTTTTTAACACAGTGGTGCCCACAGTCTACTTTAGGGGCTTGTTTATCTCCAGTAATTTCCTATAATCTTTTTCTGTACAAAATTTACTTGTAATCTTCTGTGGCTCCCCTTGTTAGGGCTAACACCTACCTCTCCTGCCTAAGTATTATAATTAGGCCCAAAATGAAATGTATGTGACTGGTGGGGTCGAAGGCTGTGCGCCCCCTCGCTCTGATTAGACGATCTTAAGGATGACTTTTGTTGAATTCTTGCTCCTGATTACACCTCTCAGGGCAGAAAAGATTCTTGTTAAACAACAAAATTCTCTATAAAAGGCAACTTGCTGGGCACGAAGAGATAATATCTGGTTGGGAAAGTACAGTTAGTTATTGCATGTAAAATGCCAGGAGGGCCCAGCCACTGTTATTACTGTCATTACCTTCTCTGACAGACACGTGGCAGTCCTGCCACCTAGAAATGGACTTGGTCCTCAGGGCTGTCCTTTGCATTGCTAGGTTGTGGTGAGCCGACCAGAATAAGCACATACATTGGTGATGGGTGGCACGACAGCTTCCAGGCAAGGACCCTGCACATGTTCCTAAGGCTAGATCAGCACCTAGCCAGGTGCCAGGTGCTGCGTTGTGAGCCCAAAAGACCTAGTCCCTGTTGGTTGGGGGGACGGGGGTTTAGGAGGGTGCCAACTGTACAGGCAACAGTTAGTGCCCATTTAGTCATTGTATGTCCAGAAAATGGTGGGCACATTTTGTCTTATAAAAGAGAAGCCCCGGAGTGGAAATGTGCTGTAGGTTTTTATATCAGAACATAAGGTAGCATTTGGAAAGTACCATGAACGAACATTACATGGTAAGGACAAGCAGCAGAGCATAAAGGGCAGAGATGGGGTGGGGGGGCGGTCCTTGCTTGGAGTTTGTTGGTCTGCACTTGACAAGCCCAGGAACACAGACCTTGGTTGTATCAAAGTTTTACCGTCTCCTGAGACCTCAGTACTTTGATCTGTAAAGTGATGCTAAAAATCCAGTCTCTCACTGGACTGATGAAAGACTTGAAAAAGCATTAACTACATGCAAAGATTATTGTTAATTTTGTTCCTTGCTATGGTGGTCAGAGAATAGTTATAGCCTTTGTAACTTGGCCTTGAGAAAGGTTTTAATTTTTTCCTCCCAAACTAATATGTCTGCATTGTAGTCAATTTGGAAAACACACACAAAATATGTTTAAATTACCATCTGAACATTAAAAACCATCACTGTTGGCATATATGTTCCATTCTGTCTGGGCTTTTCTCCTATGTGTGAGTTAAGGAAAGCAAGCATTTAGTATCTTCTTTCTTATTTGTATATTCCTATTTTGTCTGTTAACATAGAGTCGATGAAATTGTTGGAATTTAGAGCAGAACATCTGCAGAGTTTTAGATCTTTAGAAGCACAATGTCAAATTGCCATTTTCAAAGGTTATTTCAAATCACATCCCCACTAGAAATTTAAACTAATGTCATTTCCCCTCACCTACCCTTTCCAGGGAATTAACATTTCTAAAAATCTTTATTAATTTGATAGTACAAAAATGGTATTTCATTGTTTTAATTTGCTTCTCTTTGATTATTGATGACAATGAATATTTTTTTCATCTGTTTTTTGGTCATTTGTATTAATTTCTCTGTAGCTTAACTGTTTCCTTATCTTTGTTTCTATTGGTATATTTCCTCTTTTTCTTATTGATTTGTGAAATGATACTTTCATATATTAGAGACATTAACTTTTCGGCACATATTTGCAAATATTTTCCCAGTATGTCATTTGTCTTTTAATTTTGTTAATGGTGGGTTTGATGGTACAGAAAAATATTTTTAAAATGTTTAGTCAAACTTTTCAGATTTCCCTCCTATGGTATTTGCATTGGTTTACGTGCTTAAAAGGTGCTTTCCAAGTTGTGATTAAGCTATCTAGGCTGTGTTACCCAGATAGACGGTCAGACATTATTCTGGATGTTTCTTTGAAGGCATATTTAAATTAGATTAATATTCAAATCATTAAACTTTGAGGAAAGCAGATGACCTTCCATAATATGGGCAGACCTTATCCCATCAGTTGAAGAACTGAATAGAAAAAAAGATTAATCTCCTCCCCGAGGAAGAAGGAACTCAGCCAGCAGATGTTTGGGGATGCAAGCTGCAACTCCAGCTCTTCCTTGGGTCTTCAGCCTGCAGGCCTACCCCACAGAGTTTGGACTGGCCAACCTCCAGAATGGCATGAGCCAGTTCCATAAAATCAATCAATTTCTCAATCAATCCATCCATCTCCTTCCCCTCCAACTCGCTTTTTCCGTAAACATTCACATCCTATTGGATCTTTCTATCGAACCCTGACTAATACACAAACCAAAAATTATACAAACCTTCATCTGCATTTTCTTTTAGCAATATCATGCTTTCAGTTTGCATATTTCTAGTTGATCGAGAATTTAGTATTTGCCATAAGTTGGAGATTTAATCATCTTACCTGTTATTAACTAGTTATTCCAGTGCCTCTTGAACAGGACATGTCCATTCCTTCATCTTTACTTTGAAGTGATGCTCTTCTTTTACATGTATATTCCTGGTCCCCGGCGTGTTCCAAGCTTACAAGTGTCCCATTGCCCACTGTTTTGTAACCCTCATCGTACGGTCTATTCTAATGCAGGTAAGAAAACATACCACGCAGCCATTTCCAAATATCCTTTTGGAAATTTTTTTCCATGTGAGTTTAAATAATTTTGTTGTGTTCCAAAAAGAAACTCCATTGGAAATTTACTATAATTGTGTTAACATTAAAGGTTAATGTGAAAAAAATTTAAATATTTAAGATTTTGAATTTTCCCATTCAGGAGACATAGTCGGTCCACTTAAGTCTCTTATTTTTCACAATAAACTTATCATTTTCTTCATATATATTTTGCACATTTCACAGGTATCTTATATTTTTGGTTTATATCAGATGTTTATTTTTTTTGCCACTGTATTTTCTGTAATTTTTTTCTGTTAATTTATATTGTGAATAGTACCTTCCTAAATTCTCTCATAAGTTCTAATAGTAATCTTTTTTATTGTATTTTTTCACAGGAAAGACAATCATTTTCTCACCACTTTTTCCATGTTTTTTGACTGGTATTTTGTTTTCTTGTTTAATTGTATTGACTAGACCTTCCAGAAAATAAAGTCATAGTACATAGCTCATGAGTTTGCCTTAACTCTAAAGAAATGTCCCTGATGATCTAATGATCATCATTAGACTGATACTGGTTGTTGTTTTATCACGAGGAGCGATTATCACATTCTCCTGTATGGTAGAAATTTTCCCTTGGGAATTACTTCTGAACTTGGTCTACTGCCTTTTCTCCCTCTGTCAAGAGGAACATGGACTCTCTCATCTTTGCACTTTGTGCAGGCAGAGTGTGTAAGTGTGGATTCCCAAATCTTAGAAACTCAGATTCCTGAGGTCATAATCTGGCATTTTCACTTTCTAAATGTGGGGATTTGAACACATTCCTTTTTTTTTTTTTTTTTTTTAGTACTGAGGATTGAATCCAGGACTTCATGCATGATAGGCGAGTGCTCTACCACTGAGCTATCTCTCCAGCCCTACTTGACCTTTTTGTTTTTATGATTCCTGACCTTTAAGAAGTGTAATAACCTGGGAATGGCAGTGCACCTCTGTAATCCCAGCAACTTGGTAGACTGAGACAGGAGAATCTCAAGTTGGAGGCCAGACTCAGCAAGAACCTTGGAGAGCGGTGACAGAGAATGGGAGAGCAATGTCTGAGATTGGGGTCTCTGCTGACTTCATGGCTGTGGCATGCTTGGTGCCTGGGAAAGTTTCTGTGCAAATGTGCGGGATGCCTAGCTGCTGTGGCAATGACCTCCATGCTGAGGCTCTGTGCTAGAGTCTTATCAGCCTCAACCTTGATCTCAGGCACACAGCTCCTGGGAATAAAGGAACTCTCTTGCTAGACAACCACAAGGTTTCACCAAGCTCTGCTACTCTTGAACTTGTTCACATAACAGTACCTTTAAACCATGGACTTTCTTGAGAGCTACACAAATCTCCTAACATTGTACATTGCAACTATAGAATGTAACTGTGGAATAAGCTGCATACTGTTGCTAACTCTGTAACTTTCATGAACACAAAGAATAATGTTTGCATAGTCTTTAATCTGATAATGAGACATATCTAAATAAACATTGCTGGCATAATTCTTTAGACCTGCTTCTCCATCAGAGAGCAGTGCTCCACCTGACCCCAGCTGTATCTTCAAAAGCATCTACGCTTGTGTGAGTTTTTATTTTTCTTATCCCTCTTCGCCCCCCACCAGAACCTGCTTGATTGGCAGCACTGGTCACAGCAAGAACCCGAAAATTTTTTTTAAAAAAGGGATGGGGGTGTAGTGCAATAGTAAAACATTTTCAATAATTGGGACCCCCCCCAAAAAAATTAGTTGTTAATAGCTCCTCAGTAAATATTGGCCATTAGTTATTGCTGTTATTTGTGTTGCTCATATGAAATTTATTTCTCCCCAATAAATTATCACTGAACTCTCAAAAGAAGTCCTCTTTGTTATGGTATATTACTGTTTTTGTTTTAATTTTGTTTTAATAGCACTGGGTTTAATTTGCTAGGCTTGGGGTTTTTCTTTGTGTTACTTTTCATGAGCTAGAGCTGTAGTTGTTAGTTTTTGTGTCTTATTTCTCTTATGTTTGTATCAGTGGTGGCTCACTTTGAAAAGTGAGTTTGGAAACTCAATTCTTTCCAATACATGAAATTGTTGAAGGCTGTTTGCCATTGTATCTACTTTGATGTTGCTGTCATTAAGCTTGCTTTTTTTGTTATCGAGTTTTTCTCAAACTCTTTTAAAGTCAACAAATGTTTATTGAGTGCATGCTATGTTCTAAGCTCTGATTTACGTTTGTTCATCCTTTGATCTGTGTTGTCTGTTTCACCTACTTTTAAAAATAGACACAGAGATTATTTACTGGGCCAGTCTGAGTCCTTTAATTCATAGCAGGAAGATTTCACTTACTTTGTTATATGTGTTATGATTGGAATGCCTTCTTCCAGCTTTCTTTTTTCTAATTTATACTTCTTTTGTCTTTCCTTGCTTTCTGTATTTTGTTCTATGAGCTCTTATTATTTTTACCATCTTTCAGTGTTTTGTATTGTATGGTTCTTGTTTTTAAATCTCTTACAAGTTACCTTTTAAAATTTTAAAGACTTTTAAATTGTTTTCCTCTAATTCTCAAATCCATTGAAATATTCTCTCTTGAACCCCAATATTAATTCATTTTAATTACCCTTCAACCTTTGTTTCTGTTTTTAATTTTTTCTCCCTACCCTTAAACCATTTCTTACTTTCTATAATTATTAGGGAGTTACAGCCAAATCAATAAAAGGATATTTTTTAAGTCTTTCAAAAAATGTTGACAATTTTTTAACCCTATTAACCAACATAATAGTACTTACTTAGATTATCTCTTATATTTTGGTTGCATAGCCTACTGAGGGTTCTTTTATATTATAGTTTCAGGAGACATTAATTTTTTCCTCTTAGGTTGGTTATGCTAATACTACATTTTTAAACAGTGTATTTTTTTTTTTTTTTGGTATGGGGAGTTGAACTCAGGGGCACTCGATGCTGAGCCACATTCCCAGCCCTATTTTGTATTTTTTTATTTAGAGACAGAGTCTCACTGAGTTGCTTAGCAACTTAGCCATTGCTGAGGCTGGCTTTGAACTTGCAATTCTCCCATCTCAGCCTCCCAAAGTGCTGGGATTACAGGTGTGTGCCACCACGCCCGGCTTAAGCAGTGTTTTTGAGTGAAGAGTACACGAGTATTATGTTGTCTTAAATGTTGCATATCCAAGAATATAACACTTTTATACATGAAAGTCAGCCTCATGTCCATACTGATTAAATCAAATTATTTTCCTTTACAACTCTATAATGTTGCCTCATCATCTTTTAGTATTTTGTGTTCTAGAGTAAAAGTCTAAGGGAGGCCTGATTTTGTTTCTTTTGGGAAATAAAAAACACAACTTTTTGTTGTTCTTTTGCTTTCTTACTAAATTGCTAGAACCACTTGTACTTTATCCTCATTATTACAGTGTTTTATTTGGGTAAGTATAGATAGAGAGTGCTCACCATGTTCCAGGAGAAAACATGACAGGAACATTTAATCTGTGCTTTGGTCTTTAAGAAAAAAATGTTACTAGTTGTTAGTTATGTGTTCCAGCCTTAATGTGTGCAATTATCAGGAGGCACAGGCACTCCATTGCCTACCCTACCCACTGCCCTTTCTCCTCTGCGTTTGGGAAGCAGATGTCAGTTACCCACGCACGTTTCCACCTTTTGCAATACGCTACCTCACCTTTGATCTTGTGTTGTTCCTTCATTATTGTCGGTTGAGTTTTTGATTTGTCCTCTATGTTTTCATGTTTCTCCTCTGTATGGATTTCTGCTTCTCTGAAAAACTATGAGTTCTTTTCCTCCATTGAAGTGAAAAAGTTTTCTTAAATTTTCTTCTGAACTCTAGAATAGATTGTTTTCAGGGAGGATTCTTCAGGATGGTATTCTCATTGTCGAGGTGTAGACTCCACCCCATCTCTGTCCCCACTCCTTTGCCCCCTGGTCTCCTGCTGGGTACACATCTATTTTATTCTCCACCCGCAAAGAAGCCATCCATTCTCCCTCGCTGTGGGCCAGTTGTCAGGATGCTTGTCCTTGCCATCTGTGCACTTGGGCAGCTGGGTCAGGTTCACTAACATTGGATCCCATAGAGTTGGAACTGGAAGGATTCTGTAGGAAGAATTTGCCTCATGCAGTCATGTTTACCCAAGTGCACCTACTAGCCCCCTGGCTGCTTTTCTACCATGCTGAGTATAGAGATGGTCACAGGGCAAACTGAAGTTGACAGTGTCTGCTGCTGCTAGGATCACTGATGTGGATTCCGGGTATCATGGCTTGTTGTATTGATGACTTTTGATCTCTCTCAAAAGAATACACCCTTATCTCCATAAAATAATTAATAAACAATGCATATTTATGAAAAGAAACAGTTGTATGCTATTAGAGTATATATGATGTGAATGTAATTATACCAAGAACTACTATACTTATAGATTGAAATTAGACATAATTAAAGCCAAATGCTATTTACAGGACACCATTAGCAAAGGTGTAGCTTTCTGAAGGGATCTATGAGTAGAAAATCGTACTCAGCCCCTTGGCATCACCTTACTAATCCAATCCCACCTCTGTTGGCAACTCAGGTTACCACAGTACCCTGTGCAAAACCCATTACTCTTCTTTCTGAGTGTATAGGTATTTTAGAATATGCATGTATACAAACGTGTGCATTTATCTGTTCATAGCATATGACACATAATTTATGACACAGATTGAAAAGGGATTGAAAAACACATATGAGCTGCCTAAAATACCATTCAGGATATATAGAAATATAATCAAATGGCATGTGTTATCAAAGTCAAATATGTAAAATTCATTGAAAAGCTACCCACACCTTTTTTGTGTGTCGGCTCTTCAGTTAAAAAATAAATTGAAATACTATATTGGAAAGGTGTTGATAATAAACTTCAAATCTGCAATCTAATTGCAATCTAAGCCCTCTTCTTAAGACCATAGATCTTTCCTAATATGGGATTGTGAGCTACCGGCATCATTTGCAAATCCACAGTACCTATAAGCTGCGGAAGGATCTGTGTGATCAGCAATGAGCTTGACTACACGTCAGACTGTGCCCAACAGAGAGATGAGTGAGACATGGGGAAAAACACAGCAGGGTGCCTTAGCACCAGGGAAAGGGTGAGGCTATGGTGAGCAGAACGGGTGTCATGGGCTTGGGACTCTGGGAGGGGAGTATAGTTCTGTCTAGCTGCTTCCTCTCCAGCAGGGGCATCCTATAGAATTCATACCATCAGAGTCTTCCCAGTTTAGTTAATGAAGGGACTGGGGGAGTTATGAGAGTAGCCAGGCAGGCAGGGATCTTGCAGAATGCTAAAAACTACAAATTTGTTAGAACTACCAAAACTGGATCCAAATCCAAAGCCACTTGCTCCCTGGACCTCTGAGGCTAGAGTTGCTCATGCTTCACACTATGATTCCACCTGACCTGGGCTGGTACTTGCTTCCTTTTTCACTTCTCACTGCATCTCCTTACTTCCCCCACCACAGCCATGCCAGCTGGTGACATCCCCCTCTGACTTGTCTCTTTTTTCTGCTGCACAGCTTCTGAATACCTATAGCTGCTTTTTCCTCAATCTCAGGTTTCCTCTGAGCCCTTCTGGTTCCTGGACTTCCTCAAGACCATCTCAAAGCTTCCTCCAAGTTTCAGTTCTGGAGCAATCTGGTTCATTCCCACTTGTCATTGTTTTCTTTCTTTTTAAGCTTAAATGTCTAAAATAGAGACTCCAACCAGCTCTGCTCACCTTTTGGAATGTGTCACTGGAGAATCTTTGGATTGGTTAGCTCTGGGATAGGTGTGTGCCTTCATCCAGTTAGACATAGTCACAGGAAAGTCATACAGTACAAAGATGGCTGCCTGCAGCCACCTGTTATGGTTTGGATAACAGTGTCTCCCAAAGTCTTGGTGTTGAAGAATGCTAAAAACTATAAATTGTTGATGTCTTGGTCCTCAACACAGTAGTGTTCAGAGGTGGGGCTTTCAGAGAGTAATAGTCCATTTATAACTGAATAGACTATTGGGAGTTAGTGAAAACTGTAGGTAGGTACGGCAGGCTTGGAGGAAGTAGTTCACTGGCGACACGCCCTTGAAGACTAGGTTTTGTCCCTGGCCCCTTCTTCCCTGCCTCCCTACCACCCCGCTCCCAGGCTTCCTGGCTGCCTTGAGCTAAGGAGCTTTCCTCCACCACACCCTTCTGCCATGATGTTCTGCCTCACCTCTGGCCCAGAGCAGTGGAGCTGGCCAATCCTGGACTGAAGACTCTGAAACTATAAGCCAATATAAATTTTTCCTCCATAAGTTGTTTTTCTCAGATATTTGTCACAGTGATGAAAAACATACCACCGTTTTAGCTGGATCTGTGGCTAAGGCAGTTTTCCTTAGAAAGGGCTGTGAGTGTGGTCAGAACAGCAGTTGACGGGACTGGTATAATGTTGCTGACTGGGGAGGAGAGAGGGGCATGGCACAAATATAGCAGGCTAGTTCCTTGTCCTTAGGATCTTCAGATCTGGTTGGAAAAGCAATCCATATGATGTCATTAGTAAATGATGCAGGCATCTCAGAGAGTTAATTACATCCTACACCAGGGACCTAGCCCATCCACCAGTGCTGTAGGGAGTGGCTAGTCTGGTCAAGTGGGTACAAGGTATCCTGGCTCTCTGCTAGTTTGGCTGTGCTTGAGATGTCCTTGAGGACATGTTCCATGGCCTT
>CM053405.1:118093669-118146138 GCA_028644305.1 Xerus rutilus
AAAAAAAAGGAAAAAGAAAAATAGAGTGTCTTTTGGGAATGATCATTCCCAGAGCTCATTTGACAGAGAGCTGGTTTTTACATCCCCATGTCACAGATGGTTTCTGAGGCCAGAAGAGATGACCAGCAGTGGCCTCCTAGTGTAGGTTTCAGCTTCATCTCTGACCCTGCCCTGGGTGCATTCAGCTGACACACTAACAGACAAGAGGACAAAATCACAATGCTTCCTACTTTCCAGAAAGGACTCTCTGGGCTCTTTGAAGACAGTACTCTCAGTACATACCTTACATTTTGTTGCTATATGCCTTTAAAATGTTTGGTTTTCTCCCAATTCTCTTAAAGCAGGTGATAGAATCTGGGAAGGGAGCCCTGTGGCTTTTCCTTCTGCTAGGAAAATTGATCTTCCTGAAAGTCCGTGTGGTCTTTTCTCAGGGAGGGCTGAGGACATTGCTGGGTAGGTCCAATAATAAACTCTGGAGTGGTGAATTAATCACAGAGAGCTGATGGGAAGGTATAACAGGAGCACAACCTGGGAATATTTAGGCACATCCCCTTGGGTCTTGAAAGGTAATTTCTTATATAGAAACAGACAAGATCTCATTTGGCTTGCCATTGGGTCTTTTGGGGTCAGTGGCTTTTGTTAATATATGATGACAACAACTAGTTTTGTGTAGAACCACTGTGTCTAGAGTGTTGGCATAGGCTGCTGTCTATTGGTTAGCAGCATTGGGGGCCAGGCAATCATGACACTTACTAACTCAATGGCCAGAGACAAATTTGTTAACCCAGCATAGCCTCAATTGCCCCAACTGGAAAATGGAGATAATATTGGTGCTTGCCTCATAGGCTTATTTTGAGGATTCAAGGAGGTAATATACACCTTGGCCCAGGGCTTGGCATATGATGGGCTATCAAATGTCAGTTCTGTTGCTAAGTATGGATGAGTAGACAAGAGCTTTTGACTGCTCACCATGCCTGAGCCATGGCATCTGGGATTTATGCCAGACCCTTGTCCCAGAGCTTTGTAGTCGGTGGACGTGGATATGATTCTTGAAGCCCCTGCCCAGGGCAGAGGCAGGGCTGGCAAGCTGACCAGAGGCTTCTGTCTTTTCTGTGCTCCTGGTTGCTTACATATGTGATTGTATCAGGTCCATCATCCATAATGAAACGCTTAGTGTTTGGCAACCCAGAAGCTATTGCAATCCTTTGCTGAAGGATCCTGTTGTTAGGAAATGAATCGTTTCCAGGAGAAAACAAGTGTAAGCTCCAGTAGCCACATTCCTAAGCCGAGAGCAGTCACTCTCTAAACAGAGAGTGAAGCGGGAGTGCTCAGTGGTCCCAGCCTCTTTTAAGGATACTTTGGGCTACATTGGTGCTTGCTGAGCAGCTCTCCTCTCTGGGAGGGTATTCAGGGTGCTGGCAATGGGTGAGGAGGAGGCAGACTTTAGGACTGCCAAGGCCCCTCTTTGATTAAGATCAGAGAAGAAGGAATTGGGAAAGCAAATCTCCAAACATGAAGATAATGATGGAGAAGGTGGGCCAGGCCTTTGCTGCTTTGTGAAAAGAAGAGGAGGACCCTTTCCTGGAAGAGTCCAGAAGCTTAGCGGAGATGAGATGTGGAGGGTTGGCAGCAATATGGGTAGAACCCCAGCTAGAGGCTTCCCTGGAGAGCAGGCTGTCTCTCTTGCGGCCTGAAGGAAGCTCATACCTAGGGATGGAAACGCGATAGGGTGGCAGGGAAATGTCTGCATTTTCAAATTCATGCCTGGCCTTTTTCTCTACTTACTTTCAGAACAAAACAGTAGATCACTAAGATGGCAAAGGCAGATTCTGAGCTGCTTCCATAGCAGCCTTCTGATCAGCCTAGAAAGGACCCAACAGGGCCAAATTCTTTCAGCCCAGTCAGGAAGACCTTAAAGAGCTAGTGCCATGTACTGCATCATTCGTTTTTATTAAAAAACACAACGAAACTAATATTTGTATTGCCTGCTTTTTAAAGGCCCAGTCCAATTTATTTCAGATGAAGCTTGTAGAAATACTTGCTACATATTTACTCTTTCAGCCAGCCATTCCTCCAACAAATATTTATTGAATGTCCTCCCTTGTGCCAGGTGCCATTTTGGACCCTGGGAACAGAGATGGATGCCTGGACAACTTTGTTTTAACCTGGTTCTCACCATTCTTTGTGCCTGTCCTCAATCTTCAGATCCCCAGAGGCCGTCTGGTCAAATCTGCTCTCACAATAACACTAGGCAGATGTGCTCCCTCTGACACAGTCACCTGAAAACTGAGTGAAAACTGAGACCAAAAGTGGTTCACAGCCACACGGACTCTCCAAGTAAGTGAGGAATCAGAAACTAGAACTTTTCTCGTTTTCCATCTCCTCTTGTCTACCCAATTGAGTTTCCAGTCTCTTCTGTTCCCCTCTTGCTTGCCACATCAAATCTTATCTGTCCCTTTCTTCATTCCTCTAGGGTTCAGCTGTCAACTTTGAAGGGTGACAAGTTGACAGAATCAACTCATCTGTCTCGTGGGTAGGGAACTAATCATGGCTTAAGGTTACCTTTCTGTGCATTTGCTTGTACCCTGCACAAGGTCACCCTCTTGTTAAACAAATCTCTACCTTTGACTCCAACTGATTCTGTTGGCTAAAGTTCGGGGTCCACATGGACGTAAACTTTGTAACAAGGTCCAAGCATATTTTTACCATGTCACAAATCCCTGGGTAATCAAATAAAGTGACACAGCTTTTATTTTTTCTAAAATAATCATCAATATTTTCCCAAAGAGACAAGTTTGAGTGACAACCATGAAAGGACCTTTAACTTTAGGAAGTCTTCATTGAATGAAAGATCATTCCCAGGTCCAAAAGAGACCCCCTACTTGCTCAGGATTGGCAGGCAGCCCCGTTTCCCATTGCCCAGACTCTGCATTTCTCTTACCCTAAGTAAACCCACTAAGAATATATTCCCAAGCAAGTAAGATGGGCATTCTTGATGAAGATCGAGAAAACCTGTAGTTTATTGGATTTTATCTTGCAACTGATTTGTTTCTGCCAGACGTTGATATGCAGCCCCGATGCCGTGCTTTCAGGCCTCGGGAGTATTCATGTTATAAACAACCTTCCGTTGCTTCATCTACTAGTAGGAACCTTAATTTATCACGTAGAGGGTAGAGTTGCAGTTTCTCATCTACTTGTAAAAAAAAAAAAAAAGAAAAAATCAGGCAGCTATAGGGAATGCATTCCTCTTTTAAAAATTCATTCTTAGGAATAAGAGAGAATTTTATTCTAAAATATCTTCATCCCAATGGAAATAAAAATCCTGCTTAATGGCGAGAAATCTCCCCTGGGCTTTGATTAAGAATAAACTACAAGGAGGGCTTTTCTTCTTTTGTTGTTTGTCGACTTGGCTAGATAGACTCCAGGAAGAAAATCTTGTCTCAGGCACCTGCTGGTACGGGTAACTTCTGGGACATAGCTGTGAACCTGCAGCTGCCACAGGTGTGCTATGAGGACATTCATTTATTTAGTGACCTGCTGATAACTGCAGAATGGAGAAGGAGGACAGGACCCTACTTTGTTCTTAAACCTCAGGCATCATACCCATTCTTTTGTGCTTAAAACATAACACACTGGTTTTTTATGATTATAAAAACAAATGTCTTTTGTAGAGAATCTGAACATAGAGAAGGGAGGACAAAAATTCCTCATAATTCCATAACCCAAAGAGTCTTCATTATCATTCTGATTTTTTGCTTTTCTTTTTTTTGGTACTAGAGATTGAACCAGGGGTGCTTAACTACGGAGCCACACCCTCAGCCCTTTTTTATGTTTTATTTAGAGACAGGGTCTCACTAAATTGCCTAGGGCCTTGATAAATTGCTGAGGCTGGCTTTGAACTCATGATCCTCCTGACTCAGCCTCCCAAGCCACTGGGATTACAGGTGTGCACCACTGTGCCTGGCTTCATTCTGATTTTTATTCATCCTATGTCTCTCTCTCTCTTTCTCTCTCTCTCTCTCTCTGTGTCTCATTTTGTTTTTGTCTTTGGTACTAGGAATTGCAAGCCAGGGACCCTTTACCACTGAGCTTCATCTCCAGCCCTTTTAATTTATATTTTATTTTGAGACAGAGCCTTGCTAAGTTGCCTAGGCTGATCTCAAACTTGTGATCCTCCTGCTTCAACCTCCCAAGTGTCTGGGAGGTTGGGATTGCAGCTATCCACCACAATGCCTGGCTCAGTCTATCTTCTCTTGATGCATTTATGTTGTTTCCACAAAACTGGAGTCTTCCAGAACATTCTATTCTATGACATGATTTTTTTCCACTTCATACTGTATTTTTTATTTATCATTATTTTTAAATGTGTGCATGCACCTATTTATTTATTTATTTATTTATTCTCATTGCTGCACAGAGAGGCCATTGTCATATTGTGATGATCCAGCAGTGACCCTTCCCCTCATGGAGTTCACACTCAATGGGGGAAAGCAGGTATGAAATTATTATACCAGTAATTATTTAATGACAATTGTGATAAGAGCTACAGAGGAGAAGAATGAGGCAAGTGTCCCCCCACCTTAGTCTGGGGAAATCAGGAAGGCTTCCCTGGGGCAGTGGCATGAAGGCTAACAGCCGGTAGCTGAGTAAGACTTTCTAGACAAAGAACCAGGGAGGGATGGAGGAGGCAGACACGAGCTCTGGGGACCTGAGTCCATGTGGCTCAGTGAATGAGGTAATACCCAGCTAAGGATGTTGAGTTTCTCCTAAGAACAATGGCAAGCTATCATAGGGCTTTAGTCAGGGATTGGATTTAGGAGCTTTACAATTTTGAGGGACTGCTCTTTTATAGAGAATGGGGATTATTGAGTAGCAGTGAGAAGCTGAGCAACTCCAGTGGTTTGGAATGGGAGAAATAGGAGGTCCCTACCTGTCTTTCTCTGTGTTTGAGTGGCACATTGATATAGAAAAAGAGGTGTCAAAGAGGCTTCCTGGATTCCTGTCTTCCACATCTGGCTGAAGGAGGGCACTCAACACTTAAATGGGGAACCGAGGGAAAGGCCCGGGTCTTTTGCGTTGTTGATAGACTCTGGTTTAGGCAGGTCAGGTTGATTTTACCCACTGGAAAGGAGAAAGCACATCAATTTGGCTAGTCAGGAATGTACACGGGTACTGGGCTCAAGGTCAAGATTTGGAGTCGTTGGTGTGTAGATGGTAGTTGTGAGTGGTCGAAATTCTCCAGGGCAAGACAGCTGGAACGGAAGGGAAGGTGGTCAGGCCTGAGATCCAGAGTCTCTGCACTCATCATGGTAGGGTGGATGCACTTGGGGCTGGGCCCCCTTATCTCCTTCCTCCAACTCCACCTGAGTCCTTCAAGAAGACCTCTCCCTTTGCTTCGTGAACCCCTGTGGTGTGCTGGAGCCAGCTCATACTGGTACATGAGAGCTCACTGTTAAGTTGTGAGGAGTTTTGTGAGCCACTTGTTTCAAACTGACTGTGATCACAGCATTCACACATGGAAACTGGCTAGTGCTGCTAACTGGGACTTTTTCCTTTGCCTCTGGAATAGATTGTTAAATATTTACCAGTGCATCTGTTTGCCACCAAACTCTGTCTTTGCTTCTGTTGACATCTTGAGGGTTTTGTTTTCCCCCTTGTAATGTGAAAGGGAGAGTTACCTGTGATCATTTTGATTTCTTTCTTCTAAGTCTGATTTTATTCTAATTTTCTCGCCCCTTTGAGTAAAGAGGGAGGAAGCAAACAGCACGTCAGGACATTGAACTTCCTTAGTCACTTTATTAGTCGTCTATTCCTGCTATGACAAATTACAACAAATTCAACACTGTAACAATATAAATTTATAATCTTCAAGTTTCTGTAGATGATCCTTTGTGGATTTAGTGAGATTCTTTGCTTAGGGAATCACAAAACTAAAATCAAGGTGTTGGCCAGGCTGGGCTCTTACTCATAGGCTCCAGGGGAAAATCTACTTCTAAGATCATCGGGTTGTTGATAGAATTAGTTCCCATGAGAGTAGGCCTAAGATCCTTATTTTCTTCCTGACTGTTAGCTAGAGACCACTTTATGCTTTTAAAGGTCACATACCTTCCTGCTACATGGCCCCCTCCATCCTCAAACCAGCAATTACATATCAAACACTTCTCATGCCTCCTCTGCTGTCCTCAGCCAGAGAATACCTTCATCTGTAAGGTTCGTGTCATTAGATCAGGTTCACCTGGAAAATCTCCTCATTAGGAGGTATTAGTTTCCTGGAGCTGCCATAGCCAAGTGCCACGAACTGGGACATTTAAAGCATTGGAAATTAATTATTCTCCCATAGTTTAGAGTCTAGAAGTGAACCCCAAGGAGTCCATAGGGCCTTGCTCCATCCAAAACCTTGAGGTGAGGATTCTCCCTCATCTCTCAGCTTCTGGAAGCCCCAGGAATTCCTTCATTTGTGACAACATCACTTTAGTTTCTGCCCCTGTCTGTATGGGGTGACTTCCCTCTGCATGTCAGGACACCAGTCATGGTGGACTAGTGCCCACCTAGTATCTTTGTCTTACCTTGTGTTATGGTTTAGATCTTAAATGTTCCCCAAAGGCCCATGTGTTGAAGGCACAGTCACCAGCTTCTGGGAGGTAGTAGGACCTTTAATAGGTAGGGCCTGGTTGGAGGAAGTTAGGTCTTTGGGAGTGTGCCCTTGAAGGGGACATTAGGGCCTTGCCCCTTCCATTTGCTTCCTAGCCACCATGAGGGAGACTCTTTTGCTCCACCCTGTGCTCCCCTCCATGATACACTGTGTTGCCACAGGCCCAAAGCAACAGGGACAAGTGAGCATGGACTGAAACCTGTGAAACTGAGCCAAAAGAAACTTTCTCCTTGTCCATCATTTATCCCAAGTATTTTGTCACAGTGATGGAAAGTTGACTGACAGTATTGATTATAGCTGCAAAGACTCTATTTCCAAATGAAGTGATATTCGCTGGAACTAGAGGTTAGGGCTTCAACATTTCTTTTTGAAGGACATAACATGCAACCCTTAACAGTGCCAGATGACAAAACAGAACATAATCACAGGAATGCTGCACCATCATACTTATTGGTTCCAGGAATTTGAGTGTGGGAAATTGGGTGGGAGGTGGCATTTTTAGAATTCTGCCTACCACAATCTCCCAGGATGCCCTTCAAGGAATTATCTCATCTGTTCATGAAATCTGTCATCCATAGTTCCTTCCTTCTTCCTGTTTGAGTTTCTTATCTAACATACAGAACCTCCTCCAGGACTGTACTGTCCTTCTGCCAGAGGAGCAGGCCCATAGCGTGCACTGCCTGAGCTGATTAAGGTGGTAGGTATAGACACAGTAATAAGGAAGCTCTCTCGCTTCCTTCAAACACGACCAATTTTGTACTCCAATCCACAGCAAAGGAGAGTTCACTCTTGCTTTTGATTTTTTTCCCTTAAAATTGTAAAGCCTGTAAGAAATTGCTCCGCATTTTCTCTCGTGTAGTTTTGGTTGGAAGATATTTTCCATTCCCCAGCTGCCCACCGCACCCCCTCTGTGGCTAGAGTCATCCCTGGGCTCACTTACTGGTAATCTGCCCTCTCTTTTCATCTTCCCCAGGAGCAGAGTCCTCACTGCGAGTGATGGCCACATTCCATCTGCAACTGGCTAAAATGACACAGTGGTTAGACTCTCCCTTTTATCTCCTACCTCTTCTAGAAGTCAAGCAAACTCAAAAGTTAGAGCCACGTCTTTATGAAGCAAGCAGGAGTCTTGGTATCTGTGTTGTACAGGAATGTTGAAGACTGAATGGATTCCCACTGTGTGTTTAGTTTGTTTCCTTCTGGGTAATTTCCTTTGGAGAATTTATTTATTCTGTTATCATATGTTCATTTACTCTATCCAGAAAGTTTAGAGAGCAGAATTGGTCACAAGGAAATCATTTTTTTTGGAAATGAGTTTGGTTATTTTATCAGCTTTTATATCTTCAAAGGTTAATATGCTAATCAGGGTTGGTTGGTTGGTTTGTGTTTGTTTTTGTTTTTGTTCTGTAAAATAGCCTGAGTGTGCAACCTTGGAAAATAAACACCTTCATTATGGTGTGGTTTTGCCCCATAAGCTTTGTACCCTAGATGATACCACACCCCTGGAGTCGATGCTGGACCTTTTGCAGTCAAGGTGAAGTCCCAGTCATGTCTGCTGTGACTTGGACCCTTAGGGATCACAGCGTTGTGTTTCCAGTCATTCTGTAAAGACAAAATGAAGAGAGTTTTTTTTTTTTTCCTGAGAAAAGAATTGAACCCACAATGGTAGCTCATCACTGTTTGCTCAGAGACAGAGTCAGGCAGTATGCCAAGCCGAAGGCCAGAGTTTAGTAAGTCTGAGCTCCAGTCTCAGCAATAAGACTCGTTGGCATATGGAACCTGGGACAAGTCCAGTGACTGCCATGAACATCCTGACTCTTCAAAGTGAGGTCTCAGTTTGGAAGGGCCAGATAATGTCACAGAAAGTGGGGATGCTACAGGGACAGGTGGATGGAGAATCAGACCCATGAGATGAAAAGAGCCTCTTAAACCTGCAGCTTAAAATAGGGCTCAGGACAGGCACTTTGGAGCTCCTTCTATTCCTGCAACAAAGCAAATATCCCAGATAAAGCACCCTCTAGTTCCCATGGATGGTCCATAAGAGCTGATAAAAGGAAATAGACAGTGTGCCTCGGAGCCCCTGTGGGCCAGGTGGGAAATAAGCCTGCAGAGTGGACACGGAACACATGTCGGTTGATGGAATAACTGAATATCAAACAAAATAGGAGAAAGAAGGATTTAGGTCTTCTTTTACCAGGATCCTGCATCCAGCTAAAATGTTTGCCGGGGGAAGGGGAGTGGGCAGAGACCATTGCTCCCTCGAGGACTTCAAAGGGATGAGACAGTGACTCGCAGTGGCCTGGCTTTGGCAGCCTGTCAGAGGCCCCAAATCCCTAACACACGATTAATCATTTGAGCCTGTGCTCAGTCACAGAAGAATTTAAAATCATTTAAGAGTGTGCTCCACTGAAGCAAATATAAGTTGCCAATGTTATGAACAGCACATTTTAAGCTGAACTGAAACCCTGGGAGGTTGTTTGATTCCTGGGTTGGATTTTGGAAAGCAGCTGGTAATTGCAATTTGTCCCAAGTCTTTACTGGTGCCCCAACCTGATAGGCCTCCTCACGCATGTCTGACTTTTATTTGGATGCACCAAACAAATAAATCTTCTATCATGTTACAAGAGGGACGCTAAAATACTTCCCAGGCCCCTTCATCACCCAGTGATGTGTGTAACCCTGAGAAGGCTCTGTTCAATGGATCAGATCCCTGCAGAGATTTGAGCAGAGACTGTCTCTGGTTCATCTTGGAGCCCTTTCCCTAGCTTCAAGCTAGCCATCCCAGGACCAGATTAAACAGGGATGTCGGGGGAGATGCTTGGCAAATCCCCTACGTGTGGTTTTTAAAACATGACCGTGAGAAGGACCATTCTGCAACTTCACAGCCGAGCTGGGCCAATGGCTGGGATCCTTTTTGACTGATCGTTAAATATTTAGAAAATTTGCTACGGGTACAGGTAGTGCATGCAAGCTCTGTGTGTGTGTGTGTGTGTGTGAGTGATATTTGCTTATGTTGAATACATTGGGCTTTGGGACTCAAAGAGTTCCCATATTCCCTTCTAGACACCCAAGCATAATGAATATGTAGGCATTGCCTCTAAACATGGACAACACCTGCTGCCAAAAGAAACTGGCCATCTTTTCCCTGGGCCCAGGTCTCACAGGACTGCCTACTGAGCCCAGCTCTGAGGCAATGGGTCTTAACAGAGAATCATCCAAGACCTCCCCTTCTTTGCCTGGAGGCACAAGGGCAGACCTAAGCTCTAGTCCTGGTTCTGCCACTTCTGTGTCTGTGTGAAGTTGATGGTCACCTTGCTTGAGCCTCCTCTCCCATGAGATCTGTGTAGGCACAACGCATGTGGAACACCACACTCATAGAACTTGCTCAATAAACGGTGTGCAGCTGCTGATAGTTCTGCTCCGGCTATGTTTGACCAAGAGGAAGGAGGAGAAGCCTTTGCTCCCTCCTTACCCTGAGCCTGGACTACCCTAAGGTACATCAAGCCTCTTTTCCTGACTCTGGGCCTATTGTGGTCTTGCAGACAGAAAGTCAGACAAATGGGGCTGCAGGAGCTGGAGCCCTCCAACCTACTCTAGAGACGGGGGTCTCTGACACAAATACAAATCCAACATCTCTGATCAACTTGCAACATGATTCAGATCAAGAGACATGAACTTGTTGCTTCTAAAAGGGTTTTATGCCTCCCACCCCTGCTCTTTAAATAGCATAATAAAATAGGTGCAAACTGTTTTTTCCAGTAAAAAATGTCCCCAAGAAAGCCAAAACTTAGAAGGGCCAGAGAAAGATTTTCATGAAAGGATTTACCCCAGAAGTGCCCCTGCTGAGCCCACACTAAAGGATCAGGAGACTTCTGAGGGCTCAGCTCTGGGCATTGGGCTTTCTGATTCATGAGGTCCATCTCCATGCACCAAATCTCCACACGAGTGGCCCTGAGAGGTGTCTGGGCAAGGGGGGGTCCAGTGCCCCCATAATATCCCTTGACACCTCCCCCAGTTGATACCTACTCAGAGCTGGAGCAGTGGGTGTGTGGTGTAAATGGGGCTTCCAGATCCATCCTTGGTACCTCCCTGCCAAGGTGACTGCCTCCCCAATCCCTCTTCCTCAGAGCTTCCAGAGCTACCCCACATTCTCTCACCTCTGTCCTTGGAAGGTAATGTTTTAGAAATAGTTCTCTCCCTTGGACTCACCATTGATGGTTTTGCCAAGAACTCCAACACAGAGATTGTTAAAAAAAAAAAAAAAAAAAAAAACTAGAATAATTATTCCAGAATTTGCAATCAGAGTTATCCTTTAAAAAATTAATATATTATTGCTTTTAAGGCTCTTTCTGACATTCTAGTGTTCTTTTCAGATGTTGTCAATGTCCACATCCTCCCTCCAACCTCTGCAATGCTGGCCACATTGCAGGCCTGGGCCATTGAGCTGTCCAGGCCACTGAGCACCTGCTGGGGTCTACCTCGCCTCAGGTGCTGCTTTGGCAGATGTAGAGATGGAAAAAGAGCCCACAGAGCTCTAGGGACACTCGCAGAAGGACAGGTACTCACAAGGAGGCAGGATACTATGGAGAAGCGGGCAGAAGAGCCCCCACCCCCAGAGGAGGAAGAGGCAGCAATACCCTGTTGGGACAGTGGGACAACATATGAGAGTGGGGCCTTCCAGACCAGAAGGTGGACAGGAGGGTGTGGGAGAGGCAGCAGGGAGGAGTCATGTTCCTGGGGAGTTGCAGACTGGTCCCGCCACAGTAGACAAGAGCCGTGTCAGGCCCTGAGTGGGGGAGGGTGGAATGATGGCCAGTGGTGACTTAGAGGGCAGACACTGCAGCAAGGAGCCCAGTCGAAAGTGGTTTGAGTCTCCCTTGGAACATTTTTCCCTGTGGCACCCCCAATCCGTGACTCCATCAAAGGCAATAGGGTCAGTCCAGGAATGTCTTGCTCCTCGTGCTGGTGTGCATGTCCTGTGGGGTCCTTGTCATCACTTGCACCATGGGCCACTGGCACAGATACTGTGGTCAGCCCTGCTACTTGAGAGGAAGTAATAGGGCACCTCTGCTGGTGTCTAGGTTGAGCCAGTGAGATCTGATCTTTGCCTATAATACAGGTCTCGGGGCTTGCTAGGATTTGTTTGGTGGAAGAACCATAAGGCCAAATTTATGGGAGAATCTAAGCCAGTTGTGGCTTTTTGTTAGACCTTAGATTTCTGCAGACCTGGGCTTCTGAGGGGTTAGCACGAGAGACAGAGAGCAAGTCGAGTGCATACTGAAGGCCTGGGCAGTTCTTTTCTAGGTTAACATCTTAGAAAGCACCCTGTGTTTCAATTCTCAAGATTACTTTGTTTGTTCAACTGTTGGCGTACTTACAGTTTACTACACCCACCCAGTTTTTTTCACACAACTGAATAACATTCTTTTTAAAGAAATTGGGTCTAGATAGGCTTTGTTTTTCAAAGCCTATGCTGTAGAATGGAATGGTGCAGGCTGAAATGAGTGGTCAAGGGGATGGAATTTCAGGTTATGTGCCACAGGTGGCATTGGTCCTGGAGTTCCCAGCCACAGAGCTGCCGCGTAGCACCTCTGCCCCTCCTCCCTAGACACTATTGACCCTGGAAGGAATCAGAAGACCTCTAAGCTGTCCAGGCTGAGGCTACAGTCTGTGCTGTCAGATTCATGCTTACTCAGAGGATAAATCTCTTAGCAGACTCAGAACCCAGTGATTCCTACTTTAAAGATAATACTAACCACACTGATTATCTGGTTTGATAGTCCCCCAATATTCAGATGCAGGAAAGGAACTGTCAGAGGCCAATGCCTGCTATAGTGCAGGGGACACATAGTAGCCCAAAAGCAAACTGGGGAAATCGACAGGGCCACTAGTTTATACAGGGCTGGTTCTTACATCTCTCCAATACCTCATTAGCCCCTGGGGTGATCCCAAGACCAGCCCCCAGGAAAATCATTGCCATTCACTGTGCTCAAATGCACCCACCCACACACAGGGTATCCTTCCCCACAGGGGCCTGGTCGGTTCCAGCCTTGCTCACAACAGCCTGAGTTGACTGTCTCTCTTATTAACTACAGTCCCTCATTCCCAACCACTTTGTAAGTGGGCTCGCATTTGTGTTGATCCTTCTCATAAATGTTTCTGGCTGCTTGCTCCCTGGATGGCTTCCCATGCTGTTGGACCTAGGCATGAAACACTCCATCGGCTTTGTTTTTTCACCACGGATCTGTTTGCTTTTCTGCCTCAGAATGGAGACAGTTGTTTACAGCCTCACCAGTCAAAATATTGACTAAAAGAAACCTATAGTTCCAGGATTGAGAGGAGGGAAAACACACTCTCCACACTGATAAAAGCATTTGCATGAAATACCTTGGCATGGGAGCCCATACCCTCTGCTCCCAAGGGGCATGGGCAACATCAAAGTCCACATGTGGGTTTCCTTTTTTTCAATGTTGCATGAAATGAATGTATGCATAAACCAAGCCATATTCTTCAAAGGGACATCAGGATTTCACATTTTTTTCAGAAAGAGTTTCACCCCACAGAATTCTGACTAAGTTGATCAAAATCTGAGCAAGGAATCCCAGAAGGTCTAAGGACGCAGTTGTTGAACATTTTATCATCAAACGCTACTGCCTCTCGGTGTATGCTGTGCTGGCAGGATATCCAAAAATGCCTGAAAATGCATTTTGAGCATTGGATTCTGTTTTTGTTAATGTCTTCTGGGGAAAGTAGCAAAGGCACTACCGATTCAGAGAACTCATTCCTGTGCCATGCTGGACACAGGAAGCTTTCAAGGAAGTGAAAGCACACATTGGTAATAGCACAGTGTTGTAAAAAAGACCTGGTAGCAATTATCCTCTTAGGCAGGGTAATCCAGTGGCAGGTAAAAGTAGGAAACCATCACATGTGAAATCCTCCATCATCTTGGACTCCAGGGCACATGGAAATGTCTTCCTTTTCTCTTTCTGCTGCTAAGGTATTGTAGACACATAGCATACATATTTATCCTCTCTGCTCCTTCGTATCCCTGACTGTAAAGTGGACAGCACCTACCTCCTAGCACCATTGTGGGGAACAGATGGATAAGTGTTTTAGTCAGCTTTTTTTTTTTTTACTGCTGTGACTAAAAGACCAAACAGAACAATTGTAGAGGAGGAAAAGTTTACTTAGGAGCTCATGGTTTTAGAGGTTTTCATCTATAGATAGCTGGCTCCATTCCTCGGGGCTCGAGGTGAGACAGACGTCATGGTAGAAGAGTGTGGTGGACAGAAATGGCTCAAGTGATGATGGGGAAGTAGAGAAAGACTCCACTTGCCAGATACAAAATATATACGTACAAAGCCATGCCCTCAATGTCCAACACCTCTAGCCACACCACTCAGTTAATCCCTATCAGTTAATTAATAACTGATTGGGTAAAGGCTCTCATAACCTAATCATTTCTCCTCTAGATCTTCTTACACTCTCTCACACATGAGCTTTTGGGGGCACCTCACATCCAAACCTTAACGATTAGTATAAATAACGTGCAAAGAACAGGACCTGGCACAGAGCAGATCAGCTGCTGTTTTATACAGGCTGGTGCTCTGTAATTCACTACTGGGTTTTCTTCCTTTTGATATTGTCCAGTTCAAGGTAGTAATTGGTTGGGGCTTGTTTTTGTCTCAAAAGAAAGTAAATATTGAAGGAAAGAGCTAGAATACTCCATTTCTGACAGGATGATGATCTAGTTGACATTGGACTCCTACTATACTCACTGCAAATGCATAGAAATTCTGGATAAAATATTATTGGGGGAAATGTTTATTTTTCCAAATATGTGGCTAAGCATGAAAATTCCTAGGTACCACAAATGAACAAACACTCAAAGGTAGTAATTAGTGAGTGAACTAATGTCCCAACACCTTCGAGTTTGAGGGGAAAGTGTCAGATACAAGCTATCAGGACCAATAGCAGGGACTTTAATACCCTGCCAGGATAGCAAGTGTGGTTTGGGCCTGAGCAATGCAGCAAAGCCATTATATAAAGCAAGGCCTGGGAACATCACCCTCTGTGAAAATGGGGACTGAGAAAATTTTACCTACTGGGCCCGTAATGTGGTATCTTGTCATCTGCCTGGAGTTTGTACCACACAGAGATGTATGGGCTGAATTTATCTACATGGTGCAGAAATTATGAACCTAAAAATAAATGTAGGTAGGTCTCAGATCAGTAAAACCCCTATGCCTTCTAGCTGAAACACATGTAAAGCCATTTTAAAGGAAAATTTCCACACCAGAATGCATAGACTGCCAAAGGGAAAGAGAAAATCTAAGCCTACAATATAAAATTTCAGATCACAAGGAAGTAATTTGCCATGAGGAAGAATTAACAGATGCAAGAGTTTGGAGAATTAGCTCTTCCAGAAACTTTACATAATAAAGTAATGTAAAAGTGACTTTTTAGGGCTGGGGTGTGGCACAGTGCTCAAGCACTTGACTTGCATGAGCAAATCCCTTAGTTCTATCCCCAGCACCCTTCCCCCCCAAAAAAACTATTTAAAAATCCATGTTTGGAACAATTAGAATAATATAAAGAGAGACAAAGATTATAAAGAAAGAATTGCAGTGTGGAATCACAAGAAAATTTGGAAAAGTGGAATTTCTAGAAATTAAAGTTGAAGTAATCACTTAGTAGATAAATTAAATAATGTATTAGACATAGCTGAAGATAAAATTATTGAACTGAAATATACCTCTGCAGAAACTATCCAGAAAGGAGCTCAGAGGGACACAGAGAAGGAAAATGTCAACCAGATGGTAACAATGAATTATTATTAAGAGATATCATTAAATATATTTTTAAGAGTTTTAAAGAGAGAGTAGAGAGGTCCATAACAAAAGTATAGAGGGTATGGGGGAGAGGAGATATTAGAAGTGATAATGGCTAAGCCTTTTCCAAAATTAAAAAGAGATGTAAATTTCTAGATTGAAGCAACACATTGAGTCCTGAACAGGATAAACACAGATTATATCACAATGAACTGCCAAATATGAGAAATTAAAAATGATCAAAGAGTCAGAAAAAGGATTAGCTTCAAGGACAATTACTAATTGCAAACTTTTCCTCAGTAACAGTGGAGGCTAGAGGATAATCAAATAATATCAGTACTAAGGCATTTTAGGATTCTTATATTATTTAAGAAGATAAACTTTATGCTCTAAGCCAATATTCATGTTAAAAGTTTAAGGGTGATCTGTAAAAAAATAGAAATAGAATATTATTTCTAATATAGAAGAATGGGAAAGCGGGGACTAAATAAATAATACCCAAACAGTTCATGGAAAACAAGAAAGCAGACAAAAATGAAGCAAAGTAAAAGCATAATAAATGGTAATATCTAGGAATTAAAAGGGTAGTAAATAAATAAATATACAAAATTTGATGGCAAAAAGGAACTTAAGTATATCATTAGTGAGTACTGATGGATTGGATTCATCTGTAGTAAATGTCAATTCTCAAATCAAATTTTAAAAAATCTAGAGATGTGCTATTTACAGGAGTCATGTCCATACAATGAGACAAATTTTTAAATGCAATTCATGGAAAAAGATATACGAACAAATACTAAAAGAAAAAAATGCTTTTTAGTAGCATTAACATTAAAGTGTACCTTAAGGTACAAAAGCATGATTGAGTTCACAGCACAGGACAAAAGAAAAGGTTTGCTGGAAAGACATAACAAGCATGAACTTCTGTGCACTTAACATAGCTTTGAGTTAACACTTAAAAAGTCCTAAAGACTTATAGGACATAATTGTCAAATCCACAGTCATAATGGAATATTTTAACATATTTAGTTTGAGCATCCCTATTCAAAAAATCCCAAATCAAAAACATTTTCCAGTTGTGTGCTAATATTATGCCCCAAAAGTTTCAAGCCAAGCATGGTGTTGTGTGCCTAAAGTCCTAGCTACTCAGGAGGCTGAGGTGGGAGGATTGCTTGAGACTAGCCTGGACAACAGAGGTTCCATTCCCTAAAAAAAGGAAGTTTTGGATTTGAGAGCATTTCTGATTTGGAATTTTTAGATTAGAGATGCTCAACAGATCTATGTAAATGTTCGAAAATCTGATAAACTCTGAAATCTTGAAGCACTTTTGGTCCAAAACATTCTGGATAAAGGATACTTAATCTGTGTTTCATAAAAGGCTAAGTCAAGCAAACAAACAAAAAACAAAATATTTGAGAATGACAATAAACTTAAAACAATCACTACATCTACAAAATTTAGCCAGATTCTAGGCCACAAAAACTTCAATGAATACCAAATAATTGATACACTATATTCTTTGACTAATATTCAGTAAAGTTGTAAATCAATAATCAAAAGCCCATACAAGTCCATACAACTTGAAATTTAAAAGCATACTTCTAAATATCCCAAGGGTCAGAGCAGTGATCATAATGAAAATTCTGAAAGTTTAGAACTGAACAATAATGAGTTTATTGCATATCAAAGTGTATAAGATGCTGCTACAGCAAAACCTGGAGAAAAGTTATAGCCTTTAATGTAATTTGACGAAATTAGATAGAGCTAAGAGTTCAAACTCAAGAACTTTGGAAATAAATACAAGAGCAGAAAATAAATAAACAGTAATAGAGATCAACAAAATCAAAATCTGACCTGAAAAAGAAATGCCAAGCTTGGCAAGACTGATGATAGAATGGTAATTATCAAGAATACAAACAACAATAAGTGTTGGTGAGGTTGTGGGGGAAAAGGCATACTCAAACACTGCTGGTGGCACTGCAAATTGGTGCAACCATCTGGAAAGCAGTATGGAGATTTCTCAGAAAACTTGGAATGGAACCACCATTTGACCCAGCTATCCCACTCCTTGGTCTATACCCAAAGTATTGAAAAACACCATACTACAGTGACACAGCCACCTCAATGTTTATAGCAGCTCAATTCACAATAGCCAAACAATGGAACCAACCTAGATGCCCTTTAATAGATAAATGGATAAGGAAACTGTGGTATATATACACAATTGAATATCACTCAGCAATAAAAGAGAATAAAATTATGGCACTTACAGGTAAATGGATGGAGTTGGAAAATATCATGCTAAGCAAAGTAAGCCAATCTCAAAAAAACAAATGCTGAATGTTCTCTCTGATAAGTGGATGCTGATCCACATTGGGGGCCAGGGGCACAGGAAGAATGGAGGCACTTTAGGCAAAGAGGAGGAAGGAGAGAAGAGGGGCACGGTGGCAGGAAAGATGGTGGAATGAGATGGACATCATTACCCTAGGTACATGACTGCACATATGGTGCAACTCTACATCATGTACAACCAGATAAATGAAAAGCCGTGCTCCATTTGTGTACAATGAATCAAAACACATTCTGCTGTCATGTATACCTAATTAGAATGAATGAATGAATGAATGAAAAAATAGACTGATGACAATGCTTATGTACCAGAGACAAATTTGTGTGCCTTAAGTATTTAATTCAGATCAAAATGACCTAAGAGACAGGTAAGTTTATTATTTATTTCACCACACAGCTACTGGTACTCTGTGATATTTGAGCAAAACATATCCATTATAGGACATTGCTGCATTTTTTGACACCATGTAGATTTTTTCTAAAAATCAACTAGGCCAAAAGATGGGAGGTGACTATGAGGAATATACATATATGCAAGTACAGGTAACAGTTTAAAAAGGGAAGAAACAAACTGGACAAAGAGGAGGATGTCTTGTACCGAGAATGAGACATTCTCTGGCAGTCAAGGTTAGCACAGAAACAGGCATTTCCTGACAGAGGGATAAACTGCAGGAGGTGATGTCATTGGAGGAGCTTCCTAGTGGAGGCTTGTTTTCAGGGCAGAGATAAGCATGTGGCCTAGCTAATGTGCCTGAACATTTGTTGAAATGTCATTGACAAGTACATCCTTGTCCTTTATCATCACCCAGAGCTACACAGGTCTATCAGGAGCTCCCACAGTCTACCTTGGTCCCTGAGCATGGCTCTGTACTTGTGTTCTGAGGACATTTCAGGACTCTCAGCTCAGAGCCTTCTGAATGACTCCTTGAAGAAACTCTAGGGTTCCTCACTTGGAAAGTAGAGGCCTCTCTGCTACCTGAAGCAGTAGCACTAACGGTCCTTTGCCTGCGCGGCTGCATGTATAGGCTCGCTGCAGTATTGAGCTGCTTAGCTCCTCTTTGCTCACATGATGCGTGGTCCCAATCCAACACTCAGTACAATGGAAATCTCTGAACAGGAACCAGGTTTCTGCTGTGGAGGAGGCCAGGAAGATGTTCTACAGAAGATTAGCTGAGAAGTGGGCCCCACTTAGGGCTGTCCCTTCAACTCAGAAATCCAGAGCTTGGTGTTTCTCTGAAGAGTCTTGGAGACTGCTGGGCCTGATAAGCAGTGGCACCCCATGCCAGGACAAGACTCAGAGCAGAGAAGGGACTCTGTAAGGTAGCACTGGTGTTGATTTCACCTGGGTGTGGTCTTTCCCAGTGTTCCACCCTCTGAGCAGGGAGTAACTGGTAGGGTTGCCCTTGGGCAGGTCCTGCAGCAGAAGCTTCAGGGTTCCTAGGCTCTGTGAATCTGCTGGGCAGTCTCCAGAGGGCAGAGAGCAAGGGTAGTGGTCCAGAGGCCATTAAAGGGGTGAGCCACCCCAGGTGGGGCAAGGAGCATCCTGTGGCCTGTGGGGTGAGGGTGAAGGTAGGCTCATTCACTGACTAGCACTCCCCACCCCACCCCAGGGAACTTCTTACTACTGTTTTCCTTTTCCTCAAGAATGAAAATTGGCATCCATTTGGGGATTTTCTTCCAAATCTACATTTTAAAGAACATTTCTCTTACCCAGAGATAAACACATGATTTCTACTCTACGCACAGAAGGACATGCCCCACCACCAATCTGTATTGGTTCCTTATCAACAAGAGAGACTTTTCCGAAGATGATCTCATTTCTCCTGGCCTTTAAAGAAAATCCTAAATCATGCAAGCTAATTATGTCAGCAAAAAAATCAAAATTATAGAATACCAGTTAAAAAGCATATGTGTACTTTGTAGTGAACATTCTACTCAGATTCAAGTCTTTTGAAATGACAGTTGTGCAGGATACGTTCTAAATTCCAGTCGCTTCACTGTCTTTGTATAGGCATGACCCCGTCCCTCTTTAATATCAGTTGCCCCATCTGTAAAATGCTGGTGTTAGACTGGATGGTCCCTTTCAGACCTAATGAATAATACTTTGTTTGAAGATGGAGAATCAGAGGCCCACACCAGTGGGGAGACTTTACCAGGGTGCTAAGCAGCACAGTTGAAACCATAACTTGGGATCCTGCAGGATTTTAGGTAGATCAGAAACAGTCTTTTTTTTAAAATTTATTTATTCTGCTTAGGTATACATGATGGCAGAATGCATTTTGATTCATTGTACACAGATGAGGCACTTTTCATTTCTCTGGTTGTACATGATGTAGATTCGTATCATCTATGCAGTCCCGCATGCCTCCTTCCTGCTCCCTCCCCTTTGACCAAAGTTCCTCCATTCTTCCGGTATCCCCTCCCCCATTATGGATCAGCATCCATTTATCAGAGAAAACATTCGGCATTTGGTTTTTTGGGATTGGCTTACTTCGCTTAGCATGATATTCTCCAACTCCATCCATTTACCTGCAAATGCCATAATTTTATTCTCTTTTATTGCTGAGTAATATTCCATTGTGTATATATACCACAGTTTCTTTATCTATTCATCTATTCAAGGGCATCTAGGTTGGTTCCACAGTTTAGCTATTGTGAATTAAGCTGCTATAAACATTGAAGCGAGGCTGGGGTTGCGGTTTAGTAGTAGAGCGTTTGCCTAGGATGTGTGAGGCACTGGGTTTGATCCTCAGTGCCACATGTAAATAAATAAAATAAGGTATTGTCTACCTACACTAAAAAAAAAATTAAAAAAGAAACAACATTGAAGTGGCTGTGTCACTGTAGTATGCTGTTTTTCAGTCCTTTAGGTATAGACCGAGGAGTGGGATGGCTGGGTCAAATAGTGGTTCCATTCCAGTTTTGCTAAGGAATCTCCATACTGCTTTCCAGATTGGCTGTACCAATTTGCAGTCCCACCAGCAATGTATGAGCGTGCCTTTTCCCCTACAACCTTGCCAACACTTACTGTTGTTTGTATTCTTGATAATTGCCATTCTGACTGGCATGAGATGAAATCTTAGAGTAATTTTGATTTGCATTTCTCTAATGGCTAGAGATGTTGAACATTTTTTCATATGTCTGTTGATCAATTGTATATCTTCTGTGAAGTTTGTGTTCAGCTCTTTGGCTCATTTATTGATTGGGTTATTAGTTTTTTTGGTGATAAGTTTTTTGAGTTCTTTATATATCCTGGAGATTAGTGCTCTATCAGATGTGTGTGTGGCAAAGATTTGTTCCCAGAATGTAGGCTCCCTGTTCATTTCATTGATTATTTCTTTTGCTGAGAAGAAGCTTTTTAGTTTGAATCCGTCCCCTTTATTGATTCTTGATTTTACTTCTTGCGCTATAGGAGTCTTGTTAAGGAAGTAAGGTCCTAAGCCAACATGATGAAGATTTGGGCCTCCTTTTTCTTCTTTTAGGTGCAGGGTCTCTGGCATAATTCCTAGGTCCTTGATCCACTTTGGGTTGAGTTTTGTGGATGGTGAGAGATAGGGGTTTAGTTTGATTTTGCTGCATATGGATTTCCAGTTTTCTCAGCATCATTTGTTGAAGAGGCTATCTTTACTCCAATGTACATGTTTGGCATCTTTGTCTAATATAAGATAACTGTAGTTAAGTGAGTTTGTCTCTGTGTCTCCTATTCTATACCATTGGTCTACATGTCTATTTTGGTGCCAGTACCATGGCATTTTTGTTACTATAGCTTTGTAGTATAGTTTAAGGTCTGGTATTGTGATGCCTCCTGCTTCACTCTTCTTGCTAAGGATTGCTTTGGCTATTCTGGGTCTCTTATTCTTCCGAACTAATTTCATGATTGCCTTTTCTATTTCTATAGGGAATGATGTTGGGATTTTAATTGGAATTGCATTGAATCTATATCGCTTTGGGTAGTATGGCCATTTTGACAACTTTGATTCTGCCTGTCCAAGAGCATGGGAGATTTTTCTATTTTCTAGGGTCTTGTTCAACTTCTTTCTTTAGTGTCCTATAGTTTTCATTGTAGAAATCTTTCACCTCTTTTGTTAAATTGATTCTCAAGTTTTTTTTTTTTTTTTTTGGAGGCTATTGTGAATGGGGTAGTTTTCCTAATTTCTCTTTCAGAGGATTCCTCACTGATGTATAGAAATGCAGTTGATTTATGGATGTTGATTTTATATCCTGCTACTTTGCTGAATTCATTTATTAATTCTACAAGTTTTTTAGTGGAATTTTTTGGATACTCTAAGTGTAAAATCATGTCATCAGCAAATAATGATAGTTTGAGTTCTTCTTTTCCTATTTGTATTCCTTTAATTTCTTTCGTCTGTCTAATTGGTCTAGCTAGTGTTTCAAGGACTATGTTGAATAGCAGTGGTGAAAGAGGGCATCTCTGCCTTGTTCCTGTTTTTAGAGGTAATGCTTCCAATTTTTCTCCATTTAGGATGATGTTGGCCTTGGGTTTAGCACAGATAGCTTTTACAAAGTTGAGATATGTTCCTACTATTCCTAATTTTTCTAGTGTTTTGAAAGGGTGCTGTATTTTGTCACATGATTTCTCTGCATCAAGTGATAAAATCATATGATTCTTGTTTTTAAGTCTATTGATGTGATGGATTATGTTAATTGATTTCCATATGTTGAACCAACCTTGCATCCCTGGAGTGAACCCCACTTGATCACGGCGCACTCGTTTTTAATATGTTTTGTATGCAATTTGCCAAAATTTTATTGAGCATTTTTGCATCTATGCTCATCAGAGATATTGGTCTGAAATCTTCTTTCTTTGATGTGTCTCTGTCTGGTTTTGGTATCAGGGTGATACTCACCTCATAGAATGAGTCTGGAAGGGTTCCCTCAGAGACAGAGTCTAAGTGCAAATGCTGGTCTTTGCCGTGACTGGCAAGCTGGGCATGAATTCAGTCAAGCAAAGCAACAGGTTTGCTTTGTGCCATCTGAGATGTTTTCAGGGATGGTGAAGGGGTGTCCCTGGTCACCTGCTAGAGCACATGCAGAGGGACAGCAGCCTCCTTTCATGACAAATGCTCCTGTACTGAGAAAGGACTTCATGCCTACCAGGCACTGTGCTGACATATTTCTATCAACAATTCAGGGAACACTCACAGTGACTCCATGAGGTACGGATGTTACATTTAATAAATGAAAGCCTGCAGCTCTGAGACAGTAGCTCACCTGAGGTCACAGAGAGACAGACAGCAGAATAGTTCACCATGACGCGAACCCTGCCATCCTGCACATAGGGCCTCCCCGGCTGATGCTTAACCTCAGAGTGGCTCATGCTCCATCATCTGTAAGGAAAGATGGTGACAGCTCAGATTGCAGAAGGAAGTGAGCAAGAAACAAATAGCAGCATCAGTCACCGGCGCCTGCCCTTTTCTGTGTGCAATCATCCTGAACTTGGTAGTCCTGGGAGGGGCACAGTGCTGGGTGCTGTGTGCGGGGAGATGGAAGGGCATGACTGGTACAGTGGGACCTGAAGTGCTGTGTCAGCCTTCCAAGTACCCAGATGGCAAAAGGCCCCCACTGGAGTGTCCCTCCAAATGTGCACATTAGTGCCTTGGATTCCAGAATCAGACCCACTGTCCTCAGACCCAGCAATATGCAAGGGTTTATAGCAAGCAAACTGAAATCCTGGCAAAGTGGTGTGTTGCCAGGATGGGCAGCTCTCTCCTTGGGGATGTGGGTATCAGGGCTTCCTGCCAGTGTCACAAGTCATATAGGAGCTCCAGGTTCTCTTCCTTCTGGCTGCATAACTTGAGCAAAGGTCCTCCCTGAGCCCGGTAGCCAAATAGAACACTATCTTGCATGGTTTGGGGAGCTCTGATGCATATATATGTGTCTAAGGCAGCATGGCCCAAAGCTCTTCCCCTCAAAAGCTACTGCCAGCTCCAGCTCTCAGGCTTGCTGGCCCTTTTCTTGGGAAGCCTTTGTTTCAGACCAGGAGCTGCAGGTGGGCTGGGGACAGTCTCCAGGCCCTTCCAGTCACCTGACTGTAAAGGGTCACCTGGATTGTTTTTGCTTTCTTTGCACAAGTCAATGAGAATAACGTGTTGGGTGATGGATTTTTCATGAGAAAACACATTTTTCTTCAACTTATCTCCTCAAAAGCATTTTCAGACATGGTTGATGATTGAGCTAGTTTTAAAGGAACTGAAGGACAGAATAGGGGAGGGAATGCACCCTGGAATTATGTCCCTTTCTCCTGTTCCTCAGAGAAATCAATCACTCTGTCCCTCTCGCCCTCTCTCTCCCTCTCTCCTTTTCTCTTCCTCTCCTCTCTTCTCCTTGCCCCTCTGTCAGCCTCTGTCTCTCTCAAGGCTCACTCAAAGTGGCTCTTCCTTACCCTCTCTTGCCCCCTCCTCAGCTCTCTCTTATTCTCTCATAGTCTCTCATTTGCTCTCTTGTCCCTTTCTCTGCCAGTCTCTCTTTCAGTGCACCACCTCCCAACCTGGTCCACTCTCTCATCTATCAGCCAACATTTAACTGATGGTTCCATGAAGGTTACAGGTCACAAGTGTGAGGTAATCCTGCTACCATGGCTGTTTCCCAGTGGCTGGGACTTCCTGTTCACCTTAGAAATACATTTGTTGAAGACAGCTCCATGGCCTGTTACACAAAGTAGAGTTTATCTACCAGAAGAAGCCCCTTGCTACAAGTAATTTGTCAGGGTAAGGAGGGTGCTGTCCCTCAGGTAACTGGTTTGGCATTGAATCGCATCCATGTACAGTGGCTAAGGTATTCCAGGCCACTCAAGGCAAACCTCAGCCCCATCATGCACTGTATCTAATCTCTAGCCAGGAGCTGGGCCAGGGCATTTGCCAAGGACCTGAATATTGCTGCCACCATGCCTCCTACCCAGCCAACCCACTTAGGACAGCAGTTCCTTTACAGCTGCCTTGGCCATTGCTATTTGCATATTTTCTTGGAACATGCTTATTATAAATCATTTATCTCACTCAAAGTAGGTTTAAAGGGCTTCAGCAGAGCAGCAAGTCCTGGTTGTGCTTTCTTCACCTGGTTTGAGTAGCTGCATATACTGAAATTAAATCACACTTTACTCATGATATTCCCAATTCCAGTCATTGCCAATACAGACTGGCTGTCCTCCCAATCAGACAGAACTGGCGAGTTTTTCTTGCATGAGAAGCAGCGTCATTACCTGCCCATCGAGGGCTCCCTCTTGCTTCTTCTACGAGTCTCCTAGCAGATATTTCTTTAGCATCTGCTCCAGAGAGTCAGTTATGAACATGAACTCTGCCTCCTTAGTTGTTCCAAAGCACATGCTCAAGAGAACAGAGGCTGCTGTGGGGTCCTCTCTATGGCCATGGAGAGAAATTCTAGAAGGTCTCATAAAATTATGTTCCGGGCCAGAAAATGGTACTATCCAGGACAGTCACGTTTCATTTTCTAAACCAAAATTCATGGCTACTGTCAAGAGTAATGTATTGAAATCCTTGACAAAGGGGCAAACTAAGAACAGGATACCCTCCCTGCAGCTACAGTGAGATCTGTTACTTAATAAATACAAGGTGCTTACCTCTAAATAGCTCTAAGGTGGCATTATCCCAATTTATCCTTATAATAACCTTCTTATAATTTGTTCCTCTTGCTAGCATCAGTTGCCAAAATGGCTGGATTCTAAGTGGCCCTGCATGAACCTACTTCCTGGGCAGAGGTGCATGTGACAGAGGACCTGGCAGAGCCCTGTCTAGGGCAGTGAAGGGTAGCCAAGTGGCTGGGGCCAAGGTGTGGAGATCTGTGGAGGCTAGAGATTTGCAGTGGGGATCAGAGGACACTTAGGAGTGGCATGCTTATGGGAAGCCCAGGATTATATGGATTATGTACCCAAGGCCAGAGGGTCATCCTTCCCAGGAGACGCAGAGCGTCCCTGTGGGCTGACCGGAACCTCCCTCTGCTTGGCAAACTGCAGAAAACCCTTGCACTGGCCAAGGGATCCAGAGCATCTGCTCTCCAAGGGAATCCTTGGGATCCCCTCCAAGGCTTGGGCACACCCAAACCCTTCTCACCTGCATGCCCCGCAGGATGTGGGCTGTGGTGGGAAAGACCTTACCCTCTGCCTGCTCTCATAATGGCTGGGGCCCATGGGACCTGTGTCTCCACTGGAGAGCCACAAGAACATGCCACGGGTAGTTCACCTCATTCTCTGGCAGGAAGAGATGAGTACCATAGCAAGGCAAGGGTCATCTTCTGTTAGCCCTACAGAATTCTCTGGAAGTAGTTCATTTCTGTGGGCTCTTGAGCATCTGTGACAACCAGGGCTGAGTCCAGACTAAGCCCTGGGCAGCCTCCACCCTTACCAGGAATGTCTCACAGGAACCAACCATTTTTAACAGCTTTTCGTATTGTCTCAGTTGCACACAGTAAATGTCGCGCTTGCAGCCCGGATGGTTAGACCACTGCCAGCCAGAAACCTGTGCTTGTGTCTCTTGGTATTGCTGTCTGGCTTCCTTGTGCTTGTTTGAAACACGCACTTGCATGGCATTTCTTCCACACTGAGCAGATTCCATGAGCAGGGTGGGGATCCAGGCTTTCCTCTATAGCATGGACCCTGTTGCATCAAGTAGTATTAGCTGGTAGAGGGGCTCGTGCTAGTTGGAATCCCATCCATGCTTTTCCACCAAGGAGTTGGCTTTCTTTCCTCTTTCTTTAAGACTCTGCTCCAGCTCCCTATCTGTCCTTGTGAGTTTGTTGCTGTAGGCCTCTCTGAGAGGATCCACAGGGAGGAACTGGAGGTTTTCAACTCTGTGAGCTGACTGCTGTCTCTCTAGTAGCAGCACTTTCCCCTCCTGATGACAGGACAGCTCTGCATCCCTAGTCAGACTCCAAGCTCCAGGCAAGCAGGGACAGTGCTTAGCCTCTTGATTCTAGAGAGTGACGTGAGCATGACACAAACTGAACATTTGATCAACAAATGTTGAATGAGTGAACAAATAGAACCACTTGGAATGAATTCCTTCCAGGTGATACTTGATAGTTCTTGAAGGATTAAAATGAGAAGTAAAACTTACATCCAAGCCCCAAGCAGGGGTTCAGTGCCTTAATTTTGTTACATCTAGGGCTCTTGGGTTCATTGTCTATGTTCATCAAAGAATTGAAGAACAGGACAGAGAGATAGCAAGCAACAGGTTTATTGGAAAAGCAACAGTAACAGACTTCTCCAAGGAGAAGGGGGCCCAGGGCCGGCAGTCTGGTGAAAAAGTTTTGGTTTGTTCTTTTTATGGTCCCTGGAATTTCCTCCTTTCCATATCCCCTATCCACACTCTTCTTACTATTGTTCTTTGGTGCCCCCGTCCCATGTTCATGTGTCTAGTTTAGTTTTATTATTGGATCCCTGCTTAGGGGTATGAGTACAGAAGTGTCTATCTGATTGGGTCCCCTGCTTATGTCCATGTTCGTCAACCAGGAAGTTGACCTCCATGCTCCTTTGGTCTGGCCCTGCCCTTGACTTCCTCACTTGCCCTCTTGCCCTGGCTACCTATGCCCTTATACATCTGCCTCAAGACCTGGGTCACATGCTTACTGCTCAGAGGCCCTAGATGTGCGCTGTCCTTGGAATGTCCTCAGTGAATGGCACAGCCCACAACCCCTAGTGGGCTAACTCATTAGTGCTTGTTAGTGCAACAGCCACCATCCCTTCCTGCCTGTGCCCCAGAGGTGTCTGGGATTGTCAAGACTGCCTCTGTATCATGGGCTAGTCTTTCTCCCTTCGCTCACAGTGCAGCCTGTGTGACCTGCTGCCCTCTTCTTGCTGAAAGATAGGTAAAGCTTTTGGAGGAGAAATCTCATTTTTTGTTTGGGGTTTGTTTTTGGTTTTTTTTGGTACGGGGCATTGAGCCACAGGGGTACTCAGCCACTGAGCCACATCCCCAGCTCTATTTTGTGTTTGATTTAGAGACAGGGTCTCACTGAGTTGCTTAGTGCCTTGCCGTTGCTGAAGCTGGCTTTGAACTTTGTCTCAGCCTCCCAAAGTGCTGGGATTACAGGTGTGCACCACCACACCCAGCTTAGAAATCTCATTTTAAAATCAAGTTCCCCTTTCCCAGGGAAGTGGAGGTCTGTCATCTGCTAAAGCATTTGTTCAGGGTCTTAGGTAAGGTTGTTCAGGTGCACAGTAGCCTGGAGAGCAGAGGTTAGGGATCAGATGTTATGTTCTGAGGGAACTGCCAGGAGGCCTCCTGGGTGGTACCGTGGGAAATGCTGTAGGAGGCAGGAGACTCGGCACCTGCCACTACCTAGCAAGGGCTCTATCACCTGCTGTCTAGGAGCTGGGACCACAGGGACAAATGGTCCTAATGTCTGTCTAGGCCAGGCATATCCAAGGCAGGTGGCAGCTCAGGTGGAATCAGAGAATACCTCTTCAGCAAAGCCTTAGGGACACCAAAACTGTGTGCAGTCCAGAGGTCACTTAGAGCAATGCTATGCACTGTTGGCACACAGCAAGATGACTGGTATGGCTTTTAGCTCCTCAGTTTCTATGAGACCCTCAAAGAATAGTAATGAAATATATTTATATAGGAATTATTCTGTACCCCATATAGGCCCAATGGTAAGGAAATCCATATAATGAACCCCATCTTGCAGATGAGGAAACTGAGGCTCCCAGAGAAGGAGTAATTTGCCCAAGATCACAGGGCCAGTTAGTAGCAGGGCTGAGATTTGAATCCCAGCAGTGGACCTTCTGCACATGACAGTGGAGGGGCACATGGGAAGGGGGCCACAGTGCCAGCATTGCCAGGTCCCCTTCAGCCTTCCTCTCCTGCACTCTGTATCAAGTGCTGTCACAAACGTCCTCTCGTTTGATCCTCATGGAAGAGGGTCAGCTTTTTTTTTGGTTTGATGTTTTTGAGCTTTTTGTGCAATTATTTTGTTAAACACATGAAATTACTCAAGCCACACCAAAAAGAACTCAAGGCATTAACATATGATTTCATTTTTAATAGCTTTGTTAAGATAGAATTTAATAACTACACTGAGATTTTTAACATAAATTGAGATAAAATGTATCTAGTTCAAATACAACTCAATGATTTTTGGTATGTTTACAGAATCTAACCACTGCTATAGTGGAGTTTTACAATGTATCCATCACCCCCAGAAGAAAATTTGCATACCTTACTGGTGCTCCCCATTCCCACCCCAGCCCTGGGCAAGCACTAATCTACTTTCTGTCTGGCCATTTCTGTATGGACTCATATTCGATGTGGCCTTTTCTTTCACTGAACATCATGCTCCCGAGGTTTTCCCATATTATTGCATGTATTAGACCTTCATTCAGAACCATATTCCATTACATGCACCACTTTTTATTCTTCTGTTCGCCAGTGGATGAACATGTGGGTCGTTGCCACTTTGAGGCTATGGCATCAGCCTCTTTGGGAAGAAAAAGAAACTGGGTCTTAGAGAAGCATGTTCTCATTACAGGCATCATTAGTGGCATCAGGTTAACCCTGGGCTGCTGGCTTCTGGTTGACTTGCTCATCCAAGCCAATACTTACTTAGCTCCTTCTAGCACAGGTTCAGTCCTGAGATCCCTGCTATGAGCAAGATGCATGAGATCCCTGCCCTCCTGGGACCCCCATTCTAGCAGAGAGAGACAAGCAGCAAAAAATCAAATCAATGTAAAAGAATGGTAGGCAGCCAGGAGCACTACATAGGAAAGCAAGTAAGGTCGTGTGAGAACTTGTGATACAGAAATTAGGATTTTTTGGGGGGAGGGGGCAGCATTTCTATTTTACTTAAAGAATTACCCAAATAAACTTCATTTTACATGGAGAATGTTCAGATTTGAGAAAGAAGAAATAATTTTTATCTGTATTCTTTTGGGATTGAAACACACCCATGGACTGATGTGTGCATGGCATGGCTTCTCCCCACACTTTGTGGGCTCAGTGTGGGGCTCCCACCACCCACTGTATCCTCCTCCCTCCTCCCCCACCTGACAAATCAACCTCCGTCCTGTTCAGCAATCCGGGTCAGCACAGAGGCCTCTGAAGCCTCCAGCTGAGGCTGCATTAATGTGTGTGTGAGCAAATTACCCCAGTTATCTGGCCATGTAGAAAGCCATGGTTTTGCTTTTCATGAAAAATTAAAATCTTGTCCTGATCTGATGGAAGGAAACAGATGAGACAACTTGGGGGAACTCAGCTATTGTTGATCAGGCAGATGATAAACTACACATTTTCTTGACTCTGGGGATCGATGGAGATTCTTAAAAGAGAAAAATCGCAGAATAAATTAAGACGAAATTTGCAAGCCCACATTATTGAGAATGCCTTCGAACATCTACCGCAAAATGAGACTCTCCTGAAAATGTATTATTTATCCTCGCCTGTTATCATAGCTATGGATGCTCCATCCTGAGATTCGAACCCAAGCGGGTTAAAGGAGCAGACCAGAGACAGACAACTGGCTTGCCAATCCAGTTAGAATTTCAAATGAGCACTCAGGACATTTTTAGACTGTTCGTGTGTACAGTCACACCATAAAATTGTGAGGATGAAGGTAGCCGAGTGAGTCTAAATCCAAATGGAGCCACCGCGTGTGCATTTTACACAGCATAAATTTTATTAAGAGAAAAAAATCACAGAATTGGTTATGCAGTTCATTCCCACATATTTTTCATTAGTAAAATCTTGGAGGGACATCAAAAGTAGTTTTTGGTTCAATTGGGACCTTCAGTGGAAGAACATAATTTGCTTCCTAATGAAACTTGCTCACACAATGATATGTACCAGAGTGAAATTCGGAAAGAGAAAATTGTCCTGTTGGCATTAATGGATTGGCATCTGCCTGAGATGTCATTGCTGTGGAAGTGGCGCTGGTCAGACAATGGGAACTTCTCAGTAATTGAAGCATAAAGTGATGGGAAATGTCCCCAATGAGAGGGATGCTTCAATACCACAGAGTTATCAATTATCCAGGCAAATTTCTGTGTGAATTCTCTGGAAAATCAGCATGTCTCAGAAGAGAGAGAGAGAGAGAGAGAGAGAGAGGCTTTTTTTTTTAAACACAGTTTTGAAGAGAGAGTATGGAGAAGATGCTTTCAGAAAAGTTGCCACCCAAGCCAATTAAAATTTCACCAGGTTTTTCTCTGAGAGGCAAGACATTAAAGGGTCACGTCCCCCCTGTGTCTTCCTGAGAAGAGAAATAAGTGCTGTGCATCTGTTAAGAGCAGGCATCTGGAAACCACATGACACAATCTGAGTCCCACCTCTGGTGGCCTTGGGTGAGCAACTTGGACTCTCCAGTCTCAGTTTCCTCCTCTACAAACAGGAACATATTCAACTCTCTCTCCACAGGTTTGCTAAAAGCATGGAATGAGATGTATAAAAACCATTGAATACAAAACAACCGGTATAAAGTACATGCCCAGCTTAATGGCAAGCTATTGGAAAGAACCAGAGAGAATGAAATTTGTCAGAATAGCAGGGAGAATATAAGAGAAAATGGCAGACCTGTTCTTTGGTCATTTATGAGAAATTCAACTCTCTCCCCTTAGAAATGAAAGCCATATTCCTGTAGGCCAGCTACACTATTAGCAGATTTGAGAAATATATTTCAATCTCTTTCTTTCTTCCTCTCTCTCTCTCTTTCACTGAGTCTTTGTGTTTTGTTTTGTTTTGTTTTGTTTTGTTTTGTGTGTTGCTGTCTCGTGCATGCTAGGCAAGTGCTTTAACACTGAGCTACACCCCATCCCTTAGTGAATCATTTGAATCAACCTTTTAAACCCAACCTCAAAAATAAATAATCAGTAAACATTTGCATATCAGTGGCGTTAGCCTGCTGGCTCCTTGAACAGAATGCAACAGCAGAACAAAGTTGCAAGGATGCAAGAGTCTTCAATAATAAAATGATTTTCTAAACACATATCGTGTGCCTGGCACAGCCCCAGATGTTAAAAACACTGTACCAAAGAGGCCAAGGTCATAGATGTAACCTTCAGGTGAGTCAGTGAGGTTTATGCTGATCTACCTGAACTTCAAGTGAAGAAGGACCCCCTGACCTCCATTCCAGGGACTGAATATTCCTGACCTAGACTAAGTTTGGTCCCTGACACCATCCAGCTATTTTACCTATGGAGCACAAAAGTCAACTTACAAATCCATCTTCCAATTATTGTTCCATCTGTGCATGGAACCCAATGGTTCTTTCATGGACCCAGGGTCAGTGGGGTTCACTCTGCATAGAAAGTTCATCCCTGGGTGTTGAGTGGAGGGTGTGGTAGGGTAGTGGAGGTTCAGAGGGACATGGAGCAAGCTCTCGTGGGACAGAGATTCCTGCCTGCCTTGAGATTGCAATACATGGATGAGAATGGTCAATTTGACATCTGAAGCCCTTTTTTTCTGTGTGAGAGTTTACCAAGGAGGCAAGCGGCTCTGCTATAAAAATTTCAGATTCATTTTCTCCACCACAACTTCTCCCTGGCCAGCTTTTCTGTATCACTTATGAATATTTATGTCTTGTCTGCTTAAAATGCTTGGAGGAGGGGTAAAAAACACAAACTTCGTTCTCAGTTTTCCATTATTCTGAGAGGTACAAAAGCACTGGTACAGGGTGCTGCTAAACCAAGGGCTCAGGCCACTGTTGGTATAAAGCCTAGGTCAACTGCGCATGAAAACCAGAGTGGAACAATATATATACACACAGGAGATGGCAATTGAGAAGCAATAAACTCGTTGCCCAAAATGATGTCTAGCTGACTCCATCATTGTTTTTGTAATTGAGTTTAAAGGAATTTACAGACAATCTGGAGATTGAGCCCATTCGCTTCCATAGTCATTGAGAGTCTCCTCTGGGTGTTATCATCCTTGCTTTTGCCCTCTCTTGAGTCCCTCTCTTCCCATCTTCCTCCTGGCCTTAAGCACCATTCTTCACCTCTACTCTTTTTGTTTTCTTTCATCCTTCTCCTTTTCTGAAATCAGCTACACACACACACATGCACGCATGCACGCATGCACACCACTGCACCATCCTGCCCTCTGTCTCCCCAGAGACTCCCACAAGGTGAGTGCCACTCACCTCTCCTCCTTTCTCCATTTCTGCCACTTGGAGTTTCTAGAAAGCAGCAACTATCATACACACATGGGAATAGAGTAGCAGACTCGTTCTGAGGCAAATTTTTTGAATTGAGGGGAAATGCCGATTATGCAGACCACTCCAAATTCAATCTCCTGGTTTATGTTATCACGAGAGCCGGTGATGGAAGCACTGCCCGATAATTCAGACTGGCCTATTACTTATTCTTTATCTAGAGGAAATAAAGAGAAACAATTACCTTGGTGTGACATTCTGCCATCTCTACAAAGCCATCTGCACCTGAGACTTTGCCAGCAGCAGAAATAACGAGTTAAATGCTAAATATTTCATAGAGAAGAGAGTAGCGGGGCTATTGAAAATAAATTTAAAAGACCTTCATGTATTCTGGTCATATATCCCTGGCATAAAACTTCTCCAGAGATAAAATAGCTTTCTGACAGGAGGGTTGTGGCAGAGGGAGGAGGGGCACGGTGAAGAAGGTGGGGAAAGTAGCCCTAGAAAATCCTGAAGACCGACCTCCCAATTACATGCACCCGGTGCCGCCTCTGTAAAAGCATCTTTGAGATAATTGAGGTTGGACTGTTACTGCACAGCCCTTTCCAATAATGAATTTTAAATTATAAATGACATTTTGTTGTGTGCCCTTCGTTCCTACCTATGGGTGGCTAACTGGGAGATTCGATGCCCATGCTGGCCAGGTGGAGCAAACCTGGAGCTTTGGCTCTTAATTGAGAAATGTAACATCCAGTCCCATCCTCCCAGACTCTAAAGTCTGCTGTGACCATGTCCTGGGCTGGATGTGAAACTCACAATCCCCAGGAGGAGTAAAAGCATGGGGGGTGTCAGGGCCCTGAGATGACTTTACCTGGCCAGAGGACTCCAAGACTGATTTCTGCCCATGGGTATTGGCAGCACGGCGAGGAAGTGGGACCACCAATTAAAATTACAGGAATAGCTGAACGACATCATCTTCAATCAAAACTAACTGAATAAATAAAATTAAAAGTGGCTATTTATTTGTTTACTTCCTTTAAAGGAAGCTGCTAAGAAAGAAGAAAGATAATTTAATAGTAACCATTGGTGATCCAGCCCTGTCCACTGACCCTGGGGTCCAGGGTTTTCTCTCATTGCATTAAGCATTTCTGGCAATTAGATGTGCTTTCCTTATTAATGCCAGGGTAAGGAAGCAGAAAATGAAGGCCCTTCATCGCAAATAGCTGCTTAATGTTGTAATGCCTGCCTATAAGTCACGAAAGCCATGGAGTCCTGCCCATCCCTGCAGACAGAATGCCTTTGATGACCGCTGCAGAATAGAATTATTAACACAGATGAGCAAATCCTGGCATTTTCCGCTGGCCTGTGCACTTCCTAGTGCAGCGGTATAGTGAGGGATGCTCCTTCATGTGGCCTGAACCCAGGGGAGTCAAGCCTGTGCAGATGGTGCTGTGTGCTCTAGCTGGGCACTAGTGCTCACTGCTTCTCAGCAAATGCATGGCTGCATCTCCCCTTGTCCCTCCTGGGGCACTGTGATTGGAGCTGCTGGGCATAGAGAAAGAGGCTCTTGTAGGGGACAAAAGCTGAGGCATGCAGGGATTGTATGAATGCCCTGCTCCCTAGTTATTAGGCACCAATGGTATGCAAGATGCCACCCTAGAAACCACACTCCCCATTTCTCAGTTTCCCTGAAGATGAGGACGAGCTCTCTTTCCTCCTCACTGAGTCTAGGATGGAAGGAAAGTTATAGAAGGGAGAATTGTGGCAATACCTAAAATTTGTTTTTCTTTAGTTCACACCACTCCTGAACTTCCATCTCTCTTATCACTCCATTCCTATAGGTTTCTAAATGTGGAAGGCTCCTCTGGAAGTATATTTGGCACTGGTCTGGAGGTAGAGCACTTGTTTCACTAACCTCTTGACTCTCTGACCACTTGAGCAGCCACAGTAAGGTGGCCCAGGTGGCCTTCAGCAGGTACCCCTGGCCAGTGCTGATCCCAGAATCACAGAGGCCATAGGAGGGACACTGCATGGGGCTGGGAGCCAGTTTGCCTAGCCTTGACCAAAGGGCCAAGCATTGTATTCCATCACTAGTGCTCTGCGGACTGGGCATTGTGAAGCTGCCTACCTGGCAGACTGCCAAGCAACTGACATGCTTTGACATGTCACCTCTACAAAGCACACAATTGATTTTTTTTTTCCTTTCAAATCAGGGTCTCTCCAATAGCATCCAAAAACTATAGGCACAGAGCACTAGATTAGGGCACGTTGGACAGGCAAGGTTATCCTCTCCAGAGAGGAAATCGACAGCCGCCCCTGCTGGGAGGGAAAGTGTGAAAGAAACAGGGAGGAGGGAGGCTTGTCAGAACTGGAACTAAGTGATGCACAAGTTGCCCAGCCTCTGCTGAGAAAGCGAGGTCACAAGCAGAAGCTCCCGTGCCACAGCTTGTTAGTGTGAATCCAGGCAAGGTGCAGAAAGCAGGGCACCAACCGGGCAGGAGTTCAAGGCCAAGGTCTTGGCCCTCCAGTCCCTGCCACTCACGGAGGGACCTTAGGGAAATCACATCCCTGTCCCAGCCTTGGTTTATTCATTTGTAAAGACTGGAATTGGAATCAGTGGCCAAGATCTGTCCCTCTCAAGTTTGCAATGGTCTGTAAGCTGATTCTTCCAAAAGGTGGAGACTAATAAGTCACCTTTGTAACATTATGAGATATTATCCTTTGGACAATCAAATCATGTCCAGGTATTCCATTTCCTCCTCTGTTCCGTATTACCCAAACATTCTCTTTCAGATGTCTTTTTTTCCTGTCCTGTTTTCTGGAGCCTTTTTCTCTTGTTCCAACTGAGATGTTCTTTTGGGCTACACCATTTGTCCCAGTACATCCTTAATTTTCTTTCTTGGTTTCCACTTTCCTTTTTCTGGAGTATACCCTGGAATAATTTCCTAAGAAAGTGTGCACAGGAGTTCAACTTTTCCTTGATGTCTGAAATGCTTTTATTGTCTTCATACTTGATTGGCAAATTGGATATAGAATCCCAATGAAAATTTTCCTTCTACTAGTCAAGATAGTAAATAGCTGCTATAATTAACATGCCTCACATATTTGTGGCATAACAGGTCATTGCATGCTTATATCAACAACCTTATGTTCTCCTATGATGTTGAAATGCAGGGATTCTCTGCCCACACAGTAAGTGCATGACCAGACTCCTATAGTGTGGCCTCCAAGGTCACTATGGACAAAGATAACAGAGAGAACATGGAAAAGGCCCACTGGCTCTTAACTGAGCCAGCGAAGAAGTGACACTCTACTCACACCCTTATTTATGAGAACCAGTGAGATGGCCCATCCAGATACAAGCAGGATGGAAAGCAGTTTGTGCATCCAGGAAGAGGAAATGACACCCTCATACTTTAAAAGGCAGCATGTTTAAGCAACCAGTGTCACTGATAAAAAGCCCAGTGTTCCACCGATCTTCATTCTTTATGGATAACCCATTTAATCTAATTGGAACTTAAATTAGGATCCCACCTGTCTTGGTCCATTCGGGCCACCATAACAGGACACCATAGACTGGGCAGCTTGTAAATGACATAAGTATATTTCTCCAGGAGGCTGAGAAGTAAAGAATCAGCATATTCCATGCCTGGCAAGGGCCTACTTTCTGATGGACAGGTGGCACTGTTTACTGGTGTCCTAACCTGGTAGAAGAGGCAAGATGTTTCTCTGGGGCCTCTGTGATAAGGGCACTAATCCCATTTATGAGAGCACAGCCCTCATTCAGTCCTTCCAGGTCCTTGAGAGCAGGGAATGTACTTCACAGCTTTATTTAATGTCTCTACCAGCACATAACAGGGTTAGGATTAAAGCAAACCAATTGAAACACTTGCTCCCAACCCAAAATCTCAGTCATGGATACAATAACATCTTAGTGCAATATTTTGCACATTAAAATTAATGCAAAAATCCATGATGACTGAACTAATTAATATCCTTGGTGTGAAGAAATTTTTCAGCAGTGTGTCCAGCTTTGTGGCCTCTTCTCTGTGTTCTGCAACCTAAAGATAGACATTCTTCCTCAAATTAAAGCAATTAAATTTTTTTAATAATTTTCTCTTGTCAGTTTTCTGTCTTTCTGGAAATCTTAATTGGATATGAAACACTCTGGAGCAATATACTCTGTCTCACTTTTTTTTTAACTCAAAGTTTCTGTCTCTATATATTTTACTCCATATTCTGGAAAATTCCCTTAGCGTTATTGCCCAATCTGAGTATTGAACTTTTTATTTCAAGAGTCATGCTTTTAATTTCCAAGCACAGTGTCCTACCCTCTGATTTCCAGAAGTGACATTTTCTTGAAACTAGTTAAGGATATTACTTAGCAATGTTTGATTTTCTGTTTAAAGTCTGCTTTTACTTTTGGTTTTGTCAAATGGATCACCTCTATTTTTGGTTTTTGTTCTTAATTGTCATTTTCTTATTTATCTGTTTGTTTTCAGTTTATTTGCTACCATGCTCTTTGTGTTTTGTATTTGGGGTCTGGAAATTCTTGTTTGGCCATTCAAATGTAGGAGTTAGGAATGTATAAATGTGAGTCCCAGGGCAGGGCTTGTCAGCTGGCAGTTTTCACTGTAGGATGAGCAGGGCATTTGGGCAGCTACCTTTACCCATGCTCTTACAGAGTAAGGAAGGCACTGACATCCGTATTAATCACCAGGGTTCTTAGGCAGTTCATTTTGTTTGTGCATTTGTTCGTTCGTTCATTCATTCATTCATTCAATCATTCATTCATAGAAAAGAACCTCTGACATTTTTTCTGCATGAGGGAGTTTTCCACATACAGACCTTTGCTTTCCCTGACCCACCTCAGCTGTGCTTTTGGGGGAGGTATTATTCTAGAGATGGGTTCTCTTTCTAGGGGCAGCCCCTGCTGTACCTGTTCTGGGTTCTGGGCTGCGGACCGAGGTGTCCTCTACCCTGTGCACCAGTGGATGTTCTTCTAGATACTCACTGAGGGTGCTTCACCCACTCTCTTCATCGTTGTGATTTATTATTTTAGAGTCATTTTAATGGAATTTCAGAAGGAGGAGGAAATAGATCCATGTTCAATAAATCCCCTGTTATTTTAGACCTCCCCTTTTGGGAGATCCAGCTTTCCGGTGTTAACACTTAGCATCTCCAGCCTAACAGATCCCGTCCACCAGGCCCCAACACTCTCTGCATCTCCTCCACCATGCTCACCTCAAGGAACAGTGCCGAGCCCATCTACCTGCCTATATTGGAATGCAGTCATCTGACCTTTGTCCCTTTCCTATGTCCATTATCCAGTCCATTTGACTCCACCTTCCACATCTAAAATCTGTCCATATTTCTGTCACCATACTGGGTAATCCCCTCTCACCCCTCTCTACTTAGGTCACTCTACTTCCACCCTTAGCCCCTACCACTCATTCCGAACCTAGCAGAGTGATAATCCTGAAAAGTAGTTCCCTCTCATGGCTCTTTCATGAAAAAGGCTCAGGTTGCCCTCAGTGCTACTCAAGTGCCACTCGGCCTCTTCCCCTTCCTCTTCCTAGGCGGGTCCTGCACTGCCTTTCCAACCTTGCTTCCCTCTGATTTCCTCTGGCTCCTGTCTCCTGGGGTCACCAGCCTCATCTCAGACACATCTTCTGCCTTCATATCTCTGTGCATTTGTTCATCTGAAATGCCCTCTCTTCCATATCTCCTTTCAAATCCTGCCCATCCCCTGAGGCCTGGATTAAACACTAGCTCCTCCAGGGACACTTCCCAAATCCCTGTGCTCACCCCTACACACTCTGCCCTTCCCTGTGCATCTGTTCCTGCAGCTTGCAGTCATACTGCTGTGTACTTGACATTGGTTGGGATGCGTCTGTTTCCCCCACAGAGCTGTCATTTCCTGGAGGTGAGTTGTGTCACAGCTGGTCTACCAGCCAAAAGTTCCTTGATGGCATTGCAGCATAGTGCTGATGAGTGAGTTGGCCCAGGGTGGGAAGACTCTCAGGGCGAGACCCTGGGCCGGAGGCCTGGGGGTGTGGCTTGCTGAGTGGCTAACCTAGAACCTGTTATGATGCTAACATGGTTAGGAGTAGAAAAGGCAGCTCCGTGCTCCTGTGCCTTAGCAAGCAACTCCGGAAACTATCTCTGAGAAACTGCAAGTGGGCCTCCATGTTGAAGCAAATGCAGTGATGAGGCCTCATTCTCCCTCTTACATCCTTAGCAGGTGGCTGTCCATGACAGAGCTTGTTAACTGACACACGGGAAGAGCAACCTATGAATAGCCATGAGTCAAGTCCAGGTCATCATCCTACAATCCCTGACTGGTGAACTCTGACTGGTGGTCCTGGTGCCTGGTCTAGTTCAGGGATAGAATTGTGTGCAAGCCAGCAGAACCATACCCTAAGGCAGTGACATCACAGGGCACTTGGACAAGGCCCTGTACCCTTGGTGGTGCACAGAGGTGTTATGCTGGGTGGAGGGAGCTGTCAGTCTGACTCCTGTGGTAGGAAGTAGCCATCTCTTATTTTCATCCTCCCAAGGAGGGGAGCCACTAAGAGGCTGGGAAGGGAGGTCCTGGTATTGGATGTACTTTTCTATTACAGAGGCACCCCTGCCTGTGACAGGACAGGCAAATTGCTCCATAAATTATGAGTCTGGAAGGAATCTGCCAGTCACCTCCTGTGTGGTGTTGAGGTTGTTCCCTATGAGCGCCCCATTTTAAAGGCAATTAGTCTAATTGCTTTTGTTATTTCAGAAAACAAATTAAACTGCCCAAGTGTTTCAAGGTAGAAAAAATGTCTGTGGTGTGTAAGAAATGGTTTAGGAGTATGTAGTTCAACCAGCAGCGTCTGAACAGAAAGTCAGAAAGCCATTGTGCTAGAGGAGAGGGTAGCTAGGGAGGTAGGAACCTATATGAGATAAGTGGCTTACTCAGTGTGGGGCCAGGAGGGACAGTCCCCTGCTGGCCATCTCTGAGTGCACTCAGAGTTCTGTGGGTCTGGGAGCCACCTAGACCTAGACGCCTGTCCCTCTCCCAACTCCCCCAACCCCGCCCCTGCCTGTAAAGCCTCTGGAGTCTCTCCTTTGCAATCTGCCCCCATCACTGCCTTGGCTCAGAGCCACCTCTGAGGTCAGGACTAGAGCAGGCCCCAGCTGAGCTCCCTGTCTTCCTCCCAGCTTGAGGGGCCATCTGGATCCCATGAAATGATTGCTCCTGCTTAGGGGGCAGCCTCTGTTCCTGTCATGGGGTAATTGTTCCCACTTAGCGGGGTGATCTCATCGTGCGGTGATCTGTCTGCAAGGCTCTGCTCTTCCTGGAATTCAAGGTGACTGCAGGTATAGAATGATGACTGGAGACTTCTAGGTACTGCTCCTGGGGGTCTGGGACAGGATGCTGTGAAAGCTGGCAGTTGAATGTTCCTGCAAATCTTGAAGATACTTTAGTTACCCTTACGTTGATGTCCTTGGTCTTGAAGGGGAACAAGATAGGTGAGGTAAATTTAGGGCTAATAAACCTTGTATTGCCAGTTTTTAGATAGACATTCCTTAAGAGATTAACATGCCTACATGCAGAGCTGAGCAGGAATCTGATCCAAAGTTTAAATAATAAAGGAGACAGGTATAAAATGAAAGCAGAGATGCCAGACTCTTAATCTTGCTTTTAATCCTGCTTTTGGGGCACCTGCAGACCCAAGTGAAGAGTCTGTGCTTCTAGCAAAAGCAGCCTTTAATTCCCTGTTATAAAACCTTAGAGAATTTCCACCATCAAATTCTGCAGCTGGGTCAACAACTTCTGTGGCCTCCTGGTCTATAAAGTCACCTTCTCCCCAGGCTTCCTCCCAGTCACTTCTCTGTGTCCTGCCTGGCAGCACTTGCTCCACTACGGAGGCTGGGAGTTTGAGCTCCAGTGCTTGGAGTGGTTGCCTGGGAGAGGCAGGGAGACTTGTGGGTGCTTCAACCACAACAGTAAAATGCATTTTTCCCCACAAGGCCAGCCCCTCTGGTGATGCTGTTTTTCTTTTGTAAAAGAAAGGGATCAATTTGTTTTGAACAACTTAACCATTTTAAGCCTGGGCTGTGGTTTTGGTTAGGGTATTTGGTGGGGGTAGAAGTGCGACTATCTTCATTATTTAACCACAAAACCCTCCAGATGGGTTCCACCAAAAATAATGGATTTGTCATTAGAAAAATGTAGCAGCTTTCAAGTCAGTAGCTTGGGCACCTCTGCTGTTGTACCTGGCCTGGAAGATTTGAACACAGACAGACAGCAGTGGCTTCTATGAAGTGGAGGTTTTATGTTGCTGGGGAGGGGGACACTCTAGCATCCCTCAACATATGTCAGGAGCAGAGCTCCCAGGTGGCACATCTGGAAGGATCCTAGAAATGTGGCCCCACTGAGCCACCACATTTATGATGTGATTGTGAGCACGTACTATAGGGTGAGGGGCTATCTTGTTGGAAGTGATGGGGACTGAAGTAAATATGGGAATGGTAGAATTGTTTGCACATAAGCCTTGGAGATGCCCTGCACCAGCTTGTTGATGCAGGTAAAAAAGTCAGGCCTGGGCTCCGCTGTCCTCCACCTGCCTTTGCTGGTCTCTCCCATCCTCTAATTGGCCTTCCACTGCTCTTGGCACCTCTTCTTATCAATGTATTCATGCATTCAGGCACTTGTGCCCATTTTCTCTCTCCACATTTGCTCTCAGGAAAGGACATCAGTCACTCATATGTCAGGATGTGTTAGAGTCAAGCTCCTTGACCCATGAGGATATTTGTACTTTAAACTGAAATCCTTATGGTGATGTGGAAAATTCAGTCCCCTGTTTAGGTAAACGTTTTGTACCAGAAGATTGAGAATCCAGGACAAGGGGAAAGCAGGGTGGGTACTCTGGGTAACAAGCCTTTCCTTATATATTAATTTCTGGGCCTGGACCTCTGGAGGGAATAGCAAAATGTGCCTAGTGGGGACAAATGGCCAGTGGCAAAAAGAGACTGTGTTGACAGCTATTAAAGATGGTAGGGAAGGTTTTATTCACAACTATTGCAACAGGGGACAGACATTGAATTCAGCTCCAAATAGAACAGGGAAAAAGTAGAGATTCAAGTTAATTCCTAAGTAGAGAACTAACCAAGTTCCTTAGTAATTTCCTATCCCCTCCCAGGGGCAGAGGCTGGGGCAGAGAGGGGATAGGAAATTACTAAGAGGAACTTGGTTAGTTCTAGGGTGGAGGGAGAACTTGATTAACATCAAGGTGGAAGAAAAGAATTTTGATTGGCTATCAAACCTGGAGGTTCTGGATACACTGGCTTGGTAGGACTTTTGGGTTAAATCCAAGCTGAGCAAGTCAAGGGCAAGCCCCAATAGAGACAAGAAGTCAGAGGAACCTAGCTATAATTTGGTCAGGTTTTTGTCAGCAGGTATTCACAGGGTAGAGAGTGACCTGTGAGGGCCAGCACACCTTCACTAGGGATGCTGGAGGGGCTACTGGCCTGCTATTGGGACTCAAGTATAGTAAAGACAGTTTAACTCCTGAGACCTAGAGGAGAACTCCCACATGGTGTAAGTGTCTTCAGCCAGGCTTTGGAAAGCAGTTAAGATCATGCCCTGGTGGCTTGTGAGCTCCAGAAACACAGAGAATCTTAGAGCAGGTCTCTCATCTCTGAGACCCCAGGGCTTGACCCAGGAGCAGCTCAGGAACTGGGTGTCTTGTTAGTTCACCTGCTCCTTCAGATTACAGAAAGTTACACTCCCCCTGGCTCAAACTGTAAGAAAAGTTATTTCCACCCATTGCAAAGTCCTTGAGTAGGGCAGGCCCCAAAGCTGAGCATCATTGGAGATCAAGGACCTCATACCTTCCACTTTGCCTTTCTCCGCAGGACAGCTTAGTCCTCCCATTGGCCCCTGCTGGGTCACACACAGACATTGCAACAACCAAGGCAAGGAAAGACAGTCTCCATTCTTCTTCCATTCCCTCACAGTTCATTGGCCAGGGTAGGATGCCCCTTTCTGAACCAAGCCCTGGCATGAAAATGAAACTTCAGGAGCATCTTGGATTTATCACTTGGGCGGATACAGAGGCTATAGAGTCAACCACTATCTGGACTCTACTTGCTACTTCAAGTCCATGTGAGTTGAACGGAAGTCAGAACCACAGAGTTGACTGTTGATAGACTAAAGTTTCCTGCATCTTGGCACCAAAGGGCTGCAGACCTGGGCGTGTTTCCTATTCTCCACGGCCTTGGTGAAGGGGGTGCTAAGCTCTCAGACCTTGGCCCTCAAGGGTTATGTGTGCTAAGCCTGACCTGAGAACCTTGGAGACCCCTCACCTGGCTAGCTTCCTTTCTGAAAAGGCTCCATCTGCCATGAGAGCCTATGGGCAGGAGAGGGTGTTGGAGAAGCAAATGCCCCTGTCTTTCTTCCCTAGGGAAAATCTGTGTCTGTCTTTCTCCACTCCATTGCCTCTCTCTTTGGACACTGTGACTGGCTCAAGACAAAGCCAGAGGGTTTTCTTTTTTTTTATTATTTTTTTTAGTTGTAGATGGATGCATTATCTTTATTTATTTTTATGTGGTGCTGAGGATCGAACCCAGTGACTCACACATGCGAGGCAAGCACTCTACCACTGAGCTACAGCCCCAGCCCCGCCAGAGGGTTTTTGAAAGCAGATGGCCCCTGTGTTGCTTGAGACCCTTGTTTCTTCTCACATCACAACTGGCAGAGGGGGAGAGGGGTTAAAGTGTTTGGCAGGGCTCTTCCTCTGAACGTGCCTATGCCTACAGCTTGCGTGGCCTTATTGAGAGCCAGAACATTGTGAGGTATGGTCATGAGGATGTGTAATCATTTTCTTATTTGAACATACTGGGTCATTTGGTCCTAAATATGTTGAAGGAGGCCGGGGGGAGAATTCTCAAATGAAGAAAATTTCTGGAATTTATTCCCCAGGCTGGTCAAATGGCATAATAAATCACATAAATAGTCTAAAAATCACATATACAAACAGCATAATAGTGAATAAGGTTTGAGTATCTGACCTCTCTGCAAGGACACTGGTCTGAAAAATATATTACTGAAAACCCTATATTCAGTTTATCAGCAATTGGGGCTGGCCTAGAACATCAGTAGAATTTATTTGGCAATTGGAGGGGTTTTGCTGTTCTTGTTATTTTTGTTTATCTGTTTGTTTGTTTAGAAGGAAAAATAAAATCTGCATTCATCCCAGATGTTTCCAGAACATATGTGCCACAACAAACATTGATGATCTGAAACTAGGAGATGATACTTTGGAGTCAGGATACGAAACAGAACATTTTTTTTTAAAGCTTCAGTAAACTATTTATGAATGGAAGTAAGTCCCTTGCAAGAGACCAAAATGCTGAGAATGTGAGAATCACCCCGTTGTTCTGGAAGAACCACTTCTGAAGGCAATCAATCTGTTATGACAAGTGAGGATGGATGGCGGGTCCCAATATTGAGACATGGAATTGAAACCCACACTAGATACGGCATTTTTTCCCTCTAGATTGGAAATGTTAATAGCAGAGCAGTGTCGACAGATGGAATTTGAGTAAGTGATTTGTGCAAACGGTCCACAATTCACAAGAGAGTTTTGTTCCTAGCAGTTTATTGTAAGGTGGTTGTTTGGACCTTTGGAAATAAAAATGCATGGATGTGGTTTGGTTTCTGGATGAATGTCCACAACTTTATATGACCTATAGTATAGCTAAAACATACTCAACATATGCAATTAATATCAGGGAACCTGGTGTTATAAATAAAAGAATAACACAAAAATTATACGGATAGGGGTTTTTTTTTTCCCTTTTTCCCCTCATGTAACTGAAGGAACAGGCTTAGCTGGAAAAGGGGAGATATTAACCTCACCACATGCAAGAGTGTGAAGATTGAGGAGTGGGTTCAAACTCTTACTTGTCAAATGAGGAAACTGAGATTCAGAGAGGTGAGTTGCCTAGCCTAAGACCACACAGCCAGGCAGAGTGACTAGAACCCAGGCCCAGCTTAATCCACTAAATAACACCCATGGAAAGTTTCCAAAGACACTATAGGGTACATTCAGGCTAGTGTTGGACCCCTATGAAAGTCTGTTTTCCAAGTTTCACTGTAAAATATGTTCTGTTCTTCCTTTTTTAAATTTAGATGGGGCTTATGCTACTATTAGACTTCTCTGGGAATAGAGCCCTGGAGCTCACAGACAGAAAGAGAAAAAAATACGTACTCATATGAGAAGCAACAATAAGATGAAATTAACTGAGCTGGAAATTGCAGGAGACCAGAAGCTGAGGATATATGAAGAACATGGGGTCTAGCTCAGGAGGAGTTGGCTTGGGCTCCAGACCAGATCCATGCAGGCACAGCACCACCAGGTGGTGCCGTCAGCCCCTGACAGCTTTGTTGCCACCAGGAAGAGTACGGTAGAACAGAGGACCAAATACCCATGGCAGATGCAGAGGAAAGGGCAACTGAGTGCTTGCCTATAGAAAGGGGAGGATAGCCATCCAACAACGTAGCTCACCAGTCAAGCCAGCCAGAGCTCATTCAAGCAAAAATAAGAAATAAAAGGCAAAGCATTTCACTTCAGATAGCCTGAGCTGGCTTCCCATCTGAGCACAGCCACTCATGATCACAGGGTACCTCTGGTCAGAGAGGCAGCCTCAGGCACTAGGAACCCACAGATCTTTTTTCTCTGCTGTACGGCCCTGTCCTGAGACAATGAACTTCTTGAGGACAAGGAGTATCTTTTGGTTTGCTTGTTTTTCCTTCTCCAGGCTCCTCAGCAGATGTTTGATAGTATCCATGGAATTAATTTACTCAATTTGAAGTAGATTCCTGACAGCAAAACATTTTTTTAAATAACAGTATTTAAAACTGACACCTGACATTCTAAGTAAATGTTTCTTTAAAATCTAGAATTTAAACATCTAATCCCAATCACTATTCTTGGTATGGAGGTCATTCCACATGCAAGCTTTTTACAGGCAGTTGTGGATGGAGGCGGCCTCCCTGCCCACCCCTGCAGAGGAGGGGCTGCCCTGGATCCTAGGGCGGTGGGAAACAAGAAGGTGCTCTTGGGAACAGTTTGTGGAATTACCTTGCTCTTTGTTTTCAGCCTCAGAATAAACACAGATGCCCTTTGGCTTAGCCACCCAGGCTCAAGGAAATGGGAGGCAACAGCGGATTCTCCACAGGCTCTGGAATCTGCTGGCCAAAAGGACCCCTGAAGTATTCAGCTCCATGCACCCACCTCTCAGCTGTGGGCTGCTGGAGGAGGGAGGGTGACAGGTACCTGCCTTAGGCAGAGATCTGAGCTGTCCATCTCTCCAGCCTGACCTCTACAGTCCCTGGGAGCTGGGGTTTTAATTCCTCCCCTCCTCTCTTCAATGGGGTATATGAACATGTCATCTACCCCTGCTGCTCCAAAACTGTCCGAGACTATTCCCTGTCTCCACAGGGCACTGACCAGGCCAACACCATTGGAACAACCTAAAAAGTTTCCATTTCTAAAACTCTGTACTCTTCCTTCCTCCACCTCTGGATTTAATGATAATGCTAATTTAATTTAATGATAATGCAATGACAATAGTGACGTCAGCCCTCATGTCAATAGGGCTCCAGTCAGCGGCAAACTGCTGTCCATCTTCTAGGGCATGCCCAAGAGGCCATGTCATCCACGGCCCATGGGCTCAGAGAGGGCATGAGGACAGGTCCTGCTGAAGGCAGAGAGGCTAGAATTCCCCCCTCAGGGTTCCCCTCTGAAGTTTCCATCAGAGAGGCCTCTTCTCCCATGCTGAAATAACAGGTTGTAAGATGCTGACTGGCCAATTCCACAACTCACTTCAAATTGGGACAAAGAACAGGGAGAGGACAGGCTAACTTTACCCAAGAAGACTGGGTGATAGCATTACTGCTTCCTCTTGGGTGTGCTCAACTGGGATTGCAAAACCTAAGGCCAATATTTCATGGCTTCCATTACTATTTTCTTAAGGATGAAAATCACTCTTTTTTATTAATACATAAATAACTTTTTTTTCTTGAGCAGGCCCAAAGAAATGAAACACAGATGGCGATAATGTTGAAAATGTTTACCTATTTCCTCTCGGAGGACATAAGATTAGCCCTTTCTGTGGGTGGAATGTGTAATCTGCTGCAAGACAATATCATCCTTTTGATCTTGCAATACATTTTTCATATCTTTGCCGCAAAAGCTGATTATTATCGTGACATTTTTAAACAATGGCTGTTCACCGTGCAGAATGGGAAGAGAAAGCTCAGCTGAACGTATAGATAGATGGATGCTTGTCGAAGGCCAGGCTGTGGGAATGAATTTACCGTGAGTTTCTTTTGCCTGGTGACATTCGCATTAACTCTTTTATCCCGGGACGCGGTCTTGGGCACTAATTGGAATCTGATGTTCTGCTGTACAGATGAGCCTCTCCTCTTTCTTGATTAATGGCCCCGTCCACTCCTTCCAAGGTCACCTTGTCCCCTTTTCCTTGGGAAGTTAAAGAATCCTTGATTAAATGGCAGAAGCAGATTGAATGGGGAAATGTATTGGGGAAGGGCTTCTCTGCACTGCGTGGGGGATGCAGACTGGAGATGCTGACTACTCCTTTGTAGCAAAGCCCATCAGTGACACAGGCGGCTAAAAGGCATTTGATTGGCCCAGCTGCCTGGGCTGTCTAACATGGAAACTGACATTTCTAAAAGGCTGTCTCCCCTCAGAGTGTCACAGCATTTCAAAGGGATGGCATTAGCCAGAGGAGGAAGCAACAGAAATGGAAAGGAGACAAATTTCAAATGTTCTCTGCTTCATTTTGGCTCCAGAGAATTTTGTTTGTATGGAGAACAGGGCAAGGCTGTTCACGCCAGCTGTTCTCACCTGTGCACCCCAGGAGGCCTGTGATGACCTGCCCAGTTGGTGAGATCCACAAAGCGCCAGGTTGGGTAGCAGCAGGGCGAAGGACTGGAAGCAACCAGCAAAGGAAAGGTTAACATGGCCCACAGCAGACGGCATCAGTACAGCCGGACCATCTTGCAGTGGAGTTAAAAATTCCCCTGCAGCCACGGGGAGGGAGCAGATAAATCATGAATGAATTTGAAATTATATTTCCTTTTCTTGGCTTGCTTGCTTTCTGTCTGGTTTGTTTCACTTACTTCCTTCCTCTCTTCCTTCCTTCCTTCCTTCCTTCTTTCTTTTTCTCTCCTTTTCTACCTCCCCACATTATGAAACAATGTTACAGAAAATTATAGGTTATAATTATAGGTTATATTCCACCCAGGGCATTTAGCTCCATGCTTGCTCAGAGTCTGTGGGATGGTGTCTTAGCAGTCTTATTTCATGAGTCCTGTCAGCAAGGTCCCACCCTGTGCAGAGATCTGAAGAGTAGAAAACCAGGATGGCACCAGGATACCAGAGGAACCAGACATAGCAACAGCACAGGGATCTGAGGAGAGTGGGCTTCTCTCACTCCAGGAGCCACCAGGCTGTGTGTGCTTCTGGCACATCTCAACTTAGCACTTTCCATGACATATGTCAGGCATGCTAAGGACTTGTTCCCTGTGCTGGGCAAAGTTACCATGAGCGAATACACAGGCTTATGTGGCTTGTTACTTGTGTTACTTCATTGTTTTGTTTTTTAAAGCAAAACTTTGTTTAACATCGTGCCTTGACTGTTGACAAATATTTCTAGAAAGAAAAAAGAAAGAAAGCTTCATACTATTGGAAACTGATGTAATGTGCTAGTAACCACCAGGTTTGTTGGTCTAAGCAGGGAAAGCCAGCGTGTGGGTGTCAGGGGTGGTGTGTGGTCAAGAGGTCATCCGCATTTATAAACTGGACTTACCACTTCATAACCAACCGGCTTCATTTCCACCTACCAGCAGGTTGGGGCTGGGGTGTGTGTATGTGTGTGTATTAGTTGCGTGTATGTGTACGAGTTAGTGAACAATGTGCTTTAGTTGTGCCATAGAAATCATAAAGCTACAGAAAGGTCCTGAAGAGCTCCTCTGAGGAATCCCAGAGTCATTGTGTTATCAGGAAATTATCTCTCAATGCCTAATTAATCCCTGTGGCAGGGGCTCATTATAGGAAATACCTCAGTTGATAATGTCACCGTCCCCAGAACAATGGCACTTACCCTATGGACAGTACCTGTGGAAGATGCTGATGGCAAGAACCTGGGAGCCCCTGAGGGTGCAGAGGGAACAGTCACAAGGACTTTGGAGCTGGTCTCCTCTCAAAGCAGCCCCCACCGGGCAGGTTAGCATGGGCTCCTGCTGAGTGGGGCTTCCCTGCCCAGGAGCCCCATCCTCAGGCTGCAAGATAGAACAGGCACCTAGCCAGGAGTCTGGTTCATAGTTCTGCATCCCCAACTCTGTCTTCTTGTCTTGTCATCTCTAAGACCTTATGTGCCACCTTCTGCCCTTGAAGTCCCCTTGAGTCAACCATCCAACAGAAAGCTGCCCCTGGATTTTCCTTCCTTCCTCTTCTCGAGGCATTTTGCTTTTGCAGTCCCCTCAAAGGTCCCCTCCCTCAGCCTCCTCTGGTCAAGTCTCATGCCTGGCCCTTGCTAGAAGGCCAAACTTATTTGAAAAGACAATCAGTATATATGAAAGATAACAATCAGCAAGACACAGACACAAGCATGTTTTAAAAAGCAAATTTCTTTCATTCTTTGCTATGCTTACAATAGCATTTGGAACGTATTTACCGTTATCCAGAAATCACTGTGTCTGGGATTCCCTGTTCATTCTTTTGGGTTAAGCATTTTCTCGCCTATTATTTTCTTGGACAATAAAAATACCTCTCAAGATAATGTGCCTGGCATTTTAAAATAATGAATTTGTCCTTTTTCTGTAGCAGAAAAACTTGGATGTACCAAGGTAAGCCTAGGAAAGTGAAGGAATTCAGGGACAGGAAAGCCAAATGTAGGCAGATGACTATTTCTTGTGTACCTCTCTCTCCCCTCTGCCCTAGCTGAACAGCAAATGTCTCCTGGCAGGGGCCTCCCTTTCACATCTCACCACTCTGCCCTTTCCTACAGAGCCTGTCTCTTGTGTAATCACTTCAGGCAGCCCAAGCTGAGTGAGGCATACTAGGAGATCACTTCTGGGAGCCAGGAGACACAGAGTCAAACCCCATGTGGCCCTGCCCTCCAGGAGCTCCCAGTTCAGGAAGGAGATTGCTCCTACTATTTTTAAATTAGTTTTTAAAATTTTTGGAATTAACAGATAACACATATTTACTATGAACAACATGATATTTTGAAATGTACATAGATCATGGCTAATTACAAGTGCATTATCTCATTTTTTTTCTTTTTGTGGTATAAACACTCTACCTCCCAATCCAGTGTATCTTCATGAGCTATGGCCATCACGTTGTACAACAGATCTCTTGAACTGATGCTTCCTATGGACCTGTGATCACATATCCTCTGACAGAAGCCTCCTGTTGCCCTCTCCACCCCGGGGAACCACCCTTCTGTTCTCTTCTTATGACATCACTATTTTTAAGGTCCCACATGTGAGTGAGATCATGCAGTAATTGTCTGTCTGTACCTGGCTTATTTCACTTAACATCACATCCCCCAGGATCATCCACATTGTCACAGGTAGAGATTGTCCACAGAGAACACTACAGAATGAAGATCCATGAGGAAGATCCTGTGACAGGAAGGGGCACTCTGGGAGCTCACACATCTTGGGGTCTGCACAACTGCAGGCCTAGTCTGGCTGTCAAGGGACCCCCACGACCACTAGAAATAGATAGATGGTAGATAGCAAAAGTCTTCAGCCCCAGTCAGTGACAGACAGATTTTGTGTGATCTTCAGAACAACCAAATTCTAGGTCAGCAGCATTTGCCTGGTGGCTTAGAACAAGGTACGGCAGGTGCTGTGGCTTGGGCTCAGGCTGCCTTGGGGATCTTCTCCTGTATTCCCTGGTGGTCTGGTGTTCCATGCCAAGAGGAAGGCCACCTTCCGGGACAGACATGTTTCACCTTCTTAACAAATGGCTCATGTGTCCGGGCAACCATCTGCTGTGTCTGTCAGCCTTGGAGTCCCAGCCATTCCTGCTGACAGTTCAGATTCAGAGCAGAAGCTGGGGTTGTGCAGGGAGGGAGGGTCTCATCGGTGTGACCCACCATTAAGAACCAATGTACTTCTCAGCTCCCTTGCAGACAGTTTGTCCAGGACTTCCTTGCCAAGTTTCATTTTTAAAGGCTCTGCAACTTTATTCAGATATATGTGTTTTTGCTTTGTAATCAGATTTTCACCAAGCATATATCATTAAATCTTTGTTTTTACAATACATGCTTTATTGCAAAACCAATTTCAACCAAGTATTGCAGATGCAATGTAATTTTTATGTCTTAGTTGGTGTTGTTTTCTTTTTCTCTTTTTTTTTGGTTGCTAGGGTACCAAACACTTTTGAGAAAGTAGCTTGATAGTATCTATAATATGGTGGTTTTCTGGATAAGAGATTGCATTATCCCATGTAATATATTTGGACAGACTGTATCCATCATGGCTCGACTAGATAAATACATTAAAATTTGCTGATTGAGGAAGAAATGTGATATTTATATTGCTGAGAATGGTTTATGCTTCTCTTTTGACAGCCACTGTATTGCTGGTATACCTCACCCTTACCCGGCTTAGTCGTTTCCACTTCCTATGAAAAACAAAAATGTTTCAATAGCTTTCAGAATAGCAAGCCAAGGAGGCCACCAGCCCTCCACATCCTCCATCTGCTCAGCCAGGCCTCCTCTGCCTAAGAAGTCAAGAGATGAACCTAAGGGTCACACTAACTGTGCCACTCATGGTGGCCCTTCATGGGGATCAGCTGCCCTTGCTTAGGGTAAGCAATGGCTCCCATTTGTGGACTCCTGCTGGCGATTTCTGAGAAGTTAATTATTCCTTCATTTTCATCTCCTTTCCAAAGTTGGCAGTTCCAGTGGGCAAGATTTAGGACCAGCCCAAGGGCTGACCAAGGCAGACAGGACCTTGTATTGACATAGCAGAGATAAGGCATCAGAGTGCCCTCTGTGGGGCCCCTGTTCTCGGGTGCTACCAGGCTACTCCATGGGGCACAGTCCATTGTCTAGAGGTGAGCTCATCCATTTCCAAGTTCTTGTGGTCTGAATACAAGAACTTGGAAAAGCTATAATGCAGACCCTGTACACTTGCATATTGTCATATGGAGGCCGTGGGGAGGAGGAGGAGGATATCCTGCAGAATTTAGAAGACAGTGGCCTCAGTAAGTCCTTAATGAAGATCTACTGCCAATCTCAGCTCAGCTCTAGTCCCCTTTCATGAAGGGAAAGAGGAACACTTCTGAGTCCTGACCCTGCTATCTCACTTTTGTCAGTAGGTGGAGAAAAAGAGAAGCATAGGGGACACAATAGGACACACTAGGGTGAGGGCTGGGCTCAGATCTGGATCAGTTTGTTGAGTCATTCTTCATTTGTCTGTCCATCCATCCATCCACCCA
>CM053405.1:118146638-118190945 GCA_028644305.1 Xerus rutilus
CTCAGCTCTAGTCCCCTTTCATGAAGGGAAAGAGGAACACTTCTGAGTCCTGACCCTGCTATCTCACTTTTGTCAGTAGGTGGAGAAAAAGAGAAGCATAGGGGACACAATAGGACACACTAGGGTGAGGGCTGGGCTCAGATCTGGATCAGTTTGTTGAGTCATTCTTCATTTGTCTGTCCATCCATCCATCCACCCACTCACCCATCCATCCCTTCATCCATTCCTGAGCATGTATGTACTCAAGCGAGATCCTAGGCACTGACATGGATTCCAAGTTTACAATGCACCATTTATATAACCTCCACCAGGTCACTTCGGCTCTGAGCCTCAGTTCCCTTGTAGGATTGTTAGGAGGATCAAATGACAAAGTGGGGCTCAGAACAGAATGAGCCTGTGATAGAGAACTGTCTGGTTTTGTTTTATTTTTTAATATTTTGGTACTGGGGATTGAACCCAAAGGCTCTTTACCATTGAGCTACATCCACAGTTCTTTTTTCTTTTTCTTTTTTTTTTTAGACAGGGTCTTGCTAAATTGCTGAGGATCCTGCTAAGTTGCTGAGGTCAGCATTAAACTTGCAATCCTCCTGCCTTAGCCTCCTGAATTACTGGTATTAGAACTGTGTGCCACTCACTGTGTCTGGTCTCATGTCTGTTTTTAAATGTGATCTAAGGACTGCAGAGCTGTGTGGCATGTGGTCTCTCTGGGTAGCACTAGCCCACCCCACTCAGCCATCTGGTGTCCCCTTGAAGGGCATCCACTGGGGCTACCCATATAAAGCCCTGTTGTGCCAGGAAAAGACAATGTAGACCTTCTTTCTGTGGCAGATGGATTCAGAAGGTTCAGAGCAACAAAGCATTTCCATTCTTTCCTTTTGCACGAACCCTCTGAATTCTTTGAGATAGAATCTCATAACTACATCAAAATCTATTTAAAACTAAAGAAATCCTTCCAATCACACTGCAGAGATCACTGGAATTGTAAGCAGCTCTTCTTAATGTAATGCTTTCCAGTGTACTTGCCATTCATAGCTTATGCATGCCAGGTGACTTGGGTTCAAATCCTAGTTCTGCTATTTATAAGCTGAGTGATCTTGGACTAATTTCTTACCCTCTCTGAGCCTCAATTCCATCATCTATAAAATAGACCTACCCCATAAGGCAGCTGTGAGGATTAAATGAGTTAATACATGTAGACCTTTCAGTGCCTTGTCATTGTTGCTAGTCTTTCAGGAGGAATTTCCATTTAAATGAAAAATGTCTATAGAAATTGTCTACACAGAAATCACAGCTCAAGAAAATTTTTCCAGCTGCAGATCCCGCTAAGTATGCCTATGTTGTTTTGCTCTCATTTCTCAGTGCAACACAAATACCTTTGTCCTCTTTTTAAAAATTCAATTCTTTAGTTTGGTACTTGAGAGAGACAAGCAAAGGGTGACACAGCACGAACAGCCTGTATCGTCTTAGATAAGCTTCTTCCCAGGCAATCAGGCCAGAGTGACACTTGGCAGCACAGTGGCGTCTTTATACTTCCAAGGAGAATGGGGCCAGGAAGCCATTCCAGGGTACCATCTACTTCTCTGTCTCCTGGCAGACTCTGGTCCTCAAGGGTCACAGCATTCAGCTCCCTCCACCTTGGTCCTGGCCCCAGCATTTGTGCACACTTACAAGGCACGCCTCCCCACAGGATGTGGTCACACAGGTGTGTGCTATGGCACCCAGGAGGACTGGCGTGAGGCTGGCCTGGCCCCTAGAACTTCAGTATGCTCTCAGGGGCTTCCTTTGACCTTCACCACCACCACCCACTCCTCTGCAAGGTCAGAGGAGCTTGGTCCTCTGTGCTCCCAATGCTTACTGCGTGGAAGGTGCCCTCCGGGTCTGTCTTCCCAGCCAGGCATGGGCTCTAGGAGGAAGAGCACCCTTTTATGTGTGCATCTGCAGTGCATGACACAGAGCAAAGTTGCAAAGCAGGCACATAGAGGGACAGATGGATCCTTCTCTCCTTGGCGATGGCCACCTTGGTGCTTTCAGCTCTGTTAACTCAGTCAAGAGTTACAGTAAAATTCATTGGAAGAGAAACAGGAAAATCCAGTTAAGAAGTCCCTCTCACCCTCTAGGTCTCAGTTTCTCCTCTGTGAGATGAAACTGCTGTGTTCTCAGCAAAATGCCACACACATCCTGGCAAAGCCCACGGTATAGAAAAGCTGGTAGTTCTTGGGCCACAGTGTGTTTCTGCTGGGTTTCAGCCCTGTTGGCTTCTTGCTGCTGTTGGTAGTCTCAAACTTTCCCATTGTATACAGCAGGCCTGCAAAAGCTTTCTTGATCAAAAGGGAAACAGGGACCCTCAGCCGATACAGATGGAGCTATTCAATACATATAGCCCCTACCTGCCTAAATCAATTCAATCTGCCCTTGAGAGATTTTGCCCAAACTGGGGAAGGAATTCCTTCTCCAAGTTGCTTAGACCCACAGCTCACTACCCCCTTCCATGTTCCCCGCACTTTCTTGCTCTCCTCCCATTCTCCTCTAGCTCCCCATCTTTCTCTGCTAGTCTCCTCCCTGTGTTCTCCATGTACTTCCTCCAGTGTGAAGAGCATGGCTACCTGGAAATACCTGGAGTCCAGGGCTTGTCCCGTGTGCCCCAAGCACTGGCATCATCTGACACTCTTCTATTTGGTCTGCAGCCATGCCTTTCCCCTCTGTCCTGCTCCCCTCTACTGGGAATACCCAACGCCTTGATGGATCCAATCTGAAAAGGCGTCCACAGACTCCTGCATTGAGTCAGCTGCAGTAGCACCAAGATGACAGGTGTGATGTTTTCCTGGAGATGCTGAACTGGGAAAAGCACCATCTCCTGTAGTAATGGAGCTAATGGTGCTCCGCTCAGGACAGCTGCACTTACATCTGGTGTTAAACCACCCTTACTTAAACTTTATGATGCGAGAGGATGCCAGCTCGTCCACTTGCAGCATATAAATTCTGTCGATTGATCATGCACTTTTTTTAACCCTGATTCTCCTGAATTATGAAAGAAGGACAAGACTAGTGATGGTTCTCAGCACTCCCCTGGGCCGGGGGCTGTGAGTGCTCTGTGTGTGTGCAGATGGCTAAGAGGAAGTGGGAGCTAGGGCCCACAGTCTGCCCCAGTCATTAAGCATAGGCCTGGCTGAGCCCCCGAGCTCCTGAGGGGCCATCAGTCTGAGTTCAGCAGATTCACCCTGAGCTGGCTACCTCTGCCTCCTTCTCTTGGAGAGAATTGTACTGTGTATCTTAAAGAAGACAGATCTTACAGCTGGTCTGCTTGTAGAAGTCTCCCCTGATAGAAACTGACATGGTGACTCTGGGTTTGCCTCCTGACTTTCTCCCCCTAGGGCACAGAAGTACAGGGCAGGCTGTCATTTGTATTTGCTGAAGAAAGTGACTAGAGCTCATAGCAGAAAGAATTCTTCTTTAAAAGGCAGCTGATAAGTGGGTGTTCCCAAATCACTTGTTTAGTGGCTGCCAAACTCAGGAGGCTTTCCACATTACTGAGTCAAACTTGACCTAAACCTAGAAAGAGGAGCCCCGATTGCAACTTCAGCTAGACAAGTGACCACCACATCTCCCCAGTGAAGGCCTGGTAGAACCCCAAAGGTGGGGGGCCTGGGGATAAATTGCAATAGATTGTTTTCACTAGGGATGAAATTCAATTTGCTCTCCATTTTATTTTCTTTTAATTTCCTACATTTGACAATACGCAAAAGACCTGCAGAGAACATGAATTGTTCTGTGATATCAGGGGAGAGGGATTCCAAGAGAAGGATCAGTGAGAAAATCACCCATCTCAGAATTTGGGGGAGGTGTTCCAGTGGACCTTGATGCTGGAGAGAAGGCTGATTGAGGTGTCACCCACTCACCATGATGTTCTGGACCCTGTCCTGTTACCCAGGTTTTCTCTGGGCAGAGATGCCCCTAATGTATCAGGTCACAACCCTAGGTAGGCTCCAGTCTTCTGACTCCTTCCCTATCCTGCTGCCTGTGCCTTTAAGAAGCTCACATGTCCTAGACTGTTTGGCAGTGGTTGAACTTGACTTTGCCAGCTTCACAGCCCCCCTTGTCATACCAGCCTCTCTCCAGGGTGTCTGAAGGTGTCTATGTGGTGCCAGACTCCAGGGGACTCCACATGCTGATGCTGAGATGCCCCCCAAAAGTCCCAGGCCCAGCATCTGAAGCAGATGACAGGGCTGAGTGCCCACCCTCCACCTGGCAGCACTGGTGACTGGGGAAGCACTAAGACCCAGTGTGCACCCAAGCCCCAGCCCCGCTGTCCCATGGGCCTGCACCTACTTACTCCCGGGATGCCCTTGAGCTTGGGCAAGAGGCCAAGGGAATCAGAGGAAATGGGGTATTCTCAATAGAAGAGATGTCTCCCCTTCTCTTTCAATGTCTGCGTCCCTGAAGACCTCCACTAAGATGTAAATACTGTGTGGGAGGGAAAACCTCTTAAACCATTGCCAGAACTACCTTCCAGTATCAATTAGCCAATTGGCCATTAAACACTGGGTGTGAATTAGTTGATTACCTGAAACATTAGTGGCAGCTGGGACTTAAAAAGAGACTTGGATATGAGGACCTGAATCTAAATCCCTGTCTGAGCACCTTTGGCTGTCAAACTTCATTGTGCTGGAAACATCTGGGGAATTTGTACAAAAGACAGAACATTTAGAGGCCCCCGATGGGGATTCTGAAGCCACCCTCTCTGACTTTGGGAGCTGTCAGCAGGCTCTTTCAGCCTTCCTCCTTCTCCCACTCCCTTCTTCTGAAGTGGGGATGCTAATGGACCCCACCCACAGTGTCATTATGAGGAGACTGATAGAAGTCAGGTGAGTTTGGATCCAGGCAGGCACCTCACTGCTTCCCAGTTTCTTTGCGGCCATTATCCCTTTAACTCTATTTGCCCTCACTTTGAGCCCCCAGGACCAGGGAGCCCTTGACTCAGCCTGTTCCCTAAGCACGGATGCATTAAAGCCAAGACTGACAACTTGGGGTCAAGTGGTGACAGTCATCTGCACTTGCATACTCAGGTCGTGGTCCTGGCAGTATGAGCCCTGGGTGCTTTTCTGGCCCACAGGGTGGGTGCTGGGCCCAGTGAGTTCCCCGATCACTAAGGAAAGTGGCTGGGCCTATGAAGACAGAAGGTGTAGAGAAAAGGCTAGAAGTTATGATTGCCGACAGAGTCAACGGAAACCAATCAGAGGGACAGCCCGGAGGAGGGAAGCAGCATATGGCTTCAGCAGGGGCAAATGAGTAGAAGATAATCTTCCTACTTTATGATCACTGTTCTCTGATAGCACTTAATTTAAAGTGTCATCTCACGTCTCCAGTGTGAGCAAAGGCTGAACACAATTGCTTCCACGCTAATACATGAAACATGATGTGCTCACACATACAACAAAGGGGGGAAATAACAGTTTCTTCACTGAAGTTATTTGAGATAAAAATCTTGCCATCTGTTCCAAGAACAGGGGGAAAAAATAAAATTCTGCTGAAAAATTAGGAAATTTCCATCAGGATGGTGGGATTATGTAGCTTGCACTAAAATGGTGTTTTAAAAATAATCTTGTGTACACTGTTGCTCATTGTATTTCTGTGAGCTTTATCAAATTTGAACTGTACAAATCTGTCCCTTCATGGGCCAAACACATTGTTCTTTCCTTAGTGCCAACAAGGGTGCTTCTGTCAAGCACAGGGTTTCAAAGTTTCCAGTTATATACTGTTTTGATGTATTAGAGAAACGTCCGCCTTCAGGAAAAAAATAAAAATAAAAGAACAGCACAGTATTTCAAAGGGCAGACTTGGGGACCAGATGAGCAAGGCTGGAAGCCTGGCCACATAGGGCGTCAGGCAAGTTGCTTCCCCAACTGAAACACGGGCAGGTAATGGTGCGACCTCATAGAGAAGGCTGTCACAGTGTTTCACATACAAGTTGGCCATCTGTGCTCTTCCCACCACCTGTACCACCACCCTGATGTCACACCACATAAGTGACTCCACATCACGGGCAGGGCATCCCAGAATAGACAGCCTCACCGGGTCCTGACAAGTTCAAGGAAGTGGCACTTCAACAGGAGTCCTCTTTTCTCCCCAACCTACAGTTGCGGCTTGGTTTTGCATGCCATTCACCTGTGCTTGCTGGCTCGCTCTCTCTCTGGCGCCTCTTGTTACCCCTCAGCTGCTCCACAACTAATCATCAGTGGTCAAAATGCTTAAGGCTAAGATCTAGAGAGAGACAAGATATGCTGAGCCATACAGCTTGTGAGGATCAAGGCCAGACCTAGAACCTGGATCCTCAGCAAGAAGAGGGATGGGTGATGTGAGGATCCATCCATTAGGGCCTATACTGAAATAGGAACCTTTGGAATGGGGCTGGACTATAAGGAAGCTGCCAGAAAAGACCAGTTCCCAGATTCCCACCTACTGAGGGAGGCACCTGGGCATGGTGCTCAGGCCAGGTGCTCTGAAAGCTTAGGAGGAGGTAACATTCAGAGAATAGCACATATGGGGCAGAAGAAAGCTTTAGTTTCTGGAGCAGGCAGCCATGGCAACCAGTGTAGAAAAAGGCCTGGGAATTTTGGTGGGATTCAAGTTGCTCTGGGTAGCCCCTGAATAAGGATGGGTAGAAGAAGAGTTTCTGTGGGAGAAATGAAGGTCACGATGGCTGTCATTTTTATACCCTACAGTCAATCACATGGGGAAATCACCAGCCCTTGAGTTTATAAACCACATATAAACTTGTAGCATCCATTAAAATGAACTGCCGGGGGACACATGTTTTGCCTAAAACACTACCCAGTCTGCCATCTGCTCCCACATGTAAATTATCTGTGTTTTATAACCTTTTGTGGAAGTTGTTTAAAGAGGATTGTCTTTTTTCTCCTCCTTTGAAACTCAAGTATAAATTCAAAGCTCAATTAAATAATCCCCAAGAATTTCCTTCTGTTTAAATATTGCCATGGCTCTGATAGACAAACATGCAGGTCTGGGGGACTCTGGAAGCACTGTGTACCTGGAGGAAGAAAGCCATGGTTGATGCCCAGTGTGGCATACACCCAGCTACCTAGTTCAGACTATATGTGTAGGTTCAGTCTGACCTCGGCTGGTACCTTAAAAGTACTCGGAGTGGGCCCAACTGACCTGGGAGATGCACTTTGTCCTCAGGCCTCTCAATGATCTGTGGGCTTTCCTGGACAGAGAGGTCCCTTGAGACGGCATACCCCATGTCAGCAGGCAAGCATTAGGGTACCTAGGGCCAATGGGTGACAGCAGACCAGCAAGAGATGTGATCAAGGACAGACCTGTTTCCACAGCCTGCACTGCAGCCAGGCAGAGATCTGATGGCACTTTAATACCCCAGACCTGTCCTTCAGATGGACAGTCCCACAGTAGGACCCACACCAGCAATATCTGGCAGCTATCCCTCAACTTCCCTGAATTTTACAGATGGGTGGTACCTTCCATGTCAAAATAAAGTAGACTTGTACTTTCACTTGAATATGAAATCTGATCAGGATCAGAACAGGGTCTGGATTTCTGGGCCGCCAGGCCAGGCCTTTTGAGAGGGGCTGTGTGTTGGGTCCAGGACCTGAGCTTTCTTATGCCATACCTGGGCCCATCTTGGAGGCAACTTCTGCCTCTCTGTGGTTATGTACTAAGGCCAGTGGCAGTCTTCAGAGACAGTGGGGGTTGAACAGGGGTAGGGGCAAGCAGGCATCTTGCCCTCCTCCCTTGGCCCCAGAAACAGGCCAGGAAGGGGGGTTCTGTGGGTTCAGTGGAGTAGGCAAGGGGCTTCTCACCTCACGTGTGTTCAGCCCATGAGGCCTGCTGCATGAGGCCAATAGCTAACAAGGGCCACATAGCCGCAGAAAGAGCTAGTCCCCCCAAGGGTAGCCCTACCCAGTGCCCTGAAGAAGCCCCTACTTCACAAGCATCCTCTGTGTACTCCCTGAGCGCTCATGGGCTACAGTGGTGCCAAGAGAAGGGAAACCAGAGCCAAGCAGCTCCCATCACTTATAGCTGGCCAGGGCCTGGACAGAGGAACTGTGGGGGAAGATATTGGCCTAGCAAGTGAGAGGAAAATGAAAGCACATAACATAGACCTTTCTTGATTACCCCATATAGAACAAAAAGTAAACTAGGCTAAGCATGCTGTGTCTGAGCAAGAGTGGAAGAGGGAGCTAGTGTGATCCCCTGAGAGCAAGAGTGGAAGAGGGGGCTAGTGTGATCTGGCCTGGGAGGGGCTGGATTTCTTAACTAAGAGGAGTCTGAGAACCACCCTAACCCAGCTAGGCCTAGAGCAGAGAACATCACTGTGTTTAGAAGAAACCTCATGTTCCCCTTGCCCAGCAGGAGGAGTCTGAAGGGTTAATGGCCTATACTGGTTTTGAGGATCAGATACAATAATAGGAGATCCAGACCTCCCAACATGCATTGCCCCAACACGAGAAAATATGCGAATTCAGTTCCTATTTGGAACATTTGGATTTTTGTTTTTATTTTTGTTTTTTCCCAGATGGGAATCCTTAAATGCTGCCATTTCCTCTTTAAGGCAAATTAAAAGAATTGGGCTCCCCTTATCACTTTCTTGCACCTGGGAAAATCTCAGATAGGAATGATTGGGTATTTTAGGACCTCTACTGAATTTAAATTCCACATTTAGACTCCACCACCCATGTTTGATTTTTAATTAGAATGTCACACTTACCTGATGAACACAAGGTGTTGTCAGGAGACAGTCTGCAAAGGAGGTTGGAGTTGGGTGGGAATCACAGTGGTCCACATGGGACCCAAATGATATTTCTGCAGGTATATTTAGAGCTCACAGTTTTCTGATAAACTGAATCTATGGGAAAGTATTCTTTAAAAGCACCAGCTTTAACTTAATGTGCTTTGTTCACAATTAATAAGATATACAGGATACCTGATATTGCTTTGAAGGTGGTGTGGTGTGTATGACCATATGCGGTAAAAAAAAAAAAGTGAAATAAGTGGCGTATAAAGCATGGAGAGATTGAAGGATCAGTTGTATAACACAGACTTACCCAAAGAGCCATTTCTGCCCCGCTGACTCTGAAGGCCCCATTAAGCCTCTCTGACTCAGTTAAAGAGAGGACATGAAGTTTGGGGGTCCTATGAACCTGAGGGCATCTTGGCACAGGTAACTCTGGTTTTCTTTCTACTTCCACACTCCATGGAATTCTTTTTTTTAATATAATAAATAAAAGAATCATGCCATGCTATATTATATTGGTTTTGCTAAACATGTTTTTATTGATTCTGGTCAAAAACAGATGATGATTTTTTTTCCCCTTAGTCTTGATGTGTAGAGGAAGATTTTTTAAAAAATCAACATCACATCTCAAGAAAAGCTACAGAAGAGGTTCAATAAAAATGGATCTGACTCCATGCAAGCATAGCTCTATTTAGCATCTTTTGTTCTAATGACTTAATGGCCAGATCTTACAACTGTACAATTAGCAACAAAGAGGACTTATTGAGAGCTGAAAGAGACACCCATGTCGTTAATTTTATATTGTTATATTGTGTCTTCTTGTAACCAGAGGGAGAAAAATAGCTGGGGTCTTATACCCCATGGCACGGATATGAAACTGTCCAATTAGCCATAGAAAGGTCATTGCCACCTGAAATCATCAGATGAGACTATTACAGGGAGGTACCTCTTCCTTCCTTCTGGAGGATGCTGCCTGATCCTGCCACTGACATGCACATCTGTGGAACTTACGTTCAGTTCAAATCCAGGGAGTGATATTCTCCTAGCTCCTCTGACAGAGGAGAGGTGGCTCACTGACCCCACCAGCCCATCTTCTCACCCTCAGGGATAGGATACCAGCAGCTCAATAGTGACTGGCAGCATAGCCTCCCACACCTACTCAGAGATATGACAAGGGCTCTCCCCATGAGTATCCCCCTGTCTCAGGCTCTCTTAGTCTGGTTTGAAATCACTGCTAGGAAGAAGTTGGGCTCCCCGGGGTGACAGTGCCTTGCTGCATGATGCTGTCACGTGTGGATCAGTGTCAGCCAGCACTTGCCACCCTGAAGCATGCCTGTGGGAGAGTGTGAGGGAGCAGGAATTGGGAGATCTGGGTTCTCTGTTCCTAATCTCGCACCATCCATCTCTGCATCCTGGTGCAAGCAACTCTATTTCCCTTCCCAGTAGCCCTGTCTATCACTGCCGCTCACCTCAGGCCTCCTACTCAGGTATCCGTCACTTGTCCTGTCCTCTGATGTGTTGATGGGTGATCTATTTATTGCCCCTCTCACTCTGAAATCATATATCTTCATTAAACATTTCTTGGCCACAGTAGCAGATGATGGCAGTGACCCACCTCATCTCCGGCTCTCACTGTTCCTTCACACTAAAGATATCCACTGCATCTCTCTGCCTCCCTTCAGGCTTTCTCACGATGCAGGGGCCTGCTCAGTCAGTGCACAGGGCAGGCCAAAAGTGTCAGGGAGTTAATGTCCCTAGCAACAGCCTTCAGCCAGCGATAAACATGAGTTGACGGATGAGCACCAACTCTGCAGGTGCTTTCACAGGTGCAGGTGAGTTGTTCCATCTCCCAGAGCTGCCTGCCCAGATGGTCTAAGTGCACTGCCCCTGGCTTCAACTTACTCACCAATAGTACCCCTGTTGACTTCTTTCTCTCCCTTATGTCATTTCCCCATCCAGTGCTTCCTGAAATCACCTCTCAGTAAACTACCTCCACTCAAATCCTACTGAGGGTCTGATTCTGGAGGAGCCACTGATTCTAGAGGGTTACCCCAAACCAGGCCTTGTGCCGTATGGGCCTTGTACAGCAGGAGTGGTTTCTTCCTTTTTCCTGCTCGTCTTTAGGATAGGGCTGACCATCTTGGAAACAAGAGGTGAAGGCCAGCAGGGAGTAGTCAACTGCATCGTGGCCTCTGAGGTACACACCTCCTTTGTATGGTGCTGTGATAAAATGGCAGGTGAGGACTGGGGGCCTGTTCTTACACCATGCCTGAGGCCCCTCTTCTGAACTGTCTTGTTTGGACCCTCTGCAGTCTCCTCTGTCTTCTCTTCCCTCTTTCTAAACCTTCTCAGGCTTATCAGAGGTTGTGCTCTGCCAGTCGTACAAGCCAAGCTGCTTCCCTATTGCTTGTTTCCCTGCAGGTAGCCTTGCCCCTTGGAAACACCCATCCTGAGGAGGTGATAGCTGAGGCCAGCAACAGTGGCTTCCTACATGAAGTTGGTGACTTGGGTCACACCTGCCATTGTCATGAACAGATTTGCCAACTAGCCACACAGAAGCACTAGGTACAGCCTCCAACTCACTTTGGCCTGATTAATGAGGGTGCCAAGGGGCTTATGAGGCAGAAACTAATAGATGTTGGTCCTCCTCACAAGAAAGTGCCTTGTGGTCCAAACCTCTTCTACAAGTAATGTCTTACAGACACCCTGAGTTGCCAACCACCACCAAAATGGGTGGATCTTGTTTCTGTGTACTTCACCTGACCCACTAGGCCTTTCTCTCTTTTCAGCACCCAGGTGTTATTCCATGAGTGGGTCCTACACTGTCCCCTGTGCTGCTTGTACATCTAGACCTTTACGCTTCTGTGGCCAGGGCCTGTGCTCCTAACTGCCCTTCCTTCCCCTCTTCTCTGCCTCCAGCGTGGCCTCTATTCCCAGAGTTCTACTTTCCAGGAACTGCTGGCGCATAGTATTACTGAGTAGTCATCTGTACTTAGAGCCAATAGATCAACATGGAACTCCTCCCAGGCAGTCTACACCCTACGTGAGGATAACCTCTAAGACTGAGGGAATGAATTCTTGAGGAAGCACCTTCTAGCACTTGAGGTACAGGCCTAGAGGTGGGTGGAGGTGTGCTAAGCACATGAAAACCCTCAGTCCTATCCCCTGTGGCAGAGCCTTCCACTTGGTGCAGCCTACTCTGGCAATGTGCATCTCCAGGCCAAGCAAACCATCAGGTGCAGGCCATTTCTGCACAGTGACACCATCTCTGTTGTCACAGATATCAGTACCAAAGCTTGGAGCACCTATCCCTCTAAGTCCCATTTCAATTGCAAGGAGAGCATGGTCCCCAGAGGAAAGGCACATTCCCAGAGTGTCCCCAGAGTTAGCATTTGAGTGTTCCTGATGCAGGAGAGGCAAAGGCGAGTTGTTGTCTATAATGTTCCTGGTAATCTTGAGCCATTCATTTGTGATGGAGAAGACAGCCTCGCCCACCCCCCAAACAACAACAGGATGAAAGAAGTGACATGGGATACTGATCCCTCCTCTTACCCAGGGGTCTGAAGTAGCTTCTGTAATGTAATGTAATGATGTTAGGTGGAAGCTCCTGGCCCCAAGAATAACCAAATATGGAAAAGTCTGGGCCTGGTCATGTGTAAGACTTCTAAAAAGAATGTCTTATGTAAATTCAGTAGGTAATAGATTGAAAGGGCTTGGAGGGTTCTAGAAAAATCTAAAGAAAGATACTTCTACACACTTGTTCTACTCCCATGATCCATACCATCCCAAGTGGCTCAAATTTCCTGAACATTATCAAGGACTAGGAGAAGAGGCCTGTCAGCACTGCTTCTGTCCCAGGCCACCAGGGAATGCGCTTATCTATGTCCCTGCCTAGGCGTCCTAGGCCATGTTGCCAATGGCTGGTGCAAGAGAGACAATGTGGCATCACAGGTCCATGATTTATAATCTACACTGATTTCTACCAAAGCAGGCAGGAGAAGTGAAAGGTAATGTGGGATTCCAGATGCTCTCTGGCACCCAAGCTCAATCTGACTCTTTTGATATGATGTAAATTGTTTTCGCAAAGCCTCATTCTTAGACTGCAGCCCACATACCTTCCTGAACTCCTCCTCAGACCTTCTCCAAAGGTGGAGCTAACAAAACAGGTTCTGCTCACTCTCTAAATCTAATTTATTTCATTTGCATGTTGATTTTCCTCATTATAATGCCATTTCCACAAGGTGCGAGCCCCATTGTCAGGGCAATCAGGATGGCGTATCTGCAGTTCAGCCCTCACTGAAATCTTCCCTGAGTCAAACTCCTACCCTGTTCCTCCCTCATCCCACACTTGTGATCATGTGACTGTAAATGTTCTGCAGTTTCCACCACACTGACCTCCTTCCCCCACTCCTTGTGTCTGTTTCTCTATAACATCATAGCGACCTGTGCACGTATCCCTGAATTCAGGGACCTCATAGATTTTTTTTTTCTATTAGCAATCTCTAACATATTTCTTTCCACCAAAACAACATATTTTCCTTCTGATCAATTCTGCCCACTCCATAGACACATCATGGAAAGGGTTTTGAAATAAACTTATAAGAAAATTCTACTAACCTCCTGGAAGAAAAATCAACTCAATTCATGATGTCCTGTCTGTAAATACTGAATGCCAGAAGATAATGGATTAGTAGCTGGAACATTTCGAGGACAAAAGGTTATGAATCAAGAATGTTATGGTCTGACTAGATGCTATTCATGTCTGAAGGCAAAAGAAAGGCATTCCCAGATGTGCAGTTCAGACAGACCAGCTTCCTGCTCTTTCTTATTTGAAAGATAATGTGCCTAAGTCACACTCCACTCAACTGATAAATGGATCAAAATAAATAACTTAGGAGGAGAAATTGTATCATAAAAGAATGTGTCATGAGATTCAAAATCAATTATAAAATTAAGCATATAATTAACATATAATAAGCATATAATTAAGCATATAATTAGTTATAACATGTTATAACTCAGTGACTATACCAGATGATGGGAGAAAAAGAAATGGAGCTGAAGATTAAAAAATAATAATAAAAGGAAAAATCAAAGTACGGAAACATTAGGAACAGAAACAATGAAAGATTTAAACCAAAGAAAGTGAAAGGAAAAACTTCCAAATGAAAAGGCAAAGACTCCCAAGTTGGGTCAAAATAGCACAACTAAGCCGGGTGTGGTGGCTCCCGTTTGTAATCCCAGCACTTAGGGAGGCTGAGACAGGAGAATCGTGAGTTCAAAGCCAGTCTCAGCAACGGTGAGGCACTAAGCAACTCAGACCCTGTCTCTACATAAAACACAAAATAGGGCCAGGGATTTGGCTCAGTGGTTGAGTACCCTTGAGTTCAATCCCTGGTACCAAAAAAAAAAAAAATAGCACAACTATTTGCATTAAATGTTGACAATTAAATATCCTATCCTCAAGCTCTGCTCTTAGAAATTCCATTCTAGCAATCTTCTCTTCAGATTCCACATTCTCTCCTTAAGCCCTCTCAACCATGGGCGAAGTTTCAAGTACATCCTAAGTGCTGTGACTCACATTTATGGCTCCTACTTAGACCTCTGCTCTGATTTCCAGGCCCATTCATCCAACTGCCTACTGGGCAACTGCATTGAATACCTCGCAGATAACTAGAACTTAAAACGTTCAAATCTAAATTCCTTGTCCTTCTCTATCTACAACCCTCCTCCCAAGATAGAACAAAATGCTGTTCTTCAACCAGTGTCTATATCCCAGTGGATGATACAAGTACTCATCCATGTACATAAACCAATGATCCTGAGCACATCTTTGTCAACTCTTTCTCCTACAGCAACCTGGCCCAATCCATCTCTAAATCTGTTTGGCTCTCTCCTACAAGTGTCTCAAATCGATTCACTTTTCTTCCTCTCCATACAATGATCCAATTCAAGATACAATTATTTCTCAGCCAGACTCTCACAATGACTTCCTAACTAGTCTCCCTAAATTCCTTCTTGCTCCCCTAGAATCTGTTTTTCATTCAGACACTGGAGTGATTTCTTTTCAAAATGCATTTGGTGGTAATGTCAGTCAGTGGTGTACAAGTAAATATTTAACAACAAGCTCTCCAACAAGAAAAGCCCCAATTTACAGTTTTTGCCAATTTCCGTGGTATAAAGTCAACAAGCATGGTTTCAATTGACCAGTTTAGTGACATTACAGAACAGAGAAGAAATGTGCACAGCATGCTTTTGTGAACATCTGTCCCCAGCATATCATTGCTTGTAAACCCTCTGCTTAGAACCCTTAGTGACTTCTCATTCCTTCTAGAATAAAAGTTCATGGCCTTAGCAGGACCCAAAAGAAGCCCACTGGCCTTCCTAGACTCAATATATACCCCATTGTTCTGAGTCTCTGCCTAGCCCCACCAGCTGGTAGCAGGCTTCTTCCAACCATGGATTATCCATATGGATGCTCTCAGTGCTTCTCTTATCCCCAATGTAGTTAACAAGCACATCCTTCAGAGATGAGCCCAAAGATCCCTTCCTTATTAAAACCTTTCCTTAACACTCCACCAAACTAAGTTTTTCCACCATAAATTTTTGTGACACTTAGTAGCTCATGTCATATGCCATAAAACATATCAGCATTGTAATTTTATATATATATTTATGAAAGTATTGATTAATGTCTGTCTTTCATACTGCAGTTTAATTTCTATAAGGAAAAGCACCATATTTGTTTTATGACCACCATTTTATTTCCTAGTGCCTAACCCTTGGCATCATATGAAGTACTCAATAAATTTTTGATGAATGAGGTAATGGAAAGACATACACCTAAAGCCAAATGTCCTAAAGAGGTTAAGGGGGAAAGAATGAGCAAAAATATACTAGTCAAAAACAAAAAAGCAAGTGTAGCAGTTTTAGAGATAAAATAGATTTCAAGGTAAAAACATTAAATGAGATAAAAGGAGGTCATTTTATAGGGATAAGATCCATAAAACAATACAATGATCACCAAATTTTATGGCCCAAATAACAATAACAGCTATCATAGGTAGGAATAGAAGGAAAAGTAAGAGCTCAGTTTTATTGTAAGAATTTAACATGTCAATGTAGCGGAACAGAAAGGCCAGAAACAAACCTGTCTTTGTTACAAAGACATGTAACAAAACACATGTCTTAGCCAGCATTTCATTACTGTAACAAAATACCTGAGTAAAACAACTTAAAGAAGGAGAAATTTATTTTGGCTCACGGTTTCAGAGGCCTCAGTTTATAGTCAGCTGATTCCATTACTTTGGGCCTGTGATGGGGCAGAACATCATGGTAGAAGGTCTGGTGAAGGAAAGCTGCTCACCTCATGGCAACTGGGAAGCAGAGACAGAGAAAGGGGCTGGGGACAATATATAGTCTCCAAAGGCATGCCCCCAAAGACCTCCCTTTGGGGTCCACTTTCCACAGTTTTTACCACCTCCCAATAACCTATTCAACTATTCATCCCTTAATGAATTAATCAACCCATTGATGAGGTTAGAGCCCTCGTGATCCAATCATTTCCCAAAATTCCCACCTCTGAACATTGCTGTATTGGGGAATAAGCCTTCCACACAGAGAAAATTGGAGATTCAAATGATAGCAACAAGATACTAACCCAAGACAGTATTTCCTAACCCAAGACTTTCTTCCTAAAATGTGAGGAAAGGATAGATAATTTTCAGATGGTAGTGGGGACATGATTAAGTATCTGTCTTTAAAAGAAGGGATCACTCCATGTGCCAGTTGATTGTCCCAAAGTACTCTCATAGGACACTAACAGCCATAACAGGACAAGGGTTCTGTAGTCAAATAAATGTAGGAGACATTATGTTAATCAAAGTTAAACAGGGTTCTTCACTGCAAGACTTTAGATTTTTTTGTTGCTATTGTACACTGTACAATTCCAAGATGGATCTAGTACATGCTATTCCCAGAATTACTGGACCAGAGAATATTTCATAAGACTATTTCATGTTATACAGAAATCACTTAAGAAATGGTGGCTGAAAGTGCTAAATAAAATACATAAAATCATTTTAAAACCTCAAGTAAGTATGAGTAGATGTTTTTGTGCTTTTGTTCAGGAGAAGGAGGCTCCAAAGAAGGAAGACATAATTAGGGAAAATGTTAATATATTTGGAAAGACCTACAGTCTTTAAACTTCTGAATATCAGAAGATAAATGAAAAAATGGGAGGAGTTAGGAAAGATTTATAAAAAGCTTTCAGTAATCAATAAAAAGATGGCCATACAAACATAGAACTTCGTACAGATCATAAGCAGAGTACATATACAGTTACATCCATCCACCCTCTGCATGATCATTAAATGTTGGAAAGTTGCCAAACCTCCCTAATAATCAAAAGAAGACAAATTTTAAAAAGTGACATTTAAGCTGAGACCTGCTTTGGCTATGGAATTGGCAATTTTTAATGATGAAAATCAGTTTTAGCAAAGGTAGAATGAAATGGAAATGCTCAAATGTAGCCACTGGGAATATAAAATAGTCCCAACTCTGTGTCCAGTCATTTGGCAGGACCTATTTGTCAAATCTCCTTTGGAAAAAAAAAAGTATCTTTGATTCAGTAATTCCACATCAGGCAATTTATTACAAAGCAAAAAAAAAAAAAAAATCAGCAATTGCTTAAAGATTTATGTAGAAAGATGTTTACTACAGCCTTGTTTATAATAATGGAAGTACTAGAAGAAGCCCAAATGTCAAGCAGTGATTGGTTAAAGAAATTATGGTATGCTCTATACGATGAGATATTATTCAGCCACTAAAAATTACAACTTGTGGAAATATTCACAGAAAGAATGTTAAGTTTAAAAGCATGATGTAAAACTACTTCCAGATTCCAATTTTGTAAAAATACATATGTATATTTATGTAACTGGAAAAGACTAGGGTGAAATATACCCAAATGTTGAGTTATTCTCTCTGGAAAACATTCCATTTATTTTCTAACCATCCCCCACAGCCCTGCATCTAATCCAGCAACTAAGTCTGATCAACTCGACTTCTAAAACACAGCCTGAATCTTGTCTACTTCTCTTTATCCCCACCACTCTGCCCTAGTCAAAGCCACCATCATCTTTCATCCTGACAAACGTAAAAACTGCTCATTCATTGGTCTCCCTCCCTCATTTTTTGCCCTGTTATGTTCAATCTCAATGCCATTGCCAGAGTAATCCATTTTCAATGGAAATCAGATTACATTATCTCCTGCTTAAAACACTCTAAAGCTGTCCCATAACACCTTGAATAAAATCCAAAGCTTTTTCCCTGGCGATGGCTTTGAGGTCCCTGGAAGTCCACCTGTCTGACCTCATATCCAGCCATCTTCCTCTCCAGCTGTGCTTCATTTCAGCCTCTCTGACTCACACACCCTACTGTGGCCTTAGCAATAGTAGCTGTTTCCTTTTCCTGGGTGCTCCCCCCGACTCTTTACACAACTCTTTGTCAGGTCTCAGCTTAAATGTCACCTCCTCTAAGGGGCTTGCTGATCACCCAAAGTAGCCATCCTGTCATTACCTATCAAATCAATTGAATTCTATGCCTAACACTCATGATCATCTGATTTTTTTTCTTGTAGGTTGATTTATGTATTGTCTAAACTTCCCCCACTAGAATATAAATTTCATCTGGGCCTGCTAGATCACTTAGAACTCTGCCTGGAACTTAGTTGGCAATAAAAGCTTGCTGAATGAATGGATCAGAAAACACAACTGAAAATGCGTCATCCAAATTGAAAAAGGTAAATCCTGACAGACAACGTAACCAAGGGGCTTCAAAAAATCAAATGCAGTACTCTGGTAAACCTCCAGGCTTGGAGGGGTGTCCTGGCCTTGCATGGGTGCACCACTGCTAGCAAGTTGATAATCCCTCCCCTGTCCAGCCTACCAGACTAGAAAATGACATTAATGGGGATGGGCAGGTGGAATGGATTTGCACGGTGTCCCCTGCTTCAGAAACAAATAGGACTATTAAGCTTTTGCAGGTCTCTGGGGAGCTCATCTAGGTTTCTGTGAATTCCAATGAGCTCCAGTTTTAAACAGGCAAGATTTCAGCTCTGGCTTATAGCTCACTGAAAAAGAGAACAGCTTCAGTTTTCTTTGCATTACAACACCTGGAATTTCTCTTTCCCTTTGTGACAGTCTGAGGAGTTAAGGGCAGAGAGGATAGTGTGACCAGATGCCTTTTAATGAGATAGAACCCAAGAAGTAGTCTCCAGTCTCTCTGTAAGCTTAAAATATCTGGCCAATGACACACACAGCAGGGCACAAAGGCACATGAGGAATTGCCAGATTTAGTTTTGTGGTTCTGGCTATACCATAAGGATCCCTGAAGGACACCATTTTTTTGTTTTGATGTGGGATAAATTTGAATCAGATACAACCCAAGACTGCTTTGTGAAGATCAGTCACTTGATAGGGAAGTGGGCCTGGCCAGCCACCCAGAATCCCATCTCACAGTGGTTTCCATTTAACTTTGAAATATCAGATCTCTAAGGGACAGATTTCTGCCTACTTTGTTCACCATTGAATCCCTGGTGCCTTGAACAGCACATAGCAGATGCTCAATCAATACTTGTCAAATAAGTTAATACAGGAATAGTATTTGCCCCATTGAGTTAGCACTCACTGTCTACCTTACCTGTCTGATCCTCACCATAATGGGAATACGTCATTCTCACACCTCTGCCATCAGGTAGGTTTTGCAAAGGGAGACCTGGAAAATTAGGCAGCATGTATCTTTCATGCAGCCCATGTACATTTGAAAAGTTGGAGTTTCTTTCCTTTGAAGGATGTTATCTGTTCTTCATTGTGTTGAGTAGATATTGTGGAGAGGCAGAAGAGTCTGTGAAGAGAACCTCTCCCTATTGGCCACCATGTTTAGAGAAACATGAAAAGACTGTTGGCCATGGAATTGGCATGGCTGGGTTCAGATTCCATCTCTTCCATTAACCTGCATGAACTTGGACATGTCACAACCTCTCTGAGCCTCAGTTTCCTCATCTATTAAAAAATGATAATGAAACCATCCTTGCCCAGCTCCCATGGGAGTACAGTGGAGTGCCAATGAAAGAAAAGATATGACAAGATACCCTTTAAGATCTGTTACTTCAAATTGTTATTTGAGTTAACTCTCAACTGAGGTAGTCCATCTGTGTTTGGGTCAGTTCAAGAAGTTTGGTATCTATCCTTGGGTACTTGGGGAGATTTTCCGTATAAATGAGTTATTCCATATAAAATATTTCCAAAGTATGTTTGCTTAGTAAGCACTCAATAAATATTAGGATAACAGGTAAAAGCCTCCAAGGATTCCTTCTGGACCCTGAACACAATTTTTATCTAGACCCAGGTGGCCAATGAGTGTGTGTGTGTGTGTGTATGTGTGTGTGTGTGTGTGTTATTCAGGTATTGACTGATGTGTAACAAATTACCCTAAAATCTAGCAGCTTAAAATAACCACCACTGTATCACATTTTACAAATGCTGGATTTGAAACATGAACAGGGCTCAGCTGGATGATTCTTCTGCTCCAGATGGCATCTACCAGGGTACACACTAGTGTTGGTAATTTCCCAATATTGGCTGAGCTATACTTGAGGGTCCTATCCAATTTCACTCACATGGCTGGCATCTTGTCAGGGCTAGCTGGAAGGCTAGGTGCAGCTGTACCTTTACTCTCTCCACACACATACTCGTGTGGTCTTAGAGCATCCTCATATGGTCTCTCCTACAGAGTAGTCAGGCCTCTTAGATGATGGCTCTGGTCTAAGCATGGGGGTTCTAAGATGCGCATGTTGAAAATGCAAGATTTCTTAGCCTCAGAAGTCCAGGTCAGCCATCACATTCTCTTGACCAAACAAGTGGAGAATTAGACTCTACCTCTCAGAAGGAAGAGTGTCAGAGAATGTGTTGACCTCTTTCACCTGCCACAGGTGGTAACACTGATTTTTTTGGGGGCGGAGTGGTCCCAGGGATTGAACTCAGGAGCACTCCATCACTGAGCCACATCCCAAGCCCTGTTTTGTATTTTATTTAGAGACAGGATCTCACTGAGTTGCTTAGTGCCTTGCTTTTGCTGAGGCTGGCTTTGAACTTGCAATCTTCCTGTCTCAGCCTCCCTAGCCGCTGGGATTACAGGTGTGTGCCACTGCACCTGGCAACACTGATCTTTTGGTAGTGGCACCTGGAGTAATATGAGAGAAAATGAGGTCACATCTAGGCTCTGTGGGAAAGAGCATGGTGATTTCCATTGTCTGTTGTGAAGTGAGGCATCCAGTATTTGCCCTCTCAGATATAGAACTTTCTGTCTGAGAGTGCATGCTACAACTTTGCTCCTGTTTGCTTCCCATCGATAGTCCACCTGATTGCATTTAATTATTGTCCACTAGAAAGTAGTATAGGAAATTTTATTGTTCACCATTACTTTACAGGAATAGTGGGGACTTAGATCTATTTGGGGAATTCATGTCCTGAGCATTTATTTGGGGAATTCATGTCCTTATAAGATGCCCTTCTCTTCTAAGCCTTATCTGTGGAGCCCTTTCTAAAGACTTCACCAGTCACTCTCTATAGTTATGCCAGGTTAGAGTTGGCATCTAGGCATCTCTATGTCTAAATATGGGTTTCTCAATAAATAATCACTTAAGAACATGAATGATTCTGCTACTAATTCCACCAAATGGATTAATGTTGAAAAGTACATCCAAAATGTGAGGGAGAAAGGGAGGCAGGAAGGAGTAAGCCAATCTGTTTGTAATTTTGGAAAGCCATATTTCACTCTTTTGTTCTGTAGAGCAAAATTTTGACATGGTGAGTTTGTCCAAAGCAAACACATGGTGAGCTAAGGCATGCCTGAACAGAGCTGTTCCCCCACTTTTGCTCATTCACCAGTGCATCTGTAACCAAACTTGTAAGGGCTCTGACTTGGCCACTCTGCTCCCACATCCTGCTGAGATGAGAGTGATGAACTAGAGACTTTATATTCATTTCCATGGCAACAAATATCACTGTCCTAGGGCCACTCCTTGAACCCTTTGCAAATGCCACTTTCCTATTAAGCCCAACCCCTGGGAAATGGTGGGCTGTATGCAGAAGCAGTGAGATCCACCCCACAGAGTCCTGCCAACTGGAACAGGATGGCTTCAGAGGGAGAATGTCTGCATGCACACAGTAACAGCAGGTGAAACAAAGACAATTAACTAAATTGGTTTTTCTCCAATTGTTTCTTCTCTTGTAAAGTTTACCCCTAGTGTGAAAATCTCACTTCCAACTTAGATTCCACACCCAGGTAGCTTTATATCTAGAGACTGGAAATTGGTTGGACAAGGAAAAATTGCACCTCACATTTCCCAAGTGCTTTATATATCGCATGACTGTCCGGTCTTTCTCAAGTACTAATTATGAGCATTTATTTACAGCTCATGTCTCAAACGCTCATGGTATGCAATGTGTGTCTGCAACCAATGACTTGCCATTAATCAATAATCAGAGATGTGAAAACAAGAATGTGTGAACTCTGCTGCAAACCCAATTACCTTGAAACAGGACAGAATGGACTTTATCCTCTAATTGAGTTACATCTTGGTATGGAGTGAGCTGATGGATTGTGGGAGGTCATGGAGGAGGTTGATCTCAGGCAGAAAGTGGACACCTTATAGGGAATGGATTCCTAACTTACCAAGACCTATCTTCCTTATCCTAGGCCACCCAAGGAGTCCAGAAACCCATAATACTGTGTGTTCTCAGCTTTGTATCACAGTGACCAAAATACCTGACAAGAACAATTTAGAGGGAGAACAGTTTATTTGGGGTCCATGGTTTCAGAGATGTCAATCCATGGTTGACCAACTCCATTGTTCTGGAGCAGAGGTGAGGTAGAACATGGCAGAAAGGTGTAGTAGAAGAAAGCTGCTCAGCTCATGACAACTGGGGGCAGGGGGGCAGTGGGGAGAGGCAGCCAGGGACAAGATGTAACCCCAAAGCATGCCCTCAATGACCTACTTCCTCCAACCACACCCTATCTGACTATAATGACCACCCAGTAATCCATCTAAATTTAGGTTACAGCTCTCATAATCTAATCATTTACCTCTGAACCTTCCTATATTGTCTATCACATGTGTTTATAGGGGAACACCTCATATCCAAACTATAATATACAAAAATGAAAATGGCCTAAAAGTTCTGGGAGTTTAGGGGCTTGGGGACCCACAATTAAGAGCACAATTCCAAATTTTGAAGAAGACATTTTCTTGAAGAAAAATGGGCTTAGTTTTTAGCATTAGCCCCCAACTTTGATATCACCTCTCAGCTTGACTACTGTCACAGCTTAACTATTTCTCCCTGTTATCCCTGGGGTAAGGGTCATGAGCACAAGCTCTGGTGCCAGGCAGTCCAGGGGCAGAATCTCACTCTTCCTGTTTTTCCACACATAAAATGGGAATGATACAACCTACCTTATGAGATTGTTGTGGACCTGAAATGAGTTCATGTCTGTCTTAGTCAGATTTTTTGCTACTTGACCAAAATACATGACAAGAACAATTTTCAGGAGGAAAAGTTTATTTGGGGCTCATGGTTTCAGAGGTCTCAGTCCATAGATGGCCAACCCCATTGCTCTGTGCCAGAGCTGAGGCAGAACATCATGGTGGAAGGGCATGGCAGAGGAAAGCAGGTCAGAACATCACACCAGAGAGCAGAAAGAGAGCTCCACTCACCCTGGACAAAATATATACCCCAACAGCATGCCCCCAGGAACCCACCTCCTCCAGCCACACCCTACCTGCCTATAGTTATTATCTAGTTAATTCTTATCAGAAGACTAATGCACTGATTAAGTTAAAACTCTCATAACCCAATTATTTCACCTCCAAACTTTCTTGCATTGTCTCACACATGAGCTTTTGGGGGACACCACATATCTAAACCATCACGATGTCCTTAGGGCACTTTGCATGGAACCTGACACTCAAGGAGAGCTCAGCCTACATCAGGACCATCATGGTCCTTGTCATCAGCATCACCCAAGTAATGACTCTGTGGGTGATGGGGCTTCCTGAATGAAGACTGGCACTGATGTGGGCCACCAAGAGGCAAACCAATTGAACCACATCCAGGACCTAGGTTGAAGCTCTCCACAGAAGAGATTTTTCACAAGGTTACAGTCTATGTACACTTTTGCGTTCGCTCTATTTTTAACCCCATGTGTGATATCCATAGGAGCCCACCACGAAAGCCAGAGAGAGCAAGCTGAAATCCTTGTATGGAAGTGTGACAGTGTAACAGTGTGGCAGGTGAAAGTGGCTCATTTCTGAAAACCCAGAGCTAAGACAAGGAAGCTGCTAAGAAGGAAGATATTTGCCTTTCCCATGGTAACAGGAGATGGTGGCTCTGTGTCTCAGAATTTACTCTGTCAATAATGAAGCACAAGAGGGGCAGGGACAGCCCCCTTCATTATGTGCCAACACACACAAAAGCTTTTTAAGTTCATGTTAGTGGTCATGGCCATGGAGAAAGGGGCCGCCCAGAATGAGTAAACCCTCATCAATGTCTAGAGTTCAGTAGAGGGACGCTTCTGCAGGTTGAAGACAGGAGGCCTCTGTGGGCACCTCTGGTCCTGAGCAGTCACTTCTGCTGCTTGGCCACTTGGTGCTCAGAGCCTTGGGCACTGTGGCTGCCAAGCTGAGCATGGCATCAATGCCTCAGTTCACGGGTCTCGTGCACTAGGATACCCTGGGCAGCTACCTTGCTGTGGATAGCTGGAGCTGAGAATGGACCTGCCCCACCCCTCTGTGGTCCCTATGTACCGGCTCTGGGCCAGTGCTCCCCACAAGCTTATGGAGCAAGGGCCTGGGTAGGCCCTACCTGGGGTCCATTTGGAGGTGGTGGCAGTGTGAGCTCAGCAGAAGTGCCAGCTCAAGGATCCTGGGACACTCCAGAGAGTCATAGATCATAGCCCAGATGGTGTAGCAGGTCCTTCTTCTGCCATGACACATGTGACAAATTACATCACAGTATGCCAAAAGTCCTGCCCGGCTCTTCACAGGTAGAGTACAATCCCATTTATATACATACCAAGTTTTTCAGAATCCAAGTGGGGAAGAGTGAAATTATTACAGGGATAAATTTATATCCACTCAAAATTCTTTATCTTTAAGGTAATTTATTCGCAGTGTGGCACCCCTTGGGCACTATTACACACTTCAACTAAGGGGAGTTGATGTCTGGTTTCAGAGGGTGATTCTTCTCCCACTAAGGGCTTCAGGAGAATCCTTGGTATAACTGTCTCCCAGGCATGTGTGTACTCTCCCCACCCCACTTCTCTCTCTCCACCTGTGCATACCCAATTTTACTAGAAGGTTCTGCCATGGAGCAAAGATCCTGTGCACCTCCCCAAAGAGACAGGAACCCCTGTTCTTCTCCAGAACCATATGGTCAGATAAAACCCCTGAGAAGGGTATGTTACCCTCAGCACAGGTGAATAGGAAAGTCCTGGATCATCTTTCTGGATCAGCCAAGACTGTTCCAATTGTAGCCCTGGGGGGCTTCTCAGTGTGTAGGACCACAGCCCCATCACTACTGAACAGAATCTCTGGGCATGGCAGCCAGGGGTCTGCACTTTACCCCTGCTCCCTCCCCCAACTATGAGTATGAACAGCTGGAAACACTGAGAGGAGCTGTCTGAGCATCACTCATGTCCCCAACCTGCAGACCTGCATCCTTCCCCAACCCCTAGCGGAGTCCAGTGGCTGTCTGGGCTTAGAAGGCCTCGAGAAGGGAGGAATCCTTCAGATCCGAAGAAATGCAAATTCCTGACATGGACAAATATAGCTAAATTGCCAGTGGGGCTCCTTCCACTCAGGTTTTTTTCTTCATTCCTTAAGAATGGGGTACAGGATGCAGACACTGATAAAACAAGGGCCCTTCTAGTTCCCAAAAAACTTCTGGTGGCCCCAGAGTGCTGGGTGCTGCCCGTGAGCCTTCTCTCATCCTACGGGAGATGCTGATTGTTATATCTGTGCTTTACACCTGCAGAAATTGAAGCCCAGGGAGGTTAAGTGGCTGGTCCCAGGTCACATAGCTAGTTAAAGGAGAAGTAGGATTGTAACCCAGGGCCAGCAGTTTCCAGGGCCTATGCCCCCTCCCCTTGACACTGCTGGGTCCTGGAGAGGACAGTGAGAGCTAATCCATAGCAAGGAAATCCATTATTACAAATGCTTCCGTACTTTCAGATTCAATAAAGCCAAACTTCGGCTGGACCTTTGAGCATCTGAGAGACCACACTGAAAACATGACAAGACACCTAGGGTTGAGTTTGTTTTAGAGCTTGAAATCTCAGCATTTTCTTTCCAGAACTCACACTGGCTTTGGGAAAGAGGAAACATTGTCACCTGGGTTTGGTTTTGGGTCATGGCAGCAGTGACTAATTCAGAGGGAGGTTCTATCCATGTTTTGGAGGACCTGAGATTGTCTGCCTGGGATTTGGGGACTAACAGGACTGAGGCTCATGCCTCCAGCCCCCAGAGCCACCAATTTTGCCACCTTGATCTCTGCTTCCAGGCCCTCCACTGACATACTCTGCAGGAGGCACAAAGTCAATACTGATCATCCTCTCACTGTTGGCCACTCAGTTTCCTCTGCTGCTAGTTGGCCATGGGAGCTCTGATAGGAAGCATTGGGATTGTTAGTCTCATCTCTAATGATCTCTGCCTGGAGATCAACTTCAGGACATTGGACAATTAGGGGAGCGGCAGATACAGCAGGGCAGCACTGCCCACCTGCTCGGAGCCCATGCAGTGACTGCAGCTCTTTATGCAAGAGACCCAAGTCTTTTGGGTCCTTTTGGTCAGCACTGCTCCAGGAGGCTAAAGAGGAAGATCTGCTCTCACATCTGCAGACTCCCAGCTGTGCTGTGCTCCTCACGTCCTCCCTCCATGGGAAGAGCCTCCCTTTGGTGAGGCATAAAGGACAAAACTCACTGTTCCAGCAGCGCATTCCATGTTTTGAGATTTTCTAACTGAAAAAATCTCTTAAGAGCAGCAGGTCACTCTCAGGGATGGTGTCTAGTCAGAGGAGATCGGAGCTATAAGAGAAGCTAAAACTAGTCGAGTTCCACCACCTACACTGAAGAGGAGCAGGCTGCAGTGCCAGAGTAGGGTCCTGCCCTACAGGGCCCTCAGCACTTGGACTGGAGGCCTAGAGCCCGCCTGAGTGGCTCCTGCTTCCTGTCCCCTCACCCAGCTTCACACACTCTCTCTTCCATGGCCTTGTCCTGCCTTTGAAGCCCACTCTCCTGCAGGGGCTGGCTATGGACCATGAGGAGATCTCTGCCACACCAATGGGCTAGTAAGACAGTTGTGACCCTGTGACTGTGTGTTCAGGTCCATCTCTCCTCTAGGGCTTTTGTGTAAATCAGAATAAAAGTACCCACTTTGGGCAAACAGGACTCCATGGGTTCTTGACTTGGCAAGAGGATGGTATCTTTGCAAAGACCCCCAACCAAAGTGGCATCCCTTCATTCAAGCACATCTAGCTCTATGCCAGGGCATAGCTGCACAAGCAGAGGCATGAACTTGATTTCATCCCCCACTGGGCTTATTGGGCAGTGTACAAACTGCTCTGCTATATATGGCAAGCATGAATTGCATACTAGTTTAGAGGGCAGGATCCCGATCTGTCTTATTGTCTGCTATATTCCCAGGGACTATGGGTACTTAGCCCATGGTAGGAACACAAAATTATTCAGTGAATGAATCATTTAATTAATGTTTGAAAGTTCAAATTTATAGTTTGAGAGAGGAACCCAGAAAGGCTATTCAAAAAAATGAATCTCCAACAGTGGAGACCAGATGTCACAGATTCTTAGGTCAGGTGGGCTTTAACTTGTTCCTCACAGGAGTCTACTGATCACTTTTCTGGGCTTTCTGCTGAACAAACTGAACTCACATTCACAATGACTTTCCCTTGAGCTCCTTCTTGCCATCTCAGCACAACTCCTGCTGTGGACCTGTCAAACCTCAGGCCTGGAGGGTCTGGTTTAAGGGCCTCATCACCTGGGGATGGCCTCATCTTGTGTGTGCCAGAATCTAACCACCTTGTTCTGGCTGTCCAGCTGAGGGACAAGAACCACGCTGGGACAGACCATCCAAACAGGTTGAGAACAGCTTCTGGGACAAGCCATGGGTGTTAGCTAATTTTTTGGTCACATTTAAAAAAATTAATAGTACAAAGATTTATAAATTAAAAGTTACGTAGTAAAACCTTTTCAAAGTTGCTAACAAAATCACCTGTGAAGAAAATCTACATCAAGCACATATAGTATCTGGAGCATCATAAATGCTCAATAAATCTTTTCTGTCAGTAGTTACTTGAAGTAGATTAACCCACTATCTAAAATTTGCCTATAATCTGATACAGGTAAGGAATTTTGCCCATAAAGGAGTTTTCTTTTCTTTGTCACAGATATTCTTTTAATAGAATCATCTGTTTATTGGAAAACAAGAAAAGACCTCACATTTTCTGCCCTACTATATGCCAGAGACTGTGCTAGGAGCTTTATGTTCATGATTGTGTGTTATTCTCTCTACTGGCCTCAAGGGAAGTTTCATTCTCTGATTTTTCCAGATGCAGAACTCAAGATCATTAGATCCTAAAGGCTGTCCTCTTTCCCTGACACGGTGTTTAGAAGTGAACCCAGCAATAAAAAGGTGACCTTTGAGCTGAAGTGACCCATAGTGTCCACATGGTCACTGCCAGCTTCCCTGTCCAGACCAACCTCACTTCAGACCTAGAAGAGCAAGGATGCCCCTCTCTCAGAGGGACATCTGCCCCTGCAGTGTCTGAGCATCACCAGCAGGGGGACCATGGAGGACAGCAAATCAAGGGTACCCAGGTACCCCTGGACATGCTAAATAAACATCATAATCTGAGCAACTCCTGGGAAAACATGGAGCTCATTGAAATATGTCATTTCCTTGTCTTTAGTGTGTTGAATAAAAATATCACTTCTTTTAACCCCATCTTCAAACCAGTCACTTCAGGTTGTGTATATCTTTCAAGCTCTGTGACTCCCATGAATCCCCAGGGCTCCCAGGAGAGCTCTGACATGACTCCATCATTCTGTCATGACCGTGACCTAGTATCTTTCAACCTCTGTGACTCCCATGAATCCCCAGGGCTCCCAGGAGAGCTCTGACATGACTCCATCATTCATTCTGACATGACTGTGACCTAATATTCCCTGACCTGGCTTCCTGCACTGCCCCTGTGTCTCCACTGGTAATCACCTGTAGTGGAATCACTCTGAGCGGGTGCTCAGATGTGCCCTAACTGCACTGCAAGAAAGTCCACAGGACACCACCTACCCAGGAGCTGTTGCATGACTCAGATTAGAGACGTCCTCTGAAATCATGGGGACAGGCACTCCCACTGATGGCTTCAGACAGAACAGAGCCTTTCCATGGGGAAATATGTCCTGGTTCCACAAATGCAGGTGTACTACTTGCTTGTTTGTAAGTGCCCTTTGCCCTCTAGCAGACGGTAACATCCAATGGTGAATGTCCCTCTGCAGGGACAAGCCCTAGTGCCTCAGCCATGAGTCATGTGACTGGACTCATTCTTGGAGGGGAAGAAAATAGGCTGTTTCTGACTATGTCTATCATTGCCAGCACCATCAACTGCCGTCCTCCACATGACCCTATGACTGTACTCAATTACCACAACAGCCTCCACCCCTACTACTGTCACCCCACCTATGCCACCACTGCCTCACCACTCCCTGTGCCCCCTGCCAACACTACCAACACTCTCACCACCTCCCTTTTAATGGAGCACTATTGGGAAGCTCCTGTTCACAAGTGGTAGGGACTTGCCCCAGCATCTGACAGCATCTGGCCTCAGGTTCCAGGACAGATGTGTACCGCCTTCCTCACAAGGATGATGCTCTCAGGATTCTTGGCAGAGGTGCAGGAGGTACCCAAGATTGCAAGGCAGTGGGCCTCCCTGGGGGTGGAAGACAGGCATGCTCCAGCTCAGACTGCAAGCAGGACTGCAAGGTGCCTCCTGGATGCATTGAGGACTACTGATGTGGACAGATGCTGCAAATGTCAGGAGGGTCAGGCTGCCTCTAGTCCATCAGAGGCAGGCAGGGATGGGGTGGCAATGCGGGTGGTTGTCTGCTCAGGAAACAGGTTACCCGTTAATTTGTACAGTGAGAGCAAAGCTGGGGTCAGCTCCAACCTGTCGTGATAGAAATTCCAGGTTGTTCCTTTCTCTTTCTGTTTCCCCCAAACAGTACAAATGAAGCTTCAAAACTGGAGCCTGGCTGTGCAGAGCCCAGGTGGCTCTGACCTGCTCCTTGTTCATTTAGCGTCCTGCGCCCATAGCACCTGACTCAGAGCCTCACTCATTAGCGCAGTGAGCTCACTGGGAGGGGCTCAGGCATCGTTCCTAAAATGTAGCAACTTGTAGCTAATTAAGGACAAATAAATTAAACCTGACAAGAGTTCCTTTTAAAGTAGTCTGAATGACCTCATGCAAGGTATGCTTTTCAGATCAAACACGTGTTTTCTAATGCACAGGTAGAATTGTGAAATTTCACAAATTTTCACTTGATAACTGTCCAATTCTAATTTTTTTAAAGTTAACACTCTCTTCTTTGTCTATACTCGGTCCCTAAGTGACATCATTTTGTCACACGACTTTCAAAGCTTCCAAATCTTCATCTCCAGTCCACCCCATTCTCCTGAACTGCAGGTTCACACAGTCAAGTGCCCTTTGTAGGAGCACTCCCCATCCCTTCAACCCCTCCCCTCCCCCTTTCCCCATTCTATGCTAATGGACTGTGTACCCAACAGAGCTGTACCCCATTGTTTGTAACTTCGGGCCATGATTGGTCCGTAGACCATCCTTAAGCTGCTGTACTCTCTGGAATAAAGGGGTTCTGCATCTCACTCTGGCAGAGCAGTATTACCAGCCCCCAGAGTCTGGGTGAAGTGACTCCGCGGAACGACCACCCCAAACCCTCTTCCCGCAGGACCCCATTTTGTCCTTCCTGAGGACCCCTTACTTTCATCCCCCAGAACTCCAACTCATCGGCAAACCCATGCAAAGCACGATATAAAACTACAGCCCTTGATCTCCCCTGCGTGGACACCTAGCAGGCATCTCATTCTTAAGGTATTTGGGGCAAATTTTTAAAATTTTCCTCCCAGTCCTAGTCTTGTCCCACTTTTTCTTTTTGGGAGAATAGCAAACAGCATCCTCCTGGTTGTTCAGCCACAACCCTAGCCTTTTTTGGGGGGGAAGGAGAGGGGGAGATACAGGGGATTGAACCCAGGGGCATTTAACCAGTGAGCTACATCCCCCGCTCTTTTTTTGTATTTTATTTAGAGAGGGTCTCACGGAGTTGCTTAGGACCTCACTAAGTTGCTGAGGCTGGCTTTGAACTCGCCATCCTCCTGCCTCATCCTCCTGAGCCCTGGGATTACAGTCAAGCGCCACCGCAACCAGCTCTCCTAGTCATTCTTAACTGCTCCTCTCCCCTCCTACCCTTGCCCACGTTACCAGCAATCCCTGCCTGAATGTCTCCCAAGCCCTTCCCTCCCCCACCCTAAGTCCTGCCCTGGTCCAGGCCACCTGCATCTTTTCTTCAGCCACTCCACTGGCCTCTGCAGCTGGTCCCTCTATGTCCCTTCTTGCCATATTTCAGTCACTTCTCCACCCAGCAGCCAGATGGCATCTGTGCTCAGACTCCACCAGGAGTCTCACCACACTCAGGATGCAGCCCAAGCTCCCCACACAGCCCTGCAGGCTCTATCCCCAACTCACCCTCCAGCCTTGTCTTCAGCCATCCCCCCCATACCCCTTGCTTCTTTTTCCTTTCCCTGAAAACTCCAAATTCACTCCCACCCCCAGGGACTTCTGGCTTTGTTTCCTCACTCCACACATGGCCCTGCAAGAAGGCTGCTTCCTCCAAGATCTCCCCCTGATCACTCTATCTAAATAGTGCTTCCCCCTCCACGGCATTTATCACTTCCTGTCTATACCCTCCACTCAAATATAAGCCTCACAAAGTCAGGGAATCTGTATTTATTATTCACTGCTCGATCTCTAGTGCATGGAATGGGGCCTAGCACACAGGAGTGCCCAAGAGTTATTTGAATGAATGAGCGAACATAATGCCCACCCACAGGACCTCGCAGTGCTTTCTCTCCATCTTTGTGCCCTATGAGCCTTCATTTAAGATGACAGCATGGGCCTACTTGTTATTCTCCTGAGAGCAGCATTTAGGAACCATTTCTAAAGAGAATACATAAATGTCAGAAAAGTCTCCATTTCCTGAACCAGCCTGCCAGAGTTACCCACAGCTGAGGCCACTGCCCTCATAGGATAAGAGCATTCTACCAAGAGAGCTCTGGAAACTGAGTCCTGTATGCACATCTGTCTGGTCTGTGGTCATGCAAGAAGTGAGCAGGCAGGATAGTCTCCCTGACCGTAGCATCGCCAGGACTGGCTATGTAGGGGCCCAATGTAGAGGGAAAATTGTGTGGCCCCAGTCAGGGGTGAGGAAGTCAATCTCACTGTCCCTTGGGCTCATTACAAATGGTCAACACTCAAGGGCTTGCATCCCCTGTGCCAGGACATCAGGAGCCTGACTTGAAGATGAGCCTGAGGCCCCCACCAATGTGCATGGTACCACCAACCTGGGCAGAGACAGTGCCACCTTGCCCATGGAGCAATGCTAGTGTCCCGCACATGCCCCACCCAAGCCCCTGCCAGGGCAATGGCAGAATGCAGTCCTCTTCCCTGATGTGACAGATCAATTGATGCCCAAGGTGGGAGGCAGCAGGGATGAGTTGGGGGGTCACTAGGGCACTGAGGGGAGTGAAATGGGCAGAGAGCCAACCTGGGAGGTGAGAAGGCAGTGAGGGTCGGGACTGTGCATGAGCTGAAGCGTCAAGCCCCTGGCACACTCTCCACTATCCCACCAGGCTTCTTTTATAAAACTCGAATTCAAACAGAATTAGTAAGACTTCCAAGACAACAACCTCAGGGCATGAAACCTCAAGCACATGGCCCTTTTGAGCCTAGAGGCCTTAAATTACTGAACCAGTCACGCACCCGTGAGCCAGCCCTGGCTGTAGTCCCAGAACAGAGGGTCAGCATTGCTCTGTCACCTTCTCTGGCTTTAGAAGCACCTCAGCAACTGAGCAACTCTCTCCCACGTCAGGCTCCTTCTGTCCTCTTGTTCCCACTGCTGTGATGGCACCATTATTTAAAATCAGAGAATTTAGGGGCTGGGATTGTGGCTCATTGGTAGAGCACTTGCCTAACATGTGTGAGGCACTGGGTTCCATCCTCAGCACCACATATAAATAAATAAATAAACAAACAAACAAACAAATGTATAAAAAATACAATAACATTTTTTAAAAAGAAAGAAAATTTTATCATTAAAATCAGAGAATTTGCATAGGATCCCCCAGTATTCCCTAAACCTAGGGTGACTCAGAGCCTGTGCAGGTGTAAAGCCCTGGAGGGCTGGTGAGGATGTGGGAGGAATAAATACAATTTCTTAAATTTTCCTTTGTGATGATTAATCTGAACTATGTTATGAAAGAAAGTAAAACCCAACTGGATTATTCTAAAATGGAAGTATCATTTATATACAATAAACAGCATAAATCTTTGTGGATGATTATCTGATGTCTACACCATCACTCCAGTCATGATCTGGAACATTTTCGTCACCCTAGAGCTTGGTCTCTTTCCAGTCAACACTCTGGTTTCTGTTATGCTAGATTATGTTTAGCTATTTTTTTTTTCCCTTTTTTTGTGGTGCTGGGGATGGAACCCAGGGCCTTGCACATGCTCAGCAAGCCCTATGCTCCTGAGCTATACCCCGGCCCTTGGCTTAGCTGTTCTCAAACTTTACATAAGTGGAGTCACACAGTAGGAAGTATTTTGTGTCTTGCTGCTTTCACTCAGTGTAACATTTCTGAGTGTTTCAATGTAGTTGGGAAAATGAGTGCATGTTCCTGTTTGTTGCTGAGTACTATTTCATTGTATAACTGTATCACAGTTTGTGGAGTGATTCTTGCTGATATGTTAAGTTTCTTTCCAGTTGAACGGATATGTATAAAATTCCTGTGAATATTTCAGTGCATGTCCTTTTGTGGATATAGAATTCCATTTCTCTTGGAGAAATAACTATGGGTGGTTTAATGGTTCAGATATGAGGTGTCCCCCAAAAGTTCATGTGTGAGACAATGCAAGAAAATTTAAAGGTAAAATGATTGGGTTATAAGAGCCTTAACCTCATTGGTGAATTAATCCCCTGATAGGGATTAACTGAGTGGTGACTGTAGGCAGGTAGGATGTGGCTGAAGGAGGTGGGTCAATGGGGGTATGCCCTTGGGGTTTATATTTTGTCTGTGGTGAGGGGGGAGCGCTCTCTCTCTCTCTCTCTCTCTCTCTCTCTCTCTTTCCTGGTACCGTATCCGCAGCTGCTTTCCTCTGCCACACATTTCTGCACTAATGTTCTGTCTCACTTTGAGCCCTGAGGAATGGAGTCAGCCCTCCATGGACTGAGACCTCTGAAACTCTGAGCCCCAAAATAAACTTTTTCTCCTTTAATTGTTTTTGTTAGGTCTTTTGGTCACCACAGTGAAAAAGCTGACTAAAACAGGTGGCAAATAAGCACAAGAAAAAGATGTTCAAGATCATTAGTCATTAGGAAATACTGATTCAAACCTCAACAGTCTTCCCCTATGAACCTATTAAAATGGGTAATTGACCTAGCAAGTGTTGACGATGACATGAGCATTTATATTCTGCTGATGGGAAAGTCAAATGGTACGACCACTTTTGAAAGTTGTTTGGCAGTTTCTTCAAAAAGTAAATGTACAGCTACCACATGATATAGCCATTCTATTCCTAAATATTTACCCAAGAGATATTAAAGCCTAGGTCCATGCATGAATGTTCATATCAACTTCATTTGAAATTGTAAATTGTTAGAAACAACCCAAGTATGCATTAACAATCAAATGAATGTAGTGTATCCATGTAGCAGAATGTACCCAGCCCTAAAATTGAATGAACTGCTGACACATGGCAAAATTTGTGAAGCTAAAAATCTATTTATTTACCTGCAACACAAATGAATCTCAGAATAATTATGCTGAGTGAAACAAGTCAGACAAAATGTGTATGTATTATATGAGTTCATTTATATAAGTACAGTTTTTTGCTAGTCAATTATATTTCAATAAAGCTATTTTTAAATATTCAGTGATCATATGGTATAAATCTATTCTTGGATGTTCTCACTGATCTCTTTCTTCTTACTCAAGTACTACATGATCTTATTTAATGTAGCTTTATAGTAATTCCTAGAGTTAAAGTAACATTAATTGTCTAAATTTGCTCTATCTTAAGATTTTTGTTATATTCAGTAAAAATTTTATTTCCATATTTCCATAGGTATTTGCATATAAATCTTAGAATTCACTTGTTAGTTTTTTTCAGAAAGTCTTATTGTATCATGACTAAGATGATGTTAAATCTACACATAATTCAAGAAGTGTTGGTGTCTCAAACATACTCAATCTTCTAATCTATGATTACATTTGACCAGTTTCAAATTTTCCATTGTATTTAATTTTCACAGAATTTTCCACTGTGTTTAATTTGTCAAATGTATTAACATAAAGTTCATAATATCACCTAGTAGTTTCTCATGTCTCTGGTATCTATACTAATATTCCTTCTTTTGCTCCTGATTTTGTTAATTTGTAATGTCCTTTTTTTTTTCCTTGATCAGACTTGCTAAGAGTTTACAAGTTCATAAAAGTTTTTAGTTTTGCTGATTTTCTCTATTATTTGCTTTCTAATTTGGTGATTTCTTTTCTTACCTCTATTTTCCTTTCAGTTGTTCCCTCTTGATATTTTTTGTTTTTATTTCTCCTTAGAAGCTTAGTCTATAGTCCTTTGATTCTGCTATTTCTGATAAGAAGCAAAACATTTTTTTTTTGAGACAGGGTTTCACTAAGTTGCTTAGGGCCTCACTAAGTTACTGAGGCTAGTTTTGAACTCATGATCCTCCTGCCTCAGCCTCCTGAGCCACTGGGATTACAGGTGTGTGCCACCACACCTGGCAAAACATCATTCTTATTGCTGTTCCCTTCCAGATGTCTTTTCCTCTGGCCTCTTCTTGCATTTTCTTATTATCTTAGGTTTTTGGTGGTCAGATGAAAATTTTCCTTTATGATTTCTTTTGTAATTATTTTCCTGAGGTTTTACTGACCCTAGAAATTGGATTGATGTCTTTCGTTTTATAAATTTTTAGCTAATATCTTTTCAAATATTCCTTCCACCCTACTCTTCCTCTCTTCTTCTGAAAATGCAGTTACATGTAGTTATTCTTATTCCTCATGTCCCACAATTCTCTATGATCCATTCAAGTTTTTATTTTTTTCATTCCTTCTTTTCTTTGCACTTCAGTCTAGGCCTTTTTATTATTGGTGACTTTTTCTCCTGTGGCCAGTTGGCTTGTATTGTTATTGAATCCTTTATTTCAGACCAGATATGTATATGATAGATATATATGCTTATCAATATATATAATTGATATGTCTATCATATCTATTATATATATAAGCAAGTCATACTAACCCAACAAAATGATCTTTGATTCATGATAACATACATATATATTAATGAGGTATAGGGGAGAAAAACAAGAAGCAGACTCATACATATATATGAAAGATGTATCAATAGATAAATAAAAGATATATCAATAGATAAGTATCAGTTCAACAGATAGATCTATAATATATATTGAACTGATAGAGATAGAGATAGAGACATGTTGGTTTAATTGAAGGCTTGTCCTTCTCTGGAATTTAGTTTACTTAGACATATATTCCTTCATTACTATTACTTTTAAAAAGTCATGATTTTTAGTTTATCTGATGTTATCTTATTATTATCTTGGGAACAAGAAGATTTTTGCAAACCTCTACATCCTAGATAGAAATAATTTATGTCTATGAAGTATTAGATAACCTACTGTGTTTCAGCATTTTCAGAGTTACAGGGAAATTGCAACAGTGCAAAGAATTCCCATTAATTATTCACCCAAAGACCTCATCCAAGTGTTGCCAACTGTCCTCACACATCCTTTATAGAAATAAAATTCAAACCCAAGGACCTATTACACTTAGTTGTCACCCGTCCTCTGCACACTTCAATCTAGAACAGTTTTTGATTCTTTCCTGGACCTTCATGCCCTCCACATTTTCATAAGATATGTGCCAGTTATTTCATTAATGTTCATTAATGTCCCTTAATTTGAATTTGTCTGATGTTTCCCTGTGACCACAGCAAGATGATGGACATGGGCGAGGATATTACAGGAGTAACAATGGGCTCTTCTTCCTGCACTTCGGTAGCAGGAATTGACGTCCACATGTGCCATCAATAGTAATGTTACCTTTGACCACTTGAATAAGGTGATATCTGCCTGTTTTCTCCACTGCAAAGTTTCCCTATTTTTCTTTAAAATTAACTATTGTTTGTGATGATATACTTTGAGATTATGTAAATATCCTTTTGTTTTTCTCTTACTGTCACCCACAAATTTTAACAAATATTAGTGCTAGATTAATTAATTAATGCTTCTGCCCTATTCCTTCTCACCTCTCCTTAACATATATACAATCCAATTAATGTACATGTAACACCATTACTTGTATGTTAATTAATATGTATATAGTATTTTGCCTGGATTAATTAATACTATGGTGATTACTAGATGAAAATTTGCTAATTCCATTATTTAGTCTACATTTACTTATTGAAATTCTACCATAAAAAAAAAGAGTTTTCCCTCTTTCCCATTTATTTGTTCTTTTTTTTTCAAATCAGTGTGGACTCATGGGTTCCATAAACAGAAAACCATTCTCTGTAACTCTCATCACTTATGCTTAAAATGCCCCAGATTTGACCAGTAGGAGTTTCTTCAAACCAGTCTGTGTCCTTTACTATGCAGTTTTATTCTTTAAGTGCTTGCTTATTTTCCAGCACAGGATGTTCTAGGCTATTCTTATTCTTTCCCTGCCTCTCCCTGGAATAAGCCATTTCTTAGAAGAACCTTTAGTTGTCAATTCTATTTAGACATCGAGACTTGGGAGTTAAATATGCCCCTTGCCACTGGGGCTTTGCTGCTTGCAAATCTTCTCAGAGAATAGCAATAAGAAACGTGTGTATATGCGCATTCATACAATACCTCCAGTGTCAACCCAACCACAGGGTTCATACTAAGATTTCCCTCTTCTCATATTTGTCACTTTTCTCCAGTGAAAAACTTGGCTCCCATTGTCCTCAATACATGAACTTATTTCTGAGTTCCCCCATATGCCTCACTCAACCATCTTCCCAGAATGGACCCTCATCCCACCTTGCCACCACCTACCTATCTCAATTTCCTACCAAAACCCAGGTAGGCCACTCTCCCACATGGTCACTTCTTTTTGGTGGCCTTGACTCCCCACATGGCCACTATCATCCCCCGCTACCTTCCTCTTCACTATGATTTTTTAAAAATATTTTTTAGTTGTAGATGGACACAATATTTTTATTTTATTTATTTTTATGTGGTGCTGAGGATCGAACCCAGTGCCTCACGCATGCGAGGCAAGCACTCTACCACTGAGCCACAATCCCAGCCCTTCACTATGATTTTTTGAAAACATTGTTAGAATTTTCTCGCCTTGAAATTTTTTTTTAAAAGTCATTCCTGTGTATTTAGAGTTGCAATAGATAAAACACACATTATCACAAATCTAAGATCATTTTGTTTGGGTTAATATGACTTGCCTGGAAGAATATTTTGATTTTTAATGTTTTCTAATTTTGCTCCTCTAAGTAAGCCAATATTTACTGCAGAATGGCTCTTTTTAGGCTTTGGATATAAATATACCAATGAAAGTGAAGCCTCACTTTCTAATACTGCTGCTTCAGGAAACAGGACCAATCCAAACAGACCTATCCTAGTCAACCTGGACTAGAAACCAGATGACATTATAGGCCAGAGAACCCACTGTTGAATCTTCCAGAGCATGGCACAGCCTACTCAGAAGATACTTCAAACTCAGCTCAGTCTTTGATTTCTTTTATCAGAAATGGTCCAAACGGGGTCAGTTATTGACCTTCTGTTTGTTGTCAGCCACATCTGGGTATCGAGGAAAATACTCATGCTGAGGGCTTCTACTCAAAGTTTAGAGGTGGAAGATGGTGGCATAGGTTATCGGTGTTTGTTTCTTCTTTTTCTCCTCTGCACTTCATTATTTGGTTTCTTTTTGTTAAGTCACTGGTGATAGGAGAGTTTGGATTTGTTTTCAACATGTGAGTAGGCTTAGGAAAATTAAAATAGACCATCTGTCCATCACCCAGTCTTCCCCAGGCTCTCTTGCAGCAGGACCTGCTCCCAACCCCTGAAGAGTAGTGTATTGGAAATAACATCCTTGCACCTTCTCAAAGGGCTTTCTAATTGTTGAATTCCATTTTTGAAAGTCACTGTCTGATTTCTGCCTGTGGCAATATGGCAGATAAATATTTTTTAAATCCTTTTAAGCACTGCTTTACTGGTGAGAAAATACAGAATATTTGGAAGCTAAAAAAGAAAGTAAGATAAGGAAGCCAGAGAAGTAAGGCAGCAGTTGACTTGATGTTGAGGGTCTCGCCCACTGGGTGAACTGTAGCTTTTGTTTGCATATCCTCTATGACTCAGCACCAAGGACAAAACCCAGGGTCCTTTCAAGGTGGATATGTTTAGCGATTCCCCTCTCCCATAAACCTGGGACCCTAAAGGTTTTAATCTCTAGTGTAAGGTTGAGTAAGAAAGAAACCCATCTAAGTCTGGCACAGTGGCACACACCTGTAACCCCAGCACTTTTGGAGGCTGAGACAGGAGAATCGGAAGTTCAAAGCCAGCCCTAGCAAAGGCCAGGTGCTAAGCAACTCAGTAAGACCCTGTCTCTAAATAAAACACAAAATAGGCCTGGGGATGTGGCTCAGTGGTTGAGCACCACTGAGTTCAATCCCTGATACAAAAAGAAAGAAAGAGAGAGAGAGAGAGAGAGAGAGAGAGAGAGAGAGAGAGAGAGGGAGGGAGGGAGGGAAGGAAGGAAGGAAGGAAGGAAGGAAGGAAGGAAGGAAGGAAGGAAGGAAGGAAGGAAGGAAGGAAGGAAGGAAGAAACCAATCTATTCCCAAGAGACTACAAGAAAATATACTTAACTCAAATCATGGCACCACCTAGAAAGTCGTTGGAAAATTTATAACCATATGCTGATTTTCACACGAAATTTTAGTTCATATGCAAGCTAATCTCAAGCATAAATTTTAGTTTAACCAAGACTAGTGGAGTCCTTGGGGTATGTGACACAATCAAAAACAGCTCATTATCCAAAGTATATCTCAAAAATTTCTCACCGATTATTAATTTACAGGAAACATGAGCTCTTTTTAAAAAGAAAATCAGAATCCCATGAAGAAAAGTCTCATGTAACAAGCTATATAATCTATAAAGAACAAAACAATATAGAATATAAAATATGTATTTTTAATTTTTTAAAGATATGAAGTATAATTGAAAATCTAGAGTTATGCAAATCAGCAATCATCTTTGTGAAGGGTATTATGGTTTGGATCAGAGGAGAAACAATGGGGTTATAAGAATCTTAACCTAATCAGTGAATTAATTCCCTGATGGAGATTAACTGAGTGTAACTGAAGTGGTAGGGTGTGGCTAGAGGAGGCTGGAATGGGGCGCGGCTTTAGGGTATGTATTTGTATTTGGCAAGTAGAGACCTCTCTCTCTCTCTCTCTCTCTCTGCTTCCTGATCATGATGTGAGCCACTTCACTCTGCCTCACTCTTCCACCATGATGTTCTGCCTCACCTGGAGACCAGAGGAATGGAGCTGGCCTTCTGTGGACTTTTCAGACTTCTTCTGAAAGCATGAGCCCTCAAACTTTCCATCTTTTACAATTTTGCTGATTGGGTCCTTTAGTCACAGCAGTGAAAAAGCTGACTAAAACAAAGGGCTAAATAGAACTTCTAGAAACTAAAATCCAAAACTAAAAACTCAGGGCAAGAGTATAGCAATAGATTAGAAATAGCTGAAGAGGGAATTCAGGAGTTGAAAGATGGGTTTGAAGAAACTGTACAGAATATAACACAAATATCTAAGGTGACAAATGTGAAAGAGATAAGAAATATTGAGACATAGTGAGAATTTGTGACATATGCTATATCAGAATACCTGAGGGGGAAAAAGAGGAAGAAAAATAGTGGAGTAGAGATAATATTTAATGGAATATGGCTGAGAATTTTCAAGAATTGATAAAAGACAGAAATCCATGCAGGAGACCCAGTGAGTTTAAAGCAGAATAAATGCAAATAAATGTACAACTTACCTCATGGGGAAAAGGCATAAAGCTAAAGAGATCTTGGAATTATCCAAAGTGGATAAGTGAATTACCTGCAAAGAAATGATAGCCAATGGAAGACATAAAACAGGAGAACAAAATGTTTATCAAGTTGAGAGAAACAAACTTTTGAACACAGAATTAATTACACACTATAAATACCTGTTTAAAATATGGACAAAGGGGCTGAAGCTATAGTTCAGTGGTAGAATGCTTTCCTAGCACATGTAAGGCCTTAAGCTTCATCCCCAGCACTGCAAAAAAAATAAATAGACATTTTAGATAAACATAACTCAGATAATTTGAAATATAAGATTATGAGGATTAAAGACAGAACGTATATGTATGCTTGTCATATATTTTGGTCAGGAAAAGAGCCATTGGAATTTATTTTTTCTGAGCTTCTTTGTGTGGAAGGTAAAAATACTAACTTTAGACTTTAGGTTAATTATATCTTTTTAAATATATGGTATAAGCAGTAGAAGAATAAAAAGAGTGTATTTAATTTTTAAATGAGTGGAAGGGGGGAATAACATGTAGTATTTCATCCAAAATAAGAAAGCAAGAGAAAGAGATGCATGAAAATGCAATAAACAACCTAATACTGACTACTTAAATAAATAATGGTAAGTGCATACAGTGGGTGCTATAAGTGGAAATGAATGAATTACAGGTTATGCAAATTTGTGGGTAAAACATTAGCATAAAAGCAAAAGAAGTCTCAGATAGGGCTGGGGCTGTAGCTCAGTGGTAGAGCGCTTGCCTAGCATGCGTGAAGCACTGGGTTCGATCCTCAGCACCACATATAAATAATAAATGAATAAAATAAAGATCCATCAACAACTAAAAAAAAAAAAATTAAAAAAAAAAAAGAAGTCTCAGATAAGTATATACATTACAATTCATTTTTACACAGTTCAAAAACTACCAATATGTTGCATAGAAATATGAAGGTGAGATAAAACTACCAGGAAAAGCAAAAGAATAACAAACACAAAATTCAGGATAATGGTTATTTCTGAGTGCACATGAGAGAATAGGAGAAGGACCAATGGGAAAAATTCAGAATAAATGAAACTATTCTTCTCCTTTAAATAGATGAATGAGTACATGATGGTTCACTGTATTGTAATACTTGTACTGTCCACAAAATATGTATTATTTTCTGTCTACTCGCTGCTTAATAAGAAAAATTTAAACATGCATAGTTGTTTAAATTTAATTTTTTTATGTAGTGTGAAAAAGGAGTCCAATGTTATTTAATTCCAAACAAATAACAAGTTGCCCCAGTATCATTTATCAGTCAGCCATCTTCCCCCCTTAAGAACTGTCATACATAGAATTTTCATATACATTGGGATTTATTTCTGGATCTTCTTTTCTGTTTTATGGTCACGTCTATAGTCATTGATTTGTGTATTCCTCCTTCAATATCATATTGATTTTATCACAGCAGCTTTCTGGTTTGATGTTCTGCCTTTACTCTTCTTTTTCTTTTTCTTTTTTTCTTTTATTATCTCAGGGCACTTATCCTTTCGAATGAACTTTCTAAGATCACTTTATGCAATTCCAAAAGGATTGCATTAACTTTATAAATTTATGATGATGCCTTTCCACTCAAGAAATGTCTTTGCATTTGTTCAAATTTTATTTTATGACCTTCAGTAAGATTTTATAGTCTTTTTCGTACAGGTCCTATAGCTTTCTGGTCAAATTTATTCATAAATATTTTATGGTTTTTACCATTTTTATGAGCAGACTATTTTTCCCCTTTCCATTTCTAATTATTTATTGCTAATGTGGGAAAGAATGATTAATGTTGACACATTTATCATCTGTCCAACTACTTCATCATAATTCTCTTATAATTTTAATCTTTTTTTCACTAGAATCTCTTGGCTGTCTAAGTATGTGGATACATAATCAGCAGAACGAGATAGTTGGTAGTTGTCTTTCTTTTCCAAATGTCAATGATTATTTCATTTTCCTGTCTCAGTATATTTCTTTTTGAATAAAGATGGTAATGACAAGTATTCCTGTCTGGCTTCTGATTTAAATTGGAAAGACCCTGTGATGGGCTGTCCAAGATGACATGTTTAGGAGTTTTCTTCTCTTCCTCTTGCCTTAAAGTTTTGACTTGGAATGACTGTCGTGTTTTAAGACTTCTTTTATTTCTATTTGTGCCCTGGGTTTTGAGATATATCCTGTACTGATCTTGAAAGTGGCTAATTTGGGTCTTAGTGGTGACCATTCTCTCCTTAAATTCCTCTGATTTTCTTTTTGGTTCAAAAATCAGACTTCTCTTAGAAACCTTCTTTGTGCTGTCTTCGATTCTCCTGGAGTCTTGGTACTTCGTTGTCACTGTTTAAGTTGTCACTGCTCTCCTCCTCTAGCAGCTCTGATTTTCTTGCTTCTTCCGCTCTCTGGAGGTGGCACCTCCTGAAGTATATGGTTATTTTCCATTGCCTCCTTTTTGGGGCTTACTTTCAGACCTTTAAGTACCATAAGACAATAGTAGTCTCACAAGTAGCACCCAACTGAGCCATGGCTCACCCTGTGGGGCTCCTGCAGAAGTAGACAGATTGCCAGGCCTTTATGGAGTCGCATGGAGGAAGCCTCCTACTCCCAGGTTTCTGGAAGGATAGCAGACCCAGAGGAGGAGCAGACCCAGTCTATCTATTCACCCAGGAAAGCCAGCCTCCCCAGAGCCTCAGGACTCACTGCAGAGGCCTCAGCAGCTACCTGGTCCCGATGAGCCAGACTAGAGCTAAGGTTAAAAGAAATGTGATTTCTCTTATGTTTCCCATTCCCGCCTCACTTATTCATCAGTATCCATTAATCAGAGAGACCATTCGGCATTTGGTTTTTTGGGATTGGCTTACTTCACTTAGCATAATGCTTTCCAGTTCCATCCATTTGCCTGCAAATGCCATAATTTTATTCTCTCTTATTGCTGAATAATATTCCATTGTGTATATGTACCACA
>CM053405.1:118191045-118211095 GCA_028644305.1 Xerus rutilus
GAAATGTGATTGCTGGGCGCGGTGGCACACACCTGTAATCCCAGCACTTTGGGAGGCCGAAACAGGAGGATTGTGAGTTCAAAGCTGGCCTTAGCAAAAGTGAGGCCCTAAGCAACTCAGTGAGACCCTGTCTCTAAATAAAATACAAAACAGGGCTAAGGATGTGGCTTAGTGATTGAGCCCCTGAGTTCAATCCTTGGTACCTTCCCCAGAAAAAAGAAAGAAAGAAACCGGAAATAAACTTTCCAAGAATAGGAAGATAAAATAGTCAAGTAAATGATGATAAATTGATTAAATATTATAATCTCTTATAAAAAATGTGATTATTTATTTGATATTATTACTAAGCTTTGTATTGATATTTTTTAGTACATGTTTTTATGGCTGATGATCTCACTGAGAGAAAAGGGCAGATCTTTGAGATGAATAATTGACACCCAATTGATTAGACAATTGTCATTTTGTATATGTGCTAATAATATTAGATATTTTAAATGTACTCTCATTTTTTTTCTTTGAAAGTACAATCAAGGAGGAGAGCGTGTCATTATGGTAAGGCATCTCTATGACAAGAGGTCTAACCAAGGTGAAGTATAGACTTGGGGGCAGCAGGTAAAGGACCCTAGAAGAATTCAGCATCTCTTGCTGGGCTCCAAGTCTCAGGGGATAAAGGGACAGGAGTGACTCCACAGTAATCCTTGAAATAATTGGAGGCAGCCTGAGGTGTCACGGCCTTGTATCATTAGTCGGTGGAGAAGCCAGAAAGAGCTCACATCACAAGGCCTTCTTAAGACAGTGAGAACAGCAACATCTGGTCTCCTCAGCTCGAAGATGGAGGGAGCCCTGAGGAGCCAGAGAAATTGACAAGGGAACTTGGTACCTGAAGGAAAAATGAGGGGCCTGGTGACAGAGTGTAAGACAGATGCAAGCTGGAGAGGTTTTAGGCAAAGAAAAGAAACTCCGGGAGAAGAATATATTTGAAGAAAGTGCTCCAAAACAAAGCCATTTTGTAAAAGAAGCTCTCCCAAGGGCAAAAATCCTATTGTACACCACATTTTAATGCAGCTTTTCTACCTAAGAAGTTCTCTGAACTAACCCTCCAAAAGCCAGTTGAGATAATTTGATAGGGAAAAAGCAAGCCACTTTTTTTGTCATTCTGTTATAGCCAAAAAGACATCCAAGTTAAAACACTCTCTGATATACATCGATAGTTCAGAGATGTGAGATGATCGTTTCTGTCTCAGGAGATCTCTGTGCAGCCCTGTCAGGTTACCAGGGAGGAGACTGAGGCTGACATGTGAAAGAAACTGGCCTGGTACCTCCCAGGTCTCTAGTCTCCCACCCCAGTGCCTTCTGCAGTCTCTACACTCAGTCTGCCACGTGTCTGTTTCTTTAAAACCATTGATTTCTGATGACTCAGATCTCTAACCAGCCATTTCCTGGGTCTCTGCCTTCATCAGTTTCAGTCTTTCACCTGAAGTTTTCTATAGCCGCTTCTGTGACAGGCTCTGTGTCAAGCTCTGAATGGATGAGAAATGGAGTCTAGTCCTGGCCCTGAAATCTACAGAGGCCACCTCACACCAGGCCCTGGAGCTCTGAGTATCTGTGGAGTCCAGCCAGCTGCAGAGGGCCCTGCATCAGGGCCTGAGGAGTACTGAGCACCAGCTAGCTGCCAGAGAAAGGCCTAGGCCAGAATCTGGAGCTCCTTAATTTGTGTAGAGTCCCCTGTGGGAGGACGGAAAGGAAGGCTCTAAAAATAAGTGGGGCAGGGGCTTCCTATGGTCCCACACTGTAGAGTGGGGAGAGCACAAAAGTGCAGAGGGCTCTCAGAAGGAACAGAAACATTTGGGCCTGACTCCAGAACATGGGCCTGAGATGCTTATGAGATGAGCTGGTGTCAGAACACAGGCAGGCCACCTTTGCAGCTGTGCTCTGGGCTCCTGTGGAAGAGCAAGGACCCTGGTGACTTCCTGATACCACCCTTAAGTGTCAAGTGGTTTGTGCTATGATTAATCAGTTCTGGTCACTTTGTCCTGAGAGTACATGGTTTCTGACTCCGTTAATTTGGAAGCTGGGCAGTTTACATGGTTCAAAAAAAATCTCCGGTGCAGGAGATTTTTGCAGGGTAAGTATTTCCTTGGGATATTTGAGGTCTGTTGTTTGGAGTCTGCCTTGTAAAACTAGTCAATACTTTGAATATAAATATGTTTGCCTTTCCATTAAGGCTGGCCTCCTAAAGACAGTAACTACCCACACTTGAATCAGTCAAACCAAATGGCTCCATCTTTTCTGGTCCTAGTTATTCAGTCATTCACTAATGCAGAATGTCTGAATTGAGCGCTTGCTGTGTGCCAACCTCTTTCCATGAATTATCTCATTCAGTCCTCAAAGCGATCCTGTAAGGGACAGACCATATGGCCTCATTTCTAAATAAGAAAAGAGAGGGTAGGGAATTTGCTGAGATTAGACAGCTAACAAGCCCTGGGGAGCACAAAACTGGGTGAATAGCCACATGTAACTGAGTGTTCCTTGAGACCAGCTGGGATGACAGTGAACTCTGTGACAAGTTTTGACATGGCTCCTACCCTGGGGAAGCAGGGAGGGGTCCTGCACGTCCCTCACTGCTGGCACGCCCTACCTCCACCCCTCTCCACTCCTTGCCCCTTTCCCAAGAGAGTTCTTGCTGTCTCTCTGAAGTTAAGCTAAGTGACTTGGGGCCTCACATCCTCCCTCTTTGTGTTCTCTTTGTGAGGCTGAGGGGTCCAAAAGAAGGAGATGCTCCAGGTAGGGGGAAAAGATGAGAGTCCTCTGCAGCCACCTCGGGGGATATGTCACTGTGGGCACTTTGGTGAGACTGAGAAAATTATCCAAGAGGTGAGAATAAGGCACAGCGAGGTGGCAGGTCCTCAAAGTGTCACGAGTGCCCAGTTTAACAGGCCCACCCAAGGATGAGACACCATCCTAGCTCACTACTTACCATTGATTAAAGGTCCAGACTGTGCAAATGATGTGTTAACTTATACATTTGTTTCTGGTGAGGCGCAAATTATTCATTCTGGTGGAAAGGATAACCCCAAAGGATGTGCTTTTCTTGACCAGTAGATCATTCACTGGTTGAGTGCCTAGCCTGACCATCTCGCCAGGCTTCTTCCTCCAAGGCCTATTCACCTCCTCAGATTCTCCTTTGAACCTACTTCTCCCTCCTATAGTCTCCCTCATTAATCAGGTGACCAAAGCTTTGACACATGCTCTCTTTGTATTGTCACGAGTCATGTATCTGTTTTTAAAAGGCCACTGCGGCACTAGTGCTCGGTGCTTGTGCTTCATCTGTGACCAGGATGACCACCTCCAGAGCCCTGCCCAGGGTCACTGAACACTGTGCAGGAATCTTATTTACGCTTTGATGCATTATAAAGTTGGTTAGATACAAACTGTTTTTTAAAAATGTTTTAATGTGTTTATTAGTGCTTTGTAGTTATACATAATAGTGAGGCTAATTGTGACATATTCACGTATTCATATATCATGACTTACTCTGTTTAATTTCTCAGTACCTCCCCTTTCCCTCACCCTGGTCCTCTTCCTCTACTTTAGTGGTCTTCCTTCTATTTACTTACTTTTTTAAATTGGCACATTATAATTACACATAAACTGGAATTCATTGTAGCATATTCATTCATACACATAGCATCATTTAGTCCACTTCATTCTTCTCCTTTCCCATCCCTCCTCCCTTCCCCTTCATTGCCTTCTCATACTCTATTATTCTTCCTTCTATTTTCATAAAATCCTCCCCACATTTTTTTATTCCTATTCCTCTCTTGCTTCCACATACAGTATAGAATCTTCAGGCAGAATTGAGAGGCCCGCTGATGGAAAAAGTCCCCCTCCCTCCATGTCCCAGGTATTTCTAACCTTGTCTTAGTGGTTTATGTTGAGGCCTGGACTTAGGAACTGTGAGCAACACACCTGACAGGTTACATTACCTTCTAGCAATGGATAACTATGTGTTTCTGTTAAGCTTCGGGATCTGGAGAATTTGGTCGAGTCTTTCAGAGCTCGTCAAACTTCTGTTTTCACGGAGCAAACAAGAGCTTCAGCTTACGGGCTGTGCTTATTAATTGCATTTGAAGTCACTGGTGATCACTGCAGGAGACCATGTCTGTCCAGCAGTCACCTGTCCAGTTTCAGACAAAATGGCAGGGGTCAAAGCAGCGAGGTGCAAAAGCCAAGAAACATTATGAGTGTTTGCTGTCCAGGCAACTATGAGTGACAAGGCATGGCTTTTGGCCTGTGATGTGCACAGATCCAAGCAGGACTTCCTTCTGTAGCACTGTAAACCAGTAACCTTCAGAATGATTGGTAAATAGGCCTCAGAGCAGCTTGTCAGAGGGATGTGAGCAGTAGAGATTGCATAGCCAGTGTTACTGGTGTTTGCATGCACCCTGATGTTGGAGAAGCTGGGACTGGGGCATTTGGACCCTGCCAGCATGAGTTCCTAAAGGCAGGGGCTGTATCTCCAGCCAAGCAGATTATCCTAAATATAATGCATTTGGATCAAGATGAATTCAAATGTAGGCTCTACCACCTATATGCTGTCTAACCATAAACCTCTCATATTGTCTTATCTGTACAATGGGCATACGTTCATGCCACAAATACATTCTGGACAAGGCCTTGTGTCCACTTCATAAGGTGATGATAAGGATTAAATGAGACTCAGATTAGATCATGGATTCTAAGCATTTAGCACAGTGCCTGGCCATTGGCACACCTCTGTAAATAGTAGTTATTACAGCTCGGCCCTCTCTGCCAGGGGGTTAGCATGCACATGTCCTCAGGAAGAATTAGATTCTTTTCCCAGCTCTTGAGTGTCAAAGAGAACTTACAGGGTGGAGGTAACCTGAGGTAATTTCAGAGCAGAGCATCTAGAGAGTATGGAAGCCCTAGCCAAGATAGCCTGTGGTCAGCGCCCAGGGAGGGCTGCTCTATTCTTACCCACAGCCCTGAGGGATGCCAAAGGCTTCTCTCTGGATTATAAGATTGTGGAAAGTGGGTCTCTTGCAGCCAGGAGTAGAGCAGGGAGTGCTGAGTGTCAGGAAGACAGATGCACAGCTGGGAAGTGGAAGCGTCACCCCTGCATCTCAGCTCACTGCAGCCTGGGTGTGCCCAGCGAGGCTGGACCTGGAGAAGGCTTTCTGGGCCAGGCCTCCTCTTGTGCCAGCTTCCATTTACTTCCTTCCTGGCCTCTGCCAAATCCATATTGTTTTGTTCATTTTTTCTTTTTTCTGGTTTACTCTCTTGCAGATCTTCCTACACTGTAATGCCCTGAGGGCAGAATCCCAGTCTGTCTTATATCCACAGCACTTGGGATTGGGTCTGGTGCATGGTAGATATTCATCAAAAAAATTGTTGGATGGATAGGTACATGGAAATCTGGCAGATAAGGAACTCCTGTCATGCCCTCACACAAACCCAAATTCTACAGTCACATTCTGCCAAGTTCTACAGCCACTGTACCTTGAGGGACATAAGATCAGTTAGACTATCTGTCTAGATCTTGGGCATGTCTGAGAGTATGAGTTTTCTTGGAATAGGATGGAGAGTTGGGACCATCTCCTCTAGTCCCTGGACCACACACCCCACATGTCTGCACATCTCTGTGCACACGTGGCCCTTCCTAGGCAAGTCCTCAGCTCTAGGGTTTCGGGAAAGGGCTGCACTTCTCTTGTATGTCATACAAGATGAAATGTATGACCCATGTAAGACACTGTATCTGCCCATGGCAGCCTCTAGGTTCCTATACAGATGCCTCTGTCTGTAGATGCTGGACATGGCTACTGTGGCAGGCTGGGGTTCATGGAAGGTGGTAGATAAGCTTCTTGAGGTTCTTGACACTGTGAGCACTGTCTCTGGTGTTCTGTGTCCATACTCTGCTTCTGTTGGCTTGCTTTGGGCTCTGCAGCCAGTGGCCAAGCTGTCACCTCACTGTGGATGGGGTGAGGTCGTGAAGATTCTACCCCAGCTCCTTTGTGTGGGCACAAGCAGCACAGAAGGAGAAATGGACAGTACTTCCAAAGGCCTGGTCAGGGGAAAAGTGAGGCCGTCATTGACACTCCAGCTAGACACAGAAAAGTTGTATTGCACAAAATATAGCAGCAGGCCTTGTAGCATCCCAAAGTGAAAAGGCTAACGGGTTTCTCTTGTCTTAGACCATTTGCCGCTGCCATAACAGAATACCACAGACTGGGTAAATTATAAACAAGAGAAGTTTATGTGGCTTATGATTCTGGAGGCGGAGAAATCCAAGAACTTAGTGCCAGCATCTGCCAGGCAAGCAAGCCCGTGGGAGACAGAGAAGAAATCAGGCCAAACTTATCCTGTGCATCAGGAACTCACTCCTGTAACTACCCTGCTCCTGTGATAATAGCATTAATTCATTCATGACCTGATCACCTCTTAAAGCTTCCACCTCTTGATACTGTTACAATGGAAATTAAATCTCAACTCCAGTCTTGGGGGGAATATTCCAACCATAGATTTCCTCATGTGTTATTTGGGACACAAGCTCTAAGAAAGGAGCACTCATGGATTTATTTTGGGCCAAGGAACCTGCTAGAGACTGAATCAGAATTTGGAAGCAGAATAATCCAGGTGCACTCTTAGATGTGGCCTGCCGTTAGGTAACAACAGAGGAGGCTTCCTGCTCTCGGTGAATAAAAACTCGCTTTCTCTGGGTCTATGTTGGTCAGTGTTTCCTTGCTGGGACCAAAAATACCTGGCATAAACAACTTAAAGGAGGAGAAGTTTATTTGGGCTCGTGGTTTCAGAGTTTCAGTCCATGGTCGGCTGGCTCCACTGCTTTGGGTGTAAGAGACACAGCACACCATAGAGGAAGGGCATGGCAGGTGCATGCTGCTAGGAAGCAGAGACAGAGACAGAGACAGAGATAGAGACAAAAGGACAGAGAGACAGACAGAGTAGAAGGGGCCAGAGACAAGATATAGTCCTCAAGGGTGCATGCTCAGTGACCTACTTCCTCCAACCACTCCTGGCTTCCATTCATTCATTCAGCATTCAAGGAATTAATTATTGATAAAGTCAGAGCCCTCATGATCCAATCACTTCCCCAAAAGCCCTGTCTCTGAACACTGCTGCATTGAGGACCATGCCTTCAACACCTGAGACTCTGGAGAATATTCCAGATCCAAACCTTAATAGGGACAGATCTCAGGATTCACCTTCCGTTAACGCCCTCCCCAGGGTCCACAAGCTTTCTTTCCGCACTTGCTAAACCACACCACCTGTTCCTACACTCGGAGCTATGACGATCCTGGTCTGTGACACTCTCATCCAGGATGCTTATTCGAATCACATGGGGAACTTGAGCACCAACTGGTACAAATGGACTTGTTGCTCTTGCCGCCGTCACTTTAATGTAACCATTCCCATTTCTACTCATGTTCAGTAAATTTAATTAGTGTTGAAAAGCAGCTTATTTGGCAAGATGATCAGTTTTTAACCTGGGTAAACGACTTTCTTTATGACTATAAATTAAGCACGTTATATCCTTTTCATGCATCGCGGTTGTCCTCATAAATACTGCAGGCAGTTGCTCGCGGTCTCACTTGGTTACCTTTCCCATTACTGTTTTATCATCATCCTGGTAGGAGTGGGGAATTCATTCTGTTTTAATGACAAGAAGGAGGTAGTAGTGAGGGGCTTGCTTAATGAGGAAACCACCCGTTGGTCAGCATGTCGCTGTGCCTGGGGATCAGATTCTGGGTCTGCCCCTGCCTGGGGGTTCTCAGCTCACCATGGGGCCTGCTGTCAACAGCCTTTGTGAAGGGAGCTTGCAGGGCCGCAGAACTCCTTTTGTCTTAATTGCAAATAATTAGGAATCAAATATTTGCCGACAGTTGATTTCCATATCAGAGAGAACCTGAGTGCTCTCGAGGAATTCAGTGGCTACAGGTTGGCACAGGTGTTTTCTTAACACTGACATCTTAGGGCATAGCCTGTGGGGAGGTGGCAGGAGTCCCACCTGCAAGCTGGGACATGGGCATTGGATGCACCACATGTGGCACTGGTCCTCAGAAATATTCACTACAATCTGGACATAAGGGCCTTTCAAAGGAGAGCATCCGGTAGAGCAGACTCCCCCATCTGTGATGAATGCCTGGCTGGATTTGGTGGTCTCTGAAGCCCCTTTTGCTCTGCCTCTCTAGGGCTCTGATTCCCTTTACTGCCAAAGGCACAACTTTGTGGACAGGTCTCCACTTTTCACCTCCATCCTTCCACTTCCCTCCTGCCCCCAGGAGGAGGCGAAGGAGATGCACCTACCCAAAGTCATGGCACGTTGGGCCCCCATCACCCCAGCCACCCCAACCCCTAACCTGGTGTTGAAACAGAGGCGCTGAATCAGTGATAAAGAGATCTATCGACTCTAAAAACTATTATGTCTCTTAAAAACTGAGTGTGTCCCAGGGCCATTTAAGGATAAAAGCCTAGCCCCTGCAGGGCCTCCTGAGGCCAGCAGGTGGAGCAGACCCTCTGGGAGGGAACACTTGAACTCAAGGGCAACTTGGAGCTGATCTAACCAGAGGAAGAGCAAAAGCCCACAGCCAATTCCGGAGGCCAGAGGCTCAGAGAGGAGGTTCTGATGCTTCAAAAGGGTGTGATCCGCGGGTTCCCACCCTGCCTACACAGGGAAGTTTAATAAAACAGTTGTCCAATGGCAATGCTTTGTCTTGCCCCATCTTGGGAAAGAAAAAAGGCTGATATTTTTAGAGCTGTGTTAATTTCTTCGAGTAGCCGCCAGCAGTTTGCTGGGTAAACCGTTTCCCAACAACCCAGGAGAATCATGCTAATCAAACACACTCTGAGGCAACACAGCCAGAAGCCCTGTGAGTAGGGGGCCTGCAGTCCAGAGCCTCTCCTGCCAAGACTCTGCCTTCAGTTCCTTCCACCCCCTCCTGCTCACAGTCCTCATCCTCCCTGGCAGGCGGCAGAGCCCCAGGCCTTCCCGGTGACAAGTGACACGCCAACAATTAGCAAAGTGGATAAAAGAGATTCACAGGCCCCCGCTCAGTATCTGCACTTTTATACTGTGCAGAGATATGTTGACCTTCTAGTTTATTATGATTCAAGAAAAAGTCGATATTTCTTAGCTTGCCATGGCTGGAGGAATTTAAATGAGTTATTGAATCAAGCAGTTAATCTGCCGATAACTGATTTTTTTCCTTTCAAATTCATAATGATGAAAAGCAGACTTAACTAAAAACAAGAAAAGGAGGGTTCTTTTTTCCCTTAGACATTTTAATCCCATGGGGCAGGAGCTGGGGCTGAAGCCTCAGCACTGAAGCCTGAAGCACCGACTATCAGGGCTATTCTGTTTTGCTGAGTATTTTGAAGATTTAATTAAAACACAAAGCGAAGACTTCTGTGGCCATAAAATCTACATTCATGTTTTGTTTGTGTTTGATATCTCTTTAGAAGTCTCAACTTTCCATCTATTGCCATTCATGATACATAGCAATCATCTAATCTTCTGAACTCCTCTAAAGAAGCGTAATGCCGGGTGGAGACATCTGTTTGGCCTTTCATTGATTTATTAGTGCCCTTGTGGAAAAAAGCCACCAGGCCAGCTACCCTACCCTATGGGGTATGAGCTCTGGGCACTGCTTTCCTGAGATCCTTATGGGTATGTGTTTGGGTGCAGGAGACACCCAAAGCAATGTGCTGGCCTTCTTACCTACACTACAACATTGTGCTGGAAAGTACTAGATGGGGGGAAGGCTTCTAGTGGCACTACTGATGATGTATGTCATGGACAACCCTGTTGTCCCTGAAGGAAAAGGCTGACATCTGCTTTTCCCACCTAGGCTGCCCTCCCACCCTCTATCCTGAACACTTAAGAGTACACTTCCTCTCTAATGTACACTTCCTCTGCCATGGCTCCCCAGTGCCTACAGTATCATGCTTCATTTTCCTAGAACCACACATTTCTTAACCCTCCTCCTCCTAGCCCTGTATAAAACTCCTACTCCCGTCAGGTCTCATACCTGACATACACAAAGGCTACCTGCAGAGAGTTATGGAGCCCTGGCCTGCTGTGTCTCAGAGAAACACCCCTCCTCTCAGCCATCGGGGTCCATAGCACTTACCTCCTCCATGAGCCCTGTCCCCAGACCCATTTGCTTCCCCACAAAGTAGCTCCAGACACCCTTAGCTATTTGCCTGGCCCAACCAGAGCTGTGTCCACACATGTGCCATCACCTTACAGAATGACCAGGTCAGAGAGATGGAGAGCCATGTCTTGCTCACTTTTGGGGACCCCCTAAAATGCCTAGTACATAGACTGGCCTAATGCCACAAAATAAATGAAGAGAGGGACAGAGGGGAAGGAGGGAACCACTTTGGTAAAAAGTCACTGATTTCAACAGGCTTCTGGTCTTATTGGCTCAGGACTGGGGACACAGGCTCTGTCCTCTGGTGTAAGACACCTCTGTGTGAGCACAGAATGACCAGGTGTTTTCATTTGTCAACTGGCAGCAGGAAGAGTGAGCTGAAGGAGACACGAATGGTGTGACTCTACCTTGTTTACAACCAGAGAAATGAAAAACTGTGCTCCATATGTGTACTGTGAATTGAAATGCATTCTGCTATTTAAAAAAAGAAAGAAATAAAAGACATTGAAAAAAAATAAAAAGAGCTTATCAAGGGTGCGTCTGTGGGTTCCAGGTGTTGTGTTTGAGATATTCTAAGCAAGTCATCCACAAACTTGAACTCCACTGGGCAAGAAGCCCTTCTTGGCACCAACGGCCATCTCTTGTTGGAGGAAGAGGGACTCCATGGAGCCCCAGAGCCCCATCTCAGTAGCCTTAGCTTCACAGGCAAGGAAGACTGTGGCCATGACATGAAAGAGCCACAAGGGAAGCTTGCTACCCTCCACCTGCACCTTGCAGCTGACCCTGTTTGTGTCCCTGCAGGGCTTTCCAGCCACGGGCAGCCAGCCTCCTGTGGGAAGAAGCTCTGCAGCCGCGGGAGCCGGTGTGTGCTCAGCAGGGAGACCGGGGAGCCTGAGTGCCAGTGCCTGGAGGCCTGCAGGCCCAGCTATGTGCCAGTGTGTGGCTCCGATGGGGTTCTCTATGAGAACCACTGTGAGCTCCACCGTGCTGCCTGCCTGCTGGGCAAGAAGGTCATCGTCGTCCACAGCAAGGACTGTTTCCTCAAAGGTAGGGAGATGGCTTTCTACCCTATGTTTTTGAGTTTCATGATGGATCCCTTTTGACCTGGGTCTACAGGTCACAACTGTAAAGCAATAAAGAGAAAGACTGGTACTTCAATAGAAGGGCAGCTGTGGCATCTCAGAGATGCGTGTTGTGTCTGTATCCCACCTCCAGACACACACACACACCATTAGAGTACAGAATCCAGGGAGCTCAAACCAAATCCTAGGTGGTGCAGAACTTTCCATCAGCGACCAAATAACCTAGTGTTACCCAGGTCTCCACATAAAGTGGACCCTGGCAAGCAGGTAATAGGGACTAGGTTTACCACTCTGTCTCATGAATCGGGAGAACATACTGTGCATACACTGTGACCAGATGGACGTCAGCACACTGGTTCACAGCATGGCAGGTTCTCAAGCTGTCCTGGAGCAGTTACTGACAGCAAATCAGTCCATGCCTTGCCTGTCTGCCTCTGAGCAAGATATAAGGATGTCAAAACATGTCCATGGAGATGGGACCAAAAGACTCATGCTTTGTGCTGGGGTTGGATCAGAAGTGAGAGCCATATCAGCTCCCACTAGATGGTAGTGAGGCGGGAACTCTGTTTTACACACTAATATATCTCAGCACCTGGCACAGTGCCTTAAGAAGATTCTCGATGGCTTACAGATGCTCAGAGATGTTAGAGTTAGGATGCACATTCCTGCATTGATGTGTCCCCAGTACATAGCATATGCCTTGGACTATAGAAATGAACAAAGGGCCATGCATGAATAAATGAGGAAATGTGTAGAAGGGAGAAGCAGAATGTAGGCAAATGGGAATAACCCCACACAGACTAAGCCAGGGGACATCAAAGGTGGGAGAGCACCCCTGGGGTTGCATGAGGTCAGAGGCCTGATTTGGGTGAGACAGGGAAAAGGCTTGTGCCTGTAATGCTGGCCAATAATGGTAGCAGTCTGGGTTTTGAGGGGCTGGGTACCCAAAATGAAGGCGCTGAGCTCAGCCTTACTCTTACAGCCCCTCAGCAGGTGACTGTCCCCAGCATGTGCATGTGGCACACGATACATGCATGTGCAGGCATAGTCACAGGTGAGGTAGGGAGCCCAGGTGTTTTAACCTCCACCACCTCTGCTGCATGCCACTTGCTGTCACATAATGGGGCACTCTCTCATCATCACTCCTCACCCATGGCAGCCTGGGCCCTGGAAAGGAACATTTAGCCTGTGACAGGAATAGGCTTGGACACTTTCATGGCTGTGCTTATGATGCTAATGTGGAGGTGCTTCAGAATCATGAGATGCATCATGGAAATGAGGCCAAAATGAGCCTAGGACAAATGTCCCTAGTCTGGAAACACTGCCCAGCATGTGCCTGCCAATTCCTTGGCAACCGTGCACACTAAAACACTTGACCAGTCGCTCCAGCTTTATTGGCCGTGTTGAATTTTATAGACTGATGTTCCATTCTCTGGTTTCCAATATCCCCCAAATTGCATCTTTCTGAAGGTTTTTATTTCTGCATCGGAGTACGCGCTGCCTCCCTCACCATCGGTTATTCAAACAGCATTTCTCATTTCACACGAGGGAAAGAACAACCACCACAAAACCTGAGCGTGAGGGATGATGGGGGCAAGCTAGGGAGCATCGGGGTGCGGGGTAGCCTCAAGCAGATAAGAGCTCAGCTCTGCTTCATGCCAATTGAATTTACTCCCTGAATCCTTCTGATGCAACGAGTGTTCCGTAGATTCTGTGAATCCTCATCCACTCGGTGGTGCAGAACAGCCTCCTTGAGATCCCTCTTCAGTTTAGAGCAGAACCTGCACACTCCAAAAAAATAAAACAAAACAAAAAACACAAAAACCTAGGGTTGCATCAGGCTTCCCAGCTGCATGGCCTTGTGAACTTCCCTGGACTTTTTCCTCAGCTGTACAATGGGGGGCAGTGGCCACCCCTACCTGGTCCAGCTGTGGGAGTAAAGGACATGCTGCACAAAGACCATACAGCACAGTGACTGACACATCACAAGTGTCTGGTATTAATGATATGTGTGTCATCGTTGTTTAGTCTAATCTAAACTGGCCACTGGCCTAGAGCAGTGAGATATACAGACTGTGAAAGCAGCACAGAGGCAGGAACAGGGTGCTGCTGGGAAGTTCTGGGGGGCATTTCTGGGCCCAGATAGCTTAAGGGTAAATAAAGAGCAGGCAAAGAAGGTCCTGATTGTCAGCCCTGGATGCTGTCCTGGAGATGCCTACCTAGAGCCAGGACTTTTTCTGCACACTTGGCCCCTGAGGTCTGCACTCCGGGGAGAAGCCTCCAGTGCTCATGCTTAGGGTCAGCTCCAGTCCTGATAGGCCAGGAGGCCAGGCTGCTTCTCCTCCTCTCACATTACTCTAGGGTGTGCCCAGCAGACAGGAAAGACCTGAGCACCCACTAACAGGGGCTGCCAATGGAAGCCCCCTAAGGTGGGGGCTTTGGGGTGAGCATGTCCCCACCTTCACCAGAGCCACAGCGCCAACTGGGAGCAAGAGAAAATAAAGGACAGAGGCCCTGTTGAGAGTGAGGAGTGAGGGTCTTGGAAGAGAGGAGGATGTAAAGGACAACCTCCTATTATCCCTATCTCATAATGGCAGAAGTTGGAGTTCCATGGATGACAATTTCTCATTTGTCCCAAATTTTCAGGAAGTTATTAATATAGGAAACTTAAAAACATATTTTTTTCTCCAAGCAAACGAAAAGTCTAGAATCATTCATCTTCTATTCTCTATTCCTACCAGACTTCACAAAATAGAATTTATAACTTCATTCTATGGAAGCCAAAATGAGAACAATCTGTATGGGGCTGGAATGTAGAGCATAAACCAGGAAGAGAGGGTAGCTTATGCTGGACTGAGCCTCTTTGGTTTGGAGCTCACCCTCTGTGGCCAGGATCCCTGAGCCCCTGTGGGGAAGGTATCTGCTGAGGATTATTTGGGGACATGTGGCCCTTGCCATTCTGCATGAGAGAAGAGGTAGCATTCTAAACCCAATTTGTAAGACAACTTCTAGTATCCCGTTCCAGTTGCTATGGCAATGAGATTCCTTGTAAATGTGGGATGAAATATGCGATCATTTAGGGATCATTAGCATGTGTGAAAATCAGACTGAACCCCAAAGCACAGCTCCAACTAGCGTTTGCATCTTTGCACCCTCTTGAGTCATAAACAGGGTGCCTCTTACTGAAGGTCAAGGACAAGGAGGGAGATGTGAGAAAGATGTATTTCTCTTTTCTTGTGGCAAAACGAAGAGTTGCACGTTTTCTCAGCAACCAAATACTACCAAGAGAATACCAAGATATCAGGTGGGATCCACTGTTGAACTTTATATAGGTTGTGTTCTAAAAGTTACCTTGTTATCAATGTCGCATTCCTATTTGTGGGCTAGATGACAGTTTTTAAATTATTTTTCTGACTTGGCTTTATGTCCTCCACTGCTCAAGAAGAGCTTGCCCTTCGGCAGACACTCACCAACAAGGGTTGTTTTAATACCAGATGTTGCAAAATCATGGTCGTCAGTTTTCCAATCAAACCATGAACTTATGGCAGAAGGGGGGCTCTTAGAGGTTCACTTTTAAGTGGATCCTTGGACTTCTTCAGCCAGCATGGTGTTTGCAGGTATCTTTTGGTGCTTCTGAGGTGAATTCCCAAGCTAAGAAGCCAGAGGAAATCATTCCCTTTTGTGAGAGAGAAAAAAATTTAAACATATTACAGTCTCTCTAATCCTTTTTTTCTTGAGTGTTACTAAGCAGGCATAAGAACTCAACATTTTGCTGCAAGTTAATAGACTGATCTGGCTGGTGAGAGGAGGGACCACCTTTTTTCTTTTCTTATGGTTATTTTGTTGCTATTCTGTTCTTACTTTGAATCTTGATGCCTTAAAAAATTAGGCTCCCCACTTGAGGGATGCACAGTTGTTCTTCCATAGGTCTTTTCTGCCCTGCCAGGGAAAGATATTCACATCCCTGGCTGAGCCAGCTCAGTCCAGCCCTAGGCAAGAGACCCACTCCTTGGGATGTGTGAGATCCCACAGCAGGCCGTGAAGCTCTCGAGAATGATGGGATTGCTTTAGCTTTGCCAGAGTGGTCCCTACAGCAAAGAAGAGCCGGGTCCTAAGGCAGGGCTAGGCTGATAGGGCAAAGAGCCAGCCCACACCATACTGCTTAGACAAGACTTGCCATGTGTCACTTACCTCATCTGTAAAGTGGGAATAATAACAACACCTACCTCACAGTTGCGTGAATGTGCAATGGGCTGTGCCTGCCTGTAATGAGCACTCCTCTCTAACTGGTAGCAACAGCCTCCAGATGCTGGATGTTGATGTCATTGCAAACCTGGGAAACATTGGGGCAGATGCAAGTGGCTGTAAACTCCTATTTGCTTATGTGACAGTGTGAGATATGGACCAAAAGGCTGATGGGTCCTCCTATGAGTGAGGAAAGAGGAAAACTTTGGTCCTCCATATTTATTAGTGAATGACTAGATTTTGACCTCCAATTGGTCAAATGGAATCGACACTTTCTCCAACTGGCTTGCTCTTTGAAAAGATAAGTAATGAGTCACCTGAGCATCTAGTGGGTTAGTAGAGAAGCAAGAGGAGAACCAAGTATCCCTCATTCCCAGCATGAAAGAAGTTCCTGGAATGCACAAAAATCTCAAAAAATGTCAGTGCAGCCTGAGGAAGGGCTCCACCTCCTGAGCATAGAAGGGGAATGTTTAGAGAAGGTGCCAGAAGAAAGATTCAAGAAGGATCTTGAAGTTGGATGCAGCGGTGCACACCTGTAATCTCAGCAACTCGGGAGGCTAAGGCAAGAGGATTGCGAGTTCAAAGCCAGCCTCAGCAACTTAGCAAGGCCCTAAGCAACTCAGCAAGACCTTGTTTCTAAATAAAATATTTTAAAAGGGCTGTGAATGTGGCTCAGTGGTTAAGTGTCCTTGGGTTCAATCCCTGGTATGAAAAAAGAAAGAAGGATGAGGGAGGGTTTGCTAGGTTGGAAGGATGGGGAATGGCCTTGTGTACCAAACAAGGTAATTTGAACTCAAGCTAGTTGGGGGTCAAATAAGCTAATCCCGTTTCCTCATTTCCAAGATGGAGACTAGGCCCAGAGTGGACTGGTACCTGTCCCAAGTCATTCACAACCAGCCCCCATCCCAGCCTTCCTTGGAGCTCCCAAGCCCGGAGCCTGGAATCTGCCACTGCCACCAGTCCTTAAAAACACCCACAACTTTGGGGCTCTTTTTATTTATGTCCCAGAAAGGCATATTCCCAGCAGATGCAATGGCTCCGTCTTTCCTGTGTTCCCTAGAAAACTCCCTGGTGTGAAGGAGAGCAACATAGCCATACTCCATAGGAAAGACCTCATGCCCCTGCATAAGAAGCAGGGGCTTCTTCAAGGAAAACTGGCTCAATCATCCCAACTCACAGAGCCTCTGACTTCAGAAAACCAGGCCAGGTCTTCCCTCTAAGGAAAGAATAGGGAACACAGGACACCCAGAAGCTGCTAGGAGACCCTGGGGTAGAAAGCAGGCAGAGACTCCAGGATGCACCTTTCATCAGCCCAGCCTGACTCTTGGAGCTGGAACTGGCTTCTGTTTTTTCTCCAGAATCCCTTTCCAGTTCTTCTAGTTGTCCTTCTGCTCCTGGCTCTACCCACATTCATGCTCAGAGGCTACTGTTGCTCCTCCAGTCCCAGCAAAGGGATCTCACTATACCCAGCATCCTTCCTTGTCTTTGCTTTGAGCTCCACAGGGAAATGTTTGGGTCATTTTCCACCAAACTTCGCAGCTTCGGATAGTTGCTGAATGGCCATTGGCCATGCTAAGGCTGTGCCAAGACATAAGGATACCTGAATGATCAAGATGCCCGACCTGACCTTGTATAATTGAGAGTCAAAGAAAAGTCATGCCTTAATCCCTAGCATCCCCACTCTGGGTCATGATTTGGCAACTGCTTCAGCTGGAGATACCCCCTAAGACCTCAAAGACCAATGGAAATCCTTATGGACAATCTTGTTTTGGATACCCCCTCCCTACTTCATGGATTCTACCCACTGGTGCAAACTATTCAGGGTTGACTCAGCTGAAAATTCAGTCACAACCAGCCCCCATCCCAGCCTTCCTTGGAGCTCAATCATCCCATTTGTACTATCTGCTTCCAAGATCAAGAAATACGACTTAAAACAAATGTGTGTTCTTTGAATATTTCCTCTAGGTTTTATGCAAGAAAACATCTTAGTGTGAGCACCCTGAAAATGTGCAAGAATGTTATCAGCCCAGCACGTGTGGTGCGCTTCACAGAGCCTCTGCATTCTGAATGAATTAATTACATTTCAGTAATTAAAAATTGCTAATAAGTTATTGAGCTGAGAAAGGCTCACACTGCATCAGTTTCACTTACAGAAGCAAGCTACAACCTCAGAGCCTCCCCTACCTCCAGCTGTTTCTTGTTTTCTGACACACCTTCCTTCTGGTGTCCAACCCCTCCTTCTCTGTGAGCTCCGGAGTGCCTTGGCCACTGACAAGCTCAGTCTCTCTCCAAAAGCCAAAAGGAGCCAGCTTTTGCCCCAGCATCTCTCCAAGTACCATGTAATCTCACCCTTTTTCCCTTCCCTCCACTGCCCACTGAGTTCATTAGGATCACCTGACCCTTTTAAATGCCAAGTCCAAATGCCACTTCCTAGGTCTGGTCTTATTGTATCCCTCCTGCGGTGACATCTCTCATCCTTCCTGCAGCCCTGCTCTGCTGGCCTCCAGGCCCAAGTCCTCACCCTTTGCCTCTCCACAGACTGTCATTCCCCAGCAGCACCTTACCTGTGGGCTCTCCTTACCCATGAGCCCTCCTTGGTTCTCTTTCCATCCCATCTTCTCACTGCCCTAGCCATGCCCGTGCCTGAAAGACCCAAACTGTTTCCTGTGCAAAGACCCAACTGTACCTTATCCTCTCCTCCACATTCCCATCTACCATCTTCTTCCATCACAGTTCTTCAAACCCACTTCCCAAATGGTTTCTAGAGTGAGATTTCCAAGATACAACCTGGACCCAATATGGTGCTCTCCTGCTTGATCCCTGCCACCCATTCATTCAGCCATCCTGCATCTACTGCAAGTCAGGGACTATTCTGGGCCCTGGGATACAATGGGGAACAGACAAGAGTCCTGCCCTTGTGGCAGGTACAGTCTTATGGGATAGACAGGCATCAAACCAAAAATAAAGTATGTCCACTGGTGACAAGTATCCTGTGGAAGAAACAGGAGGGAAGGCAATTAATAACAGCCCCTAATGTGACATGTGACATCTGAGCTAAGACCTGAATGAAGTCAGGAAGTTAGGCAGTGAGGTATTTGAACATCTAGGGGAATCATCCTGGGCAGAAAGAATAGCAGGTGCAAAGACCTTTAGGTAGCATCTTGCCTAGAGGGTTTTGGGATCCATGAGGAGGTCAGAGTCTCTGGACCAGAGTAAGGGGAGAGAAACTGAGGAAGTCAGAGGGGGTGATGGGTCAGATCATCCATCTGAGGACTTGTTGGCTATTGGAAACCCAAGCTCCTTGCTCCTTGTCAAAATCATCTTTCTAGTTACTTCCCCATGCCCACCAAGGGATGGCCTTGAGGGACCTCCCTCCTCATCTCCACCTTCAGTCATGTCATGGCCTGGAAGAAATGATCTACCCAGGAGCCTGGCCAAGTGTCTCATTCTTTATCTGCGATAAACCTTCAGGGTTCAGGAACTTCCCATGCGAGCCCCAAGCTAAGAGGAGGTCATCAAAACTTCTACCAAGAGCAAGAGCTTCCTTCTGCTGAAACTTCTAGTTAGCTTGCCTAGTTCCCTTCCACACTGTCCTGACAAGTGGGGACATTTGCTTCATCTTTCTACCCACTGCATACTGGAGATGTTCCACTTTTTAGATCAATGCACAAATTAGTGATTAGGTGTTGAATAGGACATATGCTCATATAGATAGTTAATATTATGGGCCCATCCTTGAGTGTGACTTAGGAGGGGAGAGCTCATTGGTGAGGAATTTGGAAAAACTTTGAGGAAGCACCCTCAAGGTTATTGTTCAGGGCCATCTGACTAAGGAGCTCTTGGTGCCTCAAAACTTTCAGCCTTTGATCCTGTGAGTTTTGGAACCTGGCCAGTTCCCACCTCACAGAGATTTTACAGCCTAAGGTCAGCTGCATAATGCTGGACTGCATGATGGGAGGGGTTGCTGTGTCTTTTTAAGCCCTCCAAAGGAGAGAGAGTGAGAAGAAGAAGGATTTCAACTGGATCGAAGAAGAAGAAGGGACCCATCTGGATGGGAGAAAGAAGGTATCCAACTGGACTGGAGCAAGAGAGAAGAAAGCCAACTTGACAGAAGAAGAAGGAGATCCATCTGGGAAGAAATTTCAACTGGGGAAGAAAGAATCTGATGTTTTGAGTAAGAAGAAGGAAACTGACTTGCGAGGTGGAAGGCAGATTCTCACCTGTGCTGTTTTACCCCACTCTTGGTGTTGCTGATTTTACCAAGGCTGGGTGTTGAAGGTGATGATGACGCTTTAAGTGGAAAAGAAGGATTCACACCTGTGATGCTTACGCTACCCTCGTTGTTGCTGATTTTGCTGATTTTGCTGATTTTACCCAAGGATAGGTGTTGAAGGTGTTGATGCTGTTGTGAGTAAAGAAGGATCTTGAATGGTGCTTTGAGGAGAAAGACTGTGAAGGTGATGATGGTGCTTTGAGGAGGAAGGCTCTTACCTATGTGTTAGTTTATTTTACCCAAGGCTGGGTGCTGGAGGT
>CM053405.1:118216696-118347219 GCA_028644305.1 Xerus rutilus
GCAGTCCTGTGTGCACGCACACGGAGACACACAGCCCCTGCCAGAGCCCACAATCAGAAGCCAACTCCAAATGATTTTTTTTTTCCTCAATCAGGCATTTGAGGTAAAAACGTAGCAAATGAGCAAGTCAACAGCTTGCCTCCTCATTGAAGTAGAGGAAATGGAAGACATACCGCTTGTTCAGGGACGGAGGCACAAGAGTTCCACACTGCTTGCTTTGGCAGAGGCGCAGTCTAGTTTTTCGGGTTTGATTCAGAGCAGTCTTGGATCCTGCCCCTTCTCCTCCTTCCTCCCTGTCACCATCTGAGCCCTCCCCCCGCCACCCTCCCCCATACACACTGAAAGAAAAGTGGCACAGGACTGATCACACATGCACCTGGGATAAGAAGCAGGTTTATTGTCAGGAGCCTGACAAGCTGCTCTGCGTAGAGAGCCTCAGCAGCAAGCCTGAGAGAGTGGCTGGAGAGGGAGAGCAATAGCAACTCCCCCTTGAGCATTACCCTTTATGGGCCAGAATCATGGCTGCCCGTCAGGGGCCAGTTTAGCCCTTGTGACTGGCATAGCAAGCATCACCTGATTTTGCAGAAGGCAAGTTTCTGTTCCTTGGGAACAGAGATGGGCAAATCTTTTATCTCTCAAGGAGAGAACAGAACAGAGTGACTGGCATGTCTCCATCTCAAACACTGGTAAGTTTTTATCTCGGACAAGTTTCTATTTCTTAAGACCAGTATTCATAAAGTGGGGGGTGGGAAAGGAAGATGGCTGTAGTTATGCCAACACCAACCACACACTCGCACTGGACACACGGGCCTCCTCTCACACCCCTGCAGCTCTCTCAGGCAATGAGGGGTGCCAGCAGCACCTATTTCCCTCCTGGCCCCAAGCCTGCCATTCTGCGTTCCAAAAGATGCCCCAGACTTTCAGCGCCAGCTCCCCATTGGGCAGTCTTTTCCAGCTGTCCTCTCCTCTCCACCCACTTATCTGATCCCAGGTAGCTCCCTGTGGATTCCTGGGGATTCCTGTGGACCTGCCATAGTGTGGGGGCGGGCAAGGGGGTCTCACAGAAAGCCCAGAGTTCCTGAGAACAAAGCTGAAGCAAGCACTGGATCTGACAGTGCAGGGGACAGCGTGACTGCAGGACATTGGGGGCCTCTAATGTGTCAGTACAATAAAGATTTATTTTACTAGCATTGTAGATGAGGAAACTAAGTTTCAGGGAGGTTATGTGATTAACCTGAGATACACAGTGTATCCAGGATCCAAGTGGCACATCCAGAGTTCACACCTAGGGTTTCCTGGAGGAAGAATGTTTCAAGGAGGGCCTGGAAGCACAGGTGGGAGAGCAGCATTGGTAGGGGGAGGGGCACCAGGCCCTGGAGTTTGTACAAAGGCTTTGACAGTGTGCTCCCCTTGCAGAGAAGCACAGAGAGAAAAGGGGAGTGGTTCCTCCCCCAAGGTCTCCAGGACCCTCCCCTCAGCCCCCTGCTCCTGTCCTCTCCCACATACACTCACACAGGGACTTGGCAAGAGACTCCTGCATTTCCCCTGTGTGCAAGGGAAATGCTCAAGGAGGCTTCCGGATGTTGTCTGTGTTCTAGGGTACAAGAACCAGGGGTCCAGCCTGGCTAGTGCCCAAGGGAAAGCCAGCTCCCACTTACGGACAATGATCTCGGCCTTATCTTAGACCTGAGATATTTAATGCAGATGGACAGGTAAACGAGCAATTCAGTCGGTTTGAATTGCTGCACACCTGAGTCTGGGCATATTGTGTTGTGTTGTTGTGCTGTGTTGTGTTGTTTTTCAGTACTAGGGACTGGTGAACCTAGCACCTCACACTTGTTGAGCAATTGCTCTACCACTGAGCCACTTGCCAAGCCCTGGGCAATGCTTCGGAAGCCTGGCTATGCCTCCATTGCCCCAAGAGCTTTTGGAAACAGAGGCCAGGAACATGTCAAGAGGGCTGGTGAGATAGACACAGACAGCTCTGGCTTCCAGCTATCTTGAGGTAGACTGCACAATTTTTGTGAAGTTATCTGAGTGAATTAGTTGATGCTTGTTTTATGTCTTGAGCAAACCCACATCATCATTTTATTAATGTATTTGCAATTACTGGATAATGATTTTCAGTTTTGTGTGGTCTGTGATATGGGAATGCTTAATCAAATATCTGCATGATGGGTCTTTAAGTTCTCTGGGGCCAGCAGCTTTTCCCATCAATTAAGCTTCAAAGAAATGGGTTTTAGGCTCATCTACAACTGCATTTTTATGTTTCTTTCATGGCTCCCCTGCCTTCTCTTGGTGTCTTCAGAGATACGGGGAAATGTGGTGTGTAGCTGAGGCGTTTATTAGTGGGTGTGCAGAGAATGGGTTTATAATGGTTGTTACAAAATATTAAAGTGACTGCTTTGAAGTAGGACAATTTATGTTTCCATTACAGTCACTTAGTGGTGCCCCTCACACACACAGTGCCACCAGGAAGGGGGACATTTATTGTGGGCCCTGTGGACTCCCTGAGGTCAAGCCCCAGGAGGTGCTTCCTCTGGACAAAGACTGGACTCTCAAAACATTCCACACCCCCTACCCACTTCACACGCTGGAGGAGTTGGGAATCTGACTCATTAAAATGCAGAGTATTTCTCTGCTATCTCAGGTGCTCCTCCCCTGTGCCAGGCTAGGTGTGTCCCAGGTCATTTACTCCTAGGTAGAGGATAGAGGTTATCAAACCCATTTTATAGATGAGGAAAAGAGGTTCAGGGACAGGTGACCTGAAAGCAGGCCAGTGCTCCTCTGCTAAGACACCAGCATGGGAGACGCATGCCCAGAAAGCCCTCCGGCCTGTTCTGTGAGATGCATAAGGGAGAGCAAAAGTAAAAGACAATCAGAAGGAAGGACTCTGAGCCACAGTGATCCCAGTTCACATGGCTCCACATTGAGCAGAGTTCCGTCCCCATCAATCAAGGAGAGAACAGACCCCAGGTGGTCAAGCTTGGTTCCACCCCAAGCCCCTCATGCTGGAGCTTAAATGTCACTGGTTCTCTTCTCCTGCCTCCACTTAGAGAAAGGATTGGGTTTGACTGGAGGAAGCTTCCCAATGGAGGCAGTGGGGAAGTCTGTGAGCCTGGAGTATTGGTGTCCAAGTAAACTAGTGGCCATTCTATGGCATCCTGGGTTCTTGGTGTTAGAGGCCACGTGTGTCTCAGTAGAAGGAGCTATAGACAAAGTTGCTTGTTTGTCCATTTGATCATTTATTCACTTGCCTGAAACATGATGCTCATCATGTACCAAGACCCCCGCTGGCTTTCAGTCCATGAAAGGAAGGACATGGTGGAAAAGTAAAGGAGCAGAGATGATCGGTGCTGTGAGAACACACAGGAAGAGGCTGAACCTAGCCCAGAGTGGTCAGGGAAGCCATGTGCCAGCTAAGACCAAAAGATGATTAGGAGTTTGCAAAGTGGGACAAGGTCGTGAACGTGGACCAGGGTCCTAGGTGATACCAGGGCTGTTGGAAGAACTGAAGGTGTCTCCAAGTCCCTAGGAAACTGGTGTGTAACTGGGATGAGATGAGGCTGAGGAGGACACTAGGCCTGTCAGGGAGAGTACTGCAGGCCATAGGAGCAGTTGGTTCCACCCTGAGAGGAGTGAGGAGCCCCTAAACATTCCCCCAGCTACTAAGTGGAGGGCAATTGATGGGGGCAGATTGGAGCCAGGAGGCCAGCTGGGGCACCATGGTCACCAAGGAGTCTTATGGTTTCCTGAAATAGAGGTGGTAGGAGTGGAAGAAATTGGTGCCACTGAGAGATGCTTAGGAGGCACAAATGGCCTGAGCTGGGCTCTTCGGCTGGGGACAGGTGGAATGTCAAGGCAATGCCATGCATGTAATTTGGACAGCAGGGGTTTGGTTACAGGAGCCTTGGCTAAGGTTGGGATGCAAAAGTAGGAGCAATCTTGATGGTGACTTCCATTTTCCCTGTGGAGTCCAGGGAGCTGTGGGATAATGTGGGGAGATGTCAGGCTGGTGGCAGAGTGTGAGGTCTGAAGTCAGGAGGGGCCTGGTCTAGACCACGACTGGAGACCTCTACGAGCTTCCCCTGTGTTCTTGATTGAAGCATCAAGATCCATTGGAGAGTGACTAGGAGATCCATCCAGCTAATATCACCCAGGATCTCAGAGAACCTGAGCTTCTGGGAACCCAAACAAGCACTGGGGGCAGGAGAGATGGCCAAACACTCTTGGTGATGATCAGAGATCCAGGGGCCTGAGAAGACCAGAGCCAGAAGATGAAGCTCCGGCAGGTCCTGGAGCCAGGCTCATGTCCTGCCCACCCAAGCTGGTCCAAAGATGTGCTGGCAGACCCCACAGCCAGCTCCCCAGGGCAACTCAGGGGACTTAACTACTTATTCAGGCAGCCAGTCTCACACTCATACACACCCTGTGATACACAAATACCCCCAAAGTCCCCATACCAGATGCCCCCACTTACCCACACACATATATACTAACCACCCAAACAACATCTAAGGCCACACACTTATGGGTGACTTGTAGACAAGAGTCTTGACTGTTTTTAATACTTACTCTCCAGAGCATCCCCCAAATGCCCACTATATAGCACCTTAAAAGCTAATTCCATCCAGTTAGCTAAACTTGGAAAAGATGATTTCCAGCCTTGTTTCCTCTCTAATGAATGGAACGGCAGTCTTTAGCCACTTGGTGCATACTTCAAGTTATGAGAGGTATGTAGTACACTCCTTAACATCCAGATGAAACTTGGAGGCACGAGCTGGGCAAAGAATTCCCTTAGAAATGAGTGGCATTTTCAAAGTAATTATTGCTGGTGTTCCTTTTGGCAGCCCAGTTTTTAAGTCAGTGACTTTCTCATTTTATATTTACTTTCAGTTCTGTGCTCTTTTCTGTGATCCATTAACTCTACTGAGTCATTTAAAAGCTATAATCGTGGCCGTTCACTCAGGTGAATGCGATCCAGATAAGTGGACCCAGATCCACTTCTTGAAGACACCTCGGGCTCCAATCAACACTAATGCACCCCAATTAAACAAACAGAGCCAGCAGCCGCAGCAAGTTTTGCCTCATTGCCTCCCAAAAACTAGGTGAAGTATTTGCACAGATTAGTTGCAGAAGATCATTTAGGTGCGATTCTTAGTTGGAAAATGTACTGTTGGCTTTGTCGTTTAGGTCAAAGGCAAAGAAACCCCCACCTCAAATGCCATCTTGATTTCCCTCCATGGTTTGTCTAAATATCTCGGGGCAGATTGTCCAGAACTAAGGCCTGGCTTGCCCACCTCAGCCTGATGCTCATGAAAGAGCAGGTTAAGGGCTCTAGACCTTACTGAGGGGCTGCTTCCCTAAGTAGAGCACTGTGGACCTCTGGCCCGCTATGTTCCATTTCCTGAGTGTAGGTCTGTGGCCAGCTGCCAGAAGGGTCCCATTACTGTCCCCCAAGTCAGAGAACACCATCATAATAGGTCAAATCGTTCATCCCACAGACTGGAGAGGCCTGGGAAGGCGGGGACACAGCCCTGCCCTGGATGTGCACAGTGTGACTATACACATGAGGCTTGTTCTCTGCCCCACATTAAGCATCAAATGTCCAGAGGGACTCAAGGCTGGGGAGTCGGCAAGGACTCGGGGAGGGTGAACCTGACTGGTTTGAGGGGCTGGTTTTCTGGGACCTCAAGATAAGGGGGGCTGAGAGTTTTGGGGTTCTGAGAGTTTTGCCTGGTGTCTATTCAGCCTATGTTCAGCCTGGAATTCTGAGTTAGGTAAACCCAGGCAGTAAGTCATATGCTTGTGAGTTCAGAGAGCAGGGAAAGCTACAGGGTCACTGATCCTGGCCTGGCCAAACATTCACAATAGCAAAGAACTACCTCAAATTACCTCCTGCTGTGTAGTGGGCTTCCCTCTGCTCTCTCACTATAGGCCACCTGAAAGTCACATCACCTGGGGCTAATTACTTTGTCCTCCCCTGGTTACTGGGCATCCTTTGTGGATGTGGCATGTGTAAAAACCACAGAAGGCAAAAACACCCTTCCTGCCTTGGAGGGTCCCACTGTTGGTAGGTGAGGCCCTGGCAGCTTGGCAGCCATCACCCTTAACACTGGAAAAGAGAATTAGCAGTACTTTCCCTGGAGCCGTAGTTTGTTAGACATCTTTTTGTTTTATACACACACACACACACACACACACACACACACACATACATACATACACACGTTATTGTATTTTTTATACTTTTTTATTTATTTATTTTTATGTGGCGCTAAGGATCGAACCCAGTGCCTCACACATGCTAGGCAAGTGCTCTACCCCTGAGCCACACCCCCAGCCCCTTTTTTGATTGTTCTTTTTGAAATGTTTAACACCCAAATCAGAGCAGCGAATGTTGAAAGTTAAGTACTGGGTCTGGATCCTGATTGCCCTAGAAAGAGGAGAGAGCTGCTCAGGGAAGGCTTTCTGGAAGTAAAGGAGACCCAAGCTGTCCCAGAATAAGTCAGGACTTGAGGTACCAGGAGGACATTTCAGTAGAGGATCCCGACTAAGCAAGGCTTGGAGGGACTGAGGCTGGGCCTGTCCAAGGAGGGCTCACAGGAAGTCAGGCACAACTAACTGTGAAGTGAGGTGCAGAAGATTCCTGCTGGTTCCTTTATGCAGGAGGCCCTTTTTGTCCATTTCTGTGTCCCATGAGCCAAACAACCAGGGCTATGGAAGTCAAGTCCCAGCTGTGCCTGAGTCCTCATTTCAGTCCTCGAGACCCAAGAGGGGAGAAGGAAGCAGAGCAGGCCAGGGTGTGGTCTGTGAGAGGCTCCTTGGGCCCTGTGTGCTCAGTGGTTCCCGGAGGGAGCTGCTCCTAGGGCATGGCAAACCACCACCAGAAACAGACTGAACAATCAGCCATCTTTATGCTAGTGCCTCTGAGACAAGAGCCACTCACTTCCAGCCATGACTCCAACATAGGAAGTGGGTGCCAGGTAGGCACCGCCACCAAGTGTTTCAGAAGCCTTGTTCCTGGGATTGGCATGGACAGCCTGAACCAGGTTACCCTAGCTCCTGAGCTTCCTTCACATATTTCTCAGGAGCAGCATGTGGGAGTAAGGCCAGGATTTGGGGCTCTCCAGGGCAGTGGGTATCCCCTGACTCTCAGGTTCTGTCATTCTTCCATCTAAGGCGGCTCACCACCAACACCCCCACGCACATGCAGCATCCTCCCCAGAGACCTCAGGCCTGAGATGTCTAACCAACTATGGCTCCAGAGAAAGTGGGCAGCCTAGGTCCTAGCAGATGGGATGCTCAGCCCAGGGTGGTTTGTTGACCCAAGGCAGAGTCTAAGGCATCCGTGACTACCTGGGAGCCCCAATCTTCCTCTGTCCCCATGTACCCAGGCCTGACCTTATCTGACAACCAGACTATCTACTCAAAGCAATGGAAATCTTTCAGATATTGAGAAATATAAGATTGCATTCTCAAAATAAATATTTTATTGAAGTACAGAACATATAGAAAAATGAATAAGTCATAAGCATATAGCTCAACGAATTTCCACAAAGAGCACATCTATTTAGCCAGCACCCAGATCAGGAGATGGAATATTACTGGCTCTCTAAAGTGTCCCCAATACCAGGCTCCATTCAAGTCCCCACCCAAGCATAACCAATGTTCAGTAATCTTTCAAAAGAGAGAGCGACAATCAGAAAAGGTGCTAAAACCAACAGTGTCATTTAGAAGAGTCCCCAGGAAGAAGGTAAATAGGGAGAGGAGAGCAGAGGCCAGATGGTCAAGTGTGGAAGAGAACGATCCAGTGAGTATGGTGGACCACTGACCAACTGTGATGTGGTGCTGTGCTTACAACACAAAGCAACAGCCATCTAGGAATTTAATCATATCAGTTGCAAGATCAGCTCAGAACTGGGATCATTTCAGGAATTTACACCCAAAGGAGGAGAACATTGAATGGGAAAAATGCAAATTGCTGGTAGAATAGAACAAAGAAATCACCTGTGGGCTCTCAGGCATCTTCCTGCCCTAGGTCATGCCTTGGGACACTGTGAAGCCAGGGGTCAAACATGGGGCATCGAAGGACCCTCTTGGCTCAGGCCAGGGTCTAGCTCCCTCCATCCTTCCTCAGAACAGCTGTCCTGAAGAGCATCCCATATCATGGCTCTTTCTAGAATTTCTTTCCCATCCCTCCACCTGGCTCAGGAGGTCCTGCCCAATGCCAGAACCTGCTGGGTTAAGTCAGGAGAGGGTCAGCCTCTGTCTCACAAGGAAATGCCCTCACTGATCATGACTTAGCTTCCCTGAAGGGACACTTGCCCTGGAAATTGTTTGCAGATGACTTCTCTCAATTAAAGGACTCAGAAATCCCCATCATTGTGACCTCTGTATTTCCAGACACTGGATGAGGTAATTAACCAAGGCCGTGACAGAAAAATGCAGGATGTGCCAGTGTGTTTGTGATAAGATTTACCCAGTAAAAAGGTCCTTGTACCTGAGCAGGTTTCCAACATCTTCCTCAGGCTGTAGAAAATCCCATCTTCTCCCATCTCAGCCTCCTGGATCCTTTCCCCAAGCTTTATTTCTATCTCTTGGGGTTCCTTTGCAAGAGCTGGAAGGCTGGAATTAGAATAGAAAGGAGGTAGAGATGAGGCAGGGAAAGCCTCCAAGAATGTGGAGCACAAAATTCCAGGCAGGTGATAACCCAGCTCCATAGACAGGACATTTTTGGAGGAGTACCAGGGATTGAACTCAGGGGTACTCGACCACTGAGCCACATCCCTAGCCCCATTTTATGTTTTATTTAGAGACAGAGTCTCACTGAGTTACTTAGCACCTCGCTGTTGCTGAGGTTGGCTTTGAATTCATGATCCTCCTGCCTCAGCCTCCCAAGCCACTGAGATTACAGGTGTGCACCACCGCGCCCAGCTCCATAGACAGGACTCTTCCTGGGCCTCAGTTTCCTAATCCATAAATGAGGAGTCTAGACTATATCATTCCAAAACCTTTACCCTTGTTCTTGGGGTCTTTAGCCTGTGAGGTATAATGGATGGATTGTGTCAGAACCTCCAAGAAGAAAATGGGGTAGGAGATTGAGGTTGGGGCTGTGTGGCTGGCACCGAGTCACTATCACTAGAATGCACACCCAGATCCACAGCTCTGTGGGCAGGGGCATGGTGACAGGCAGGCAAAGATAGAGAGCAAGAGAGAGAGTGTGGGGGAGAAAGAGTATGTACGCATGTGGAAGGACTTATTTTCTTCTCGGCATTTGCCCCAGTCCTGGGTAACAGAGACCTGCAGAAGAAATGAGACCATTTCTCAGCCTACCCTTGGAAAGTCCCACCGGGACACTATATTTATCAAACCAAGCACCATAGGGAGAAAAACAGAAGTGAAGCTGAGAATGTGATTGGCTCATTTAACTGACGGCTCCTGTTTTTATTAAGAGCCATCAAGTGGAGTTTCTTGAACCTCACAGGTATGGTAGTATAGTACATTTCTCACCATTTGCCCTTCAACATGAAAGGTTCTTTTTGAAATTTTTTAACACCCGAATCAAAAGAAGACAGGTAAACATAGCCTGAAGCAAAAGAAGCTAACTGCTGCTCCGTGTGTGGGCTGCACTGTGTCAGCAGAGACTCAGGTGCACAGGGCACCTGCCCAGGCTCTGAGGTGTGAGGAGCCTCAGGCTGGGGGCCACTGGCCCCACCTCTCCAGGGTCACATGTGCTTTGAGCTCCTTTATGGGAGAATCCAGGAGCATCTCTCTCACTCTTGTCTCCTATGAGTCCTCAATCCTGTCAAAGCATCTGAATCTCTTTCCACACTGGACCAGGCAGTGAGGAGGCCACTCTTGGACTCAGACAACTTATGGATCTGGAGGGCAGAGAGCAGGCTGAAGTGACTTCTCAGCATGAGAATGCAGTAAGAGTCAGCCTATCCGCAAAATCCCATCCACTGCCACTTGAGGAGTGAACAGCACAGACGCCATGCAGACAAGCTGTGTTTGGAACAACTCGTTTGGCTGGGGGAGAAGGGCTTTCTGAGCACTCAGAGGAGGTGAACCCCAGTGACCTTTCCCAGCAGCACTGTCACATTCCTCTGGGGGCCACCATCTCCTGAGCCACAGCCTTCTCAGAGGTTCAGAGTCTCCAGGTCAAAAAACCCACATTCCACCTGGAGCTGACTAGCACCTGCACAAGGGTTTCTACAGCTCCCTCCATGGGCTGCCTGAATTCTGATAAATTTCCAGTGTGGACAACACCCAGGCCATGGGGCAGCCAGGGGAAGAGACCTCTTAAACTCCAGCAGCTCCAGTGCTACGCAGACAGCGAGACTCCTCAAAACACGGTACTCCTGAGCCGAGTCATGGTGAAGCTCTGTTTGTTTTGACCTGGGATTTACTGTCCATCATCCAAGACAAAGAAGTTCAAAAAATCCTTCAAATCTCAGGAAATTCCCAAGCCCTCTCAGGTCTAAAACCCTGCGTGCAGGTAATTCTCTTAAATGCCAATTTCTACAAATCCACGTAAGGGCACGAATCCCCAGCTTTTAGCAAGAGTCATTTTCAGAGACCATCCTGAGGTAGTGACCCTCTAACATCTCTTCTTAAATAAATGTTCCCGAGCCCAGCAAAGCTGGTGCTGGTGGAATGTGGCACTTGGAAGCTCCTTCCAGGCACCAATCTGCAGTCTGTGCACCCCTGATACCAGAGGAGGACAACCTCTGCTTGTTGTCTTTAAAACCCAGGAGCTCTTTGGCTTGGCCCAGAATCTGACAGTTACTGTGTCCAAGTAAACAGCTCTGAGATACCTGAGGCATCCTGGAAAGGCAGACCACAAGGAGGGAGGCGGGCCCTGTGGCACCTGGTGTGGGCCTCTTACCTCCTCAGTGAGTGTCACCCTCTCCATCCCTGGTACCCAAATAAAGCTTTTCCCTCAAGGTCTCTGCCAGCTGCCTTCCCAGAAGCTAAGAGGCTCCATGGCCAAGATAGGATTTCACACACTCTGTCTCCTTGAGTGTGAGCTTCACACAGGCTATGCTTACACATGGGGTCCACAGCTTATCCACAGGGACACACGCGCTTCACCACACACACACTCGGCCCCTGCCATTCTGGACAATCACAGTACCCAGGGGTGTGAAAAGAAGTAAAGCTGCAGATTCAGGCTGTTCATGCAATCACTTGTCTTTAACCCCATCGGACCTGAAGTTCCCATTTTATAGCAAGTCTTCTGTAAAACTCGCTTTATTATCTAGAAAGAATGTGTCTTATCAACAACAGTAACACAAAAGAGAAATGCAAGCACAGTGATGAGCATGAAATAGGCCTTTCGGTATGTAGATGTTTGGATCCTGGTTACATTCAAAGTGAAAAGTGGCCCCACATCCACACCCACGTTGAGATCCCTGTAAAGGCGAGAACTGCAGCTGCCAGCTAGGTCCTATTTCAGGTGTGCTATCCTGGCGATTTGAGTCCTCAGCTGTCATTGCTTTGGGAGGAATCGTTCTCCAAAGTGGTGACCAAGTCGTAATAAACTGGTAAATTTTATACCTGATAGCATAGGTGCATCCTTGAAAAGTCCTTGCTACACCTGTGGGGGGGGAATGGAACTTGTGAATATAATATAGTTTTAGATTTAGGCTAATATGTTAACTGGATCTTTCACTTCCATGGCAGGGACATTTAAAACCTCATATGAAAATACAAGAAATAAATACATAAAAAACTCATGAGGGGCTGGGGTTGTGGCTCAGTGGTAGAGCGCTTGCCTAGCATGTGTGAGGCACTGGGTTCAATTCTCAGCACCACATATAAGTAAATAAGTTCATTGACAACTGAAAAAAAAAAACAAGTCATGAGACACCAGGCGAGCAAAGGTTTGTTGAGCAGGACATTGCCACCAAGAGCAGAATCCCTAGGTGCCCTGGTCATTAAGTGCCACTAAGTCTCTCTGATCATTGTGACAATCACAAGCACCACCACAGAATTCCCTGGAGCCTCCAGGGAGCGCAGTGCTCTTCCTAGACCATTTGTGTGGATTCCCATGTGTAATAAGTCCACGTGGGAACAAAGTGCTCACCAGGCCTGGCTCCTAAGCCTTACTAATTACTGTATTAGCCACTTCAGAACATAGCCACAGCCCCAGAGCCTGCTGTGTCTCTGGCATCCCGCCACTCAGCCCAGGGACCACTTAAAGACCACTGCAGCTTAAAACTAAAGCAGCCGGGTGCAGTGGTGCACACCTGTAATCCCAGCACTTTGGGAGGCTGAGACAGGAGAATCACGAGTTCAAAGGCAGCCTCAGCAATGGCGAGGCACTAAGCAACTCAGTGAAGCTCTGTCTCTAAATAAAATATAAAAATAGGGCTGGGGATGTGGCTCAGTGGTCGAGTATCCCTGAGTTCAGTCCCCAGTACCAAAAAAAAAAAAAAAAAAAACCACTAAAGCAGCTACATATCCAGCCATCACTGGTATGTAAGGAGCCAAAGTAGTGCCATCTCAACAGCAGAACTTTCCCCCACAATTAGATGTTTGGGAGGATGAAGTCTCCCAGTGAAGACTCAGGATGACAATCAATAGAATTACACCGGAGGTTGGGGGTACCCCTACTCTCTTACCTCTCCACTCCTTTGACTTCCCAATCTGGTGTCCATCATCTGGTCCTGCTCCTCTAGATGTGGGTGAGGGGTGATAAGGGAGAGTGAGCAGGGACTGGACTTCCAGATAGGGCAGTGGTACCTGAGCCTATAAGCAGCTGGTGGCTACCTTCATAAAGGTATCCAATGATTTGTTAGGGAGCCTAGTTGCCTGTGGGTTTTACACTCACACAACAGTAAAAAAATAAATAAATAAATAAAGTCCTTAATGCCAGGAGGGTTTTAACATTTATTCCAGTTTTCAAACATTACTCTTTTCACTCTGGGGCCACCTGATAGATGTGCCAGTCAGCCATAAAAAGTATATGTGGATCCCTCTCTCAGGAATCCAACCAATTTTGTTTTCCCTAATAGGAAGAAAAGAGAGGATTGTAAATGTCAAACAGCAGATTGTATAGCAACATCAATTGAACCAGGCATTCATGAGCAAATGTACTATTTATCTAACAAAGGTCTGAGTGGTTTTGTTCATTTAAATTACCTGAAGCTGGGGTGAAAATGGAGATGGGGGTTTGTTCATGAATTGAGGTGCAAGTGAGGGTGGCTATTTCCACTGTGTTAGAGTGAACTTGATCTGCTACAGTACAGTGCACCTGGGGATGAGGCAGGTACATGTATGTGCGTATCCTGTCAGATGCAGGGTTAAAGGCCCTGGAGAGCTTCTGATGTGCAGATTTTTTTATGGTCCCCACATGACCTTGTATCTTCAACCCAGAGATTTCAAACGCAGCTGAGATCTCAAATGTGGACACTCCAGAGGAAAGACCAGATGGAGAGTTTGCCAACCCCATGTTGCTCTTTTGAGTTCTGGGAAGACAGGGAGCCACATCTAAAAAGATGCTACGATTTGCTTTCCCTCAGCCACCCCTGGCTGCCCTTATACAAAAAGGCCAGCCCGGGAACACAGGAGCATATCATGACCAAATGCCCGCTGGTGACCTTTGCAAACTCAGCCTTGCCTGTGACGGCTCTGCACAGCCACCCAGACCCCAGTCCTATGTCCATGGCCTCCTCTTCCTATACCCTTAGGCTGGCCGGTTACTGGGACCAGCATATCCCTGCTGTTCTGAGGAGCAGGGGCCAGGAAGTGAGAAGGAGCTGTCTCTGGGTCTTAGCTTGGGGGAGGCACCCTCCAGGTGTGGCCCAGGTTCTTTTCCTTTACTTAAAAATCCCTGGTGGGTGTCCTTTCCAATCAGCTCCTAAGTCAAGTGAGCTTTGTTAAAAGGGCTAGATAAACATGTTTGCTGAAGGACCATTTCCCAGTGTGGTCCGTGCCTGGTCCATGCCAGAATCATCAGAGACTCTGTTAACATGCAGACACTCTAGTGATAAGGCCCCAAATTTGTATTTTTAGTAGGAACCCCAAGTGATTCTGATGCAAACCCAAGTTTGAGTTCCTTATAAAAACATTTTTCATTACTTACTTCCCCTAAAGCTAACAGCTCTCTCCATGACCTCCTTCAGACCTGACCTGAGGTTCCTCTAGGGAAAGTTGAGGTACGCAGGTCCTTCCTTCTGTTTTGAGAGGTGGGTGGGTGGGTGTGGGTGTGTATTTTAAGACCCCTCTGCCATGTGGTTGAAAGGACATGAACTAGTGTCAGGAGACCCAGGTTTGAATACTAGATCACCACCAGACATCCCCAGGGTCTGGGCCTCAGCCTCTACCTAATGAGTACTATGGGCTCTCCGTGCTTCTAGTGTTGGGACTAGTGAGTGAGGAGGCCACCCAGGCAAAGCACTGGGTGACAGAAGGGGCAGGAGGCAAGCCAGCTCTTCCAAACCTGTGGGCAGGCAGCAGCTCCTGGTGAAGTTGTGTCCACGACGGGTCGCCATGACTGTGTGCTCCAAGAGAGTGGCCATACTCACCCACAAAGACAGGAGCACAGTCCTTGCTTCAGGAAGTTGTGTGTGTAGAGTAGACAGGACAGAGAAAAACTCCTCAAGGCCTGAATGGTTTGGAGGGGACAGGAGCAGTTCCATGGAGTTGGGCCTTGGCAAAAAAAAATGAAAAGTCTGATTTGAGGAAAAGACCTTCCGGGAGGGGGTCATCTGAGAACAAAATTTGTAGGCAGGCTTTCCGGAAGATCATGGGGAATTGGTGAAGTAAGTCTGGAGAAGCCAGTGGCCCCTGAGCAATATGTTTGTGTCCAGGGGAGAGTGACCAGGCTCTAGGCAGCTGTGGGTCACGAGGTGGCAGGACTTTGAGTATACCTGTGGGCAAGTGTTCAGGGAGTGTGAGAAGACAGCCTCATGAGTACTTCACAGCCTCCTGGATTTTCAGCATTTTGTGGCTTGGTCCACAGCACCAGAGGAATGGCATCGTTTTAGCTAAAAATGTATCCAAAAAATAAGCCCATTGGTTTTGGCATTTATTGTTAATTGAATTTTCCCAGAAATGGCAGCCGAAAGATTGTTAATGTTCATGAATTTACATCAAGTTAAACATCTGTTCCTCTTAAGCTAAACTCTAGCAAAGTTACGGCGGCTCATAAATTAGATCTGGGAGTAAAATTCTTCTCGCTCTTTGCACAGCTTAGCGGTTTCAAAATAGACCTCAAAATGACACATTGCAACTGAGGCCCACGTAGTGCAACCACATTCAGCTGTAATGTTGGTGCCAGACGATTACGGCACGTTTGTGCTTCGGTGGTAAAGCTCACAGCTTTGTGGGACAGCACATGACATTGGTTATCAAACCAACTGAGGGCATGTGGGAAGCCATGCTGCTAATATTTGCAGAAAGCCAAGAGCCTGCACATTAGCAGACTCAAGGGAAACCAGGAGAATGAAAGCACATCCCGCCTCTCGTTGGTCTGGGTTTTTCCCAAGTATGGTTCTAGGGAGTTGAGCTCTGGTCCCAGGCCTGCCTGGAAGGAACCATGCCACCCTATTAGATTGAAGAAGGGCTAGAGTCCAGTGAGTGTGGTCCAAGGTCATGGATGGCTACTGTGTGGTTTCTGAAGTGCTGGTGTATATACATTTTGGGAAGAGAGTTGCCCATGCCACATTTGGTGGCACCTTCGAGTATGACCCACAGTCCCCACCCCAGCACTTCCGTCTGTCCCCTCCTCTGCCCTGCCCTTAGGCCCTCCTCATTCCTGAAGGGGATTCTGATATTAATGGAAGATGAGCTCGCTCATGATGTCAGTTACTGTGTTTGCATTCCTCTCTCCACTAAGTTTGGGGTTCACAGGCAGTCTCCTGTCCCCATGTGGAAAATTCCAGTATCCTGGAGACCATCAAGGCTAGATTCTTCACTGTGGCCTTGGCTTCCTTCAAAGCCACTCCACCCTCACATGCTTACTTGTGTATAAAGCTCTCCCCATACACAAAGGGTCCCCAGGGTCATATTTGTGCTCATTTACAGAGCAGAGCCCAGCCAAGGCACCAGGCCTTTCCTGAGGCTGTGCGTTGGCCCAATGTATGCTCAGGCCTCCCCAGCTGGCCTCTTTGCAGAGCTATCCAGGTGTATTAGTCAGGGTTCTCTAGAGGAACAGAATCAACAGGAAGTATAATTATAAAAAGGGGATTTATTGGGTTAGCTTATGCAACCAGAATCTGGATAGTTCACAATGGCCATCTGCAGACTGGAGAGCTGGAAGGACCAGTAGCTGTGCAGTCCAAGAGGCTGAATCCCCAGAACAAGAGGGATCAATGGTGCTGCCCTAGTCCAAGACCTAAGGCTTCTGGAAACTCCCTGGAGAATCACTAGCAAAGTCCGCTTTGGAAGAGTGAAGAAGCGAAAGTCCAATATCCTCAGATGGTCACAGGAGCAACCAAGAATCTGTTCAAAGGCTGGGGATTTAGCTCAGTTGGTAGAGTGCTTGCCTTGCATGCACAAGGCCCTGGGTTCAATCCCCAGCACCATCCCCACCCCCCCAAAAAAAGACTCGTTCTGCTTCCTTGTTCTTCCAACTTTTATTCCATCCAAACCACCATCCTATTGGACGGTGCTGCCCATGCTTAGGGAGAGGCTCCACTTCAGTTGGCTATCCCACATGCCAATCCTTCCTAGACACACCCTCGTTGACACACCCAGAAGCCTCTTAATCATCAGCTTCTCTTAACCCAATCCAGTTGACAACACAAATTAGCCGTTACACCAGGCTTTGTCCTGGCTAGCCATGCTGGGACGAGAGAACTACATGTTTCATCTGCCTCCTCCCCAGGGGCATTCCCTAGGGAGCTGCCTCATGACCACCGGAGGCAGCTTGAAGGAGACTTTCCTATGCAACCTAGTGTCTAAGTCCCTCCCTGTCTGACCACATTGCCATCATCCAGTTTGGCCATGCCACAGATCAATCTGCAGGAAATCCACCGGGTGAGGAAAGGTCCACACCCTCTGGCAAGCTCAGAGAGGTGTCTTAGTAAGTGAGGCCACAAGTACCACACTTAGGAGCTGGGCTCCTGCGCTCTCATTGCACCTGGGAGCTGACATGATAGATGACACAGGACCCCAGACCCTCCAGAGTTCCAGACCTTTATCACTGTGGCTCAGGGTGCCTGGGGTTGTTCCCTAAAGGCAGAGCTACAGCCGCTGAGTCCCTGTCTCCCTTCTCCACAGGAGTCCACAGTCATACAGTTAACAGACATTTAATGCACACCATCTACAGGCAGGTACTGGGCCAGGTGCTGGGGAAGCACCTGCAAACACGGCCAATCCTGCCTGGAGAAGCTTGCTGTCTAATGAGACACCTGACAATCAGCATTGGATAAATAAGCATCTAATGGAAGGGCAAGGAAGGGCAGCAAGGGGGATCAGGGGCAGTGCCTAAGGGGCCTCTTTAGCCCGAGGCTGTCATGTTGGAAAGGGAGCCTGGAAAGGGAGGCTGAAGAGCTGCATGAGGGAATGGTTGGGGGTAGTGGCATTTAGTCAGCTTTTTGTTGTTGTGACAAGAACAACTTAGGAAATATTTTTCTTGGCTCATGGTTTCAGAGGTTCAGTCCATGGTCAGCCAACTATATTGCTCTGGGCCTGAGTTAGGCAGAACATCATGACCAAAGGGTAGGGCAGAGTAAAGCTGCTCATTTCATGGTAGCCAGGAAGTAGAGAGAGAGGGAGGAGCCAGAGACAGGATATATAATCCCCAGTGACCTACTTCCTCCAGCCAGACCCTACCTGCTTGCAGTTACCACTCAGTTGGTTCATTCAAATTAGCAATTCATCAAATGGATTCATCCACTGGTAAGATTACAACTCTCATAATGTAATCATTTCACCTTTGAACATTCCTACATTAACAGGAGCTTTGGGGAGACACCTCATATCCAAACCATAACAGGGAGAGACAAGGAAGAACAAAAGAGAACCCCTTTCCAGCCTCATCACCATGTAGGTGCCTCCAAGGCATGGGTCCTGAGCACGTGGCCTGTCCCCCTCTGTGTTAGAAGCTGGACTTCCTGCTGCCTATCTGTCTTGTGCATATTGTACCACATCTTCCCTCTCCTTGACTGGAGTTCTCCAGCCCCACCCAAGCTGGAGCTTCACCTGCCTGCCACAAAGTAAAGATGGCCCCTTGGGGACATGACCTGGCAGGGCGCAAGTGGCTGATGGAATATTCACAATATCTTCCTCACTTCCCTTTGTTTTGCAATATAATGTGTTCCTTTGATAGACACTTCATTCTAGAGGCAGCTCCCTGTTTCCTATCTCCTTTGCTTAAAAATTAAACGTGGCTATGCCCGTGCTCTTTAGTGTGGAGGGAGAGTGGCCAGAATGGGAGAGCATTAGAATCTTCAAAGAGGGACAATTATTGAGGGAACTAGATTAATGAGGTGTCATAACAACTTAGCCAGATCTGCGACTGACCTTTCTCATGGAGAACGGGCTTGATAAATGTAGTTCATTACCGAGTTCTGACATGAAAATAGGATCACACTCTGGGCTCCTCAGCAGGCTGATCAATATTTTATCTGCCAAAGCAGGCCTGGCCTGGGAGCAGGAGGAGCCCCCCAGCAGGAACCCGAGGCCAGAGCCAGGGGCTGGCAGGGCAGACCTTGCTGCATGAGGGGACCCAGGCCAGCAAGAAGGTGGCTGGATCCTACCATTGGCCTGTGAGGGCTCAGAGATGGAAGGGCCCTGGGCAGTGGGAAGCAAGGGAGGAAATCCAGGACATCTCCCCTCTTCTGTTGATCCATAAATGCTGATCTAGTTGCCACCCTGCCTCGGGCCCCATATTGAAGGGAACAAAGACAAATAAACCACACCCCTACTTAATTGGGGCATGAGCACTTTTCTTCAAGGGGAGATAGCTGGGCCTGGGGATGCACGCCTGTAATCCCAGCTACTGGGGAGGCTGAGGCAGGAGGACTGCAGGTTTGAGGCCAGCCTGGGCAACTTAGTGAGCCTGTCTCAAAAGCAAAATAATGAAAGGACTGGGGCATAAAGAATAAAATTATGTCATTTACAGGAAAATGAATGGAACCTAGGTGAGTAAGCCAAACTCAGAAAACCAAGGGCACACGTTATGTTTTGTTTTCTCATTTGTGGAAGCTAGAAAAGAAAAGGGGAAGAAAAAAAATGTATGGGGGGAGATATCATGAAAATAGAAGGGAGACAAATAAAATTCGAGGAAAGGGCCCAGGGGAGGGAGGAGGGCAGGGAAGGGGGAAATACTGGGGAATGATAGTGACCAAATTATATTGTTATATCACGTGCATGTATGAATATGTAACAACAAATCCCACTATTATGTAAAATTATAATGCACCTATAAAAATATAGAAATAAAGGAGGTTGGGGGATGTAGCTCATGTAGCATGCATGAGGCCCTGGTTCCATCCCAATTACCACAGAGAGAGAGAGAGAGAGAGAGAGAGAGAGTCCTCGGCTATGACTGGCCCACATGGACATTTCCTCTCACCTTTTCTTTATGTCATGACCCAGTAAGGTGGTAAGGGACCTAGGGCCTCACAGCCAGTCCAAGTCCAATGGTCTCCTGACTCCCTGGCCAGTGCTCTCTTCAGCCTGTGACAATTGTCTCTAATGTGTTAGTCTCAGGTAGACATAGCAGCCTATGATGAAAAGGCACAGACCTCAAATCATGGAAAAGTCATGCCAGCCCTGGATCCATCAGTGGGCATCTAATTGTATTCGAGTCTGCCTTCCCCCAGGCTGGACCAAAAGGTCCCTGGCAACTGTAACTGGACCTCAGCTCAGGCCTCCACAGCAAGAGTTGCCCATTTCATTTTCAACACCAGGCTGGTCAATATCTATGGAGCACTAGGGAAGGGTGTCAGGGTCCCCAAGCCTCTGCTGCATACCCTTCAGGGAACGTTCCCCCTGGAGGAACCAAGTGTGCTGAGGCCAAGGCTAAGATTGGGTCCTGCCCTAGTCCAGAAAGACCACATGCCTTCCCCCCAGGCACCCATCCCCCACCAACAGAGTCAGGGCATGGACAATGACGAAGGTTCGGGATGCTGGTGTAGATCAGTGATATTTAACAGTAGCCAAGATGAAATGAATGAGTGAGCTGTGTAGAGTCTTGGGTAAAGAACATTCCAGATGGAAGGAGGAGTCAATAAATGTAAAGCCCCCAAGCCAGAGCATGCTCCAGGGGTCAATACTGCTGAAGAGCCTTCTCCCACCATACCCCACCTCTCAATACCGTGTGGACTTGGTGAGTGGGTGGGCAGGGATGACCCATGAGAAGACAAGAAAGATGTGACCCTTGGCTATTGACATTCTCTTGCCCAAATTGAGAGGAACCTGAGAAGGGCAGAAAGAAAGTCAGAAAACAGAAGCTAGGGAGCCCAGGCCTCGGAGCCCCCATGCGGCAGGCCAGCCACCTACGTGCACGAACTGGTTGTACTAATGGGCCCCTCATCACTCCGGCAGAAGGGATGGCTTAACCTCTGGCCAGCAATTTGTGGACAGCAGCTGCCTCTGGGAGATAGATTATGAGTGATTTACTATATTTGTTTATTTCTATTTATACTCATAAGTGCTTCCCAAGTGCTCTTTGATAGGCATATATTTTATGACAGACAACTGTTTGGAACTGGAACCAGGGCAGGGAGCCTCTAGCTAAAGACCAGGTCCGGCAGAGTCACAGGTACCCAGTGCCTCACGTGGGTAAGCCACTCCTGCCTGACTTCACTGTGAAACCAGGGGCCTCATGGAAAAATACCCAAATCTGGAATTTGGTGGACTCTGCCAAGGCCTGCCTCGGGGAGAAAAGCTCTCCTTCAGAACTAGAAGCTAAAGATTTGGGGGCATCTCACTCTGGAGGCTGGAAGAGAGAAGGGAAGAAGGTCCTTCCCCATCCACTGGCCCTTAGCCCTGTGGGATTCAGGTGACATTGGCAGGGATTGCTAGGAGGCCCAAGAAGAGATCAGAAATACTGGACAAACGACTTCAGACAAAGTGCTCTCTTGTGACTCATTTTAGTACAGCTGCTCCTGGGATGAAGAAGGGTTTAAGATTCTCTTCCAGGCACTCCTCCTCCATTTGCTTATGACCCCAGGGGCCAGCAGCCACCTGGTATAGGGAAGCCCTCAGTTAAAGAAAGAAAGGACAAAGGGAGCTGAGAACTGAGGGCTGCAGTACCTGGAACCCTACCCTGGCTCTCACACTTGCTCACAGCCCCAGGGGTCCTCCCTGAGCTGCCCCACTGCCCTGTCCCATATTGCTTTGTCTTGATGTCCCTCCAACCACTCTCTCCAACCACTGGCCACCTCAGACCTCCTGATATTGGTGGGCCACTAGCTCCTACACACACCATCCCTGATGTCTATAGCACCCTTCCCTCCTCATCCTTCTCCCACAATTCTTCCTCATCCTGAAGGTCTCATTTTGATTATCCCCACAGGGCCATCCTGGCTTCATCTACTCTCCTTCCACGGGTACCCATGATGCCGTGCCCTGGAAGTACCTGATTCCTCGCCCTGCTGCCCAGGGTCTGGCACATAGCTTATCAATAAGTGCAAGCGAATGATAGGAGGAGCCAGGCCTGGTCAGAGGGATCACTGATCCTGGCGACTTGGGGCACCTGTCCCCCTAAGTCCCAGGTTGACTTCTAGACATGTGATAGTTGCCAGGGTAGAGAAGCTAGAAGCTCACAAGCTCACAGTGGACTATAAAGTTATGTGAAAGGAGGGCAGAACCTGCAGGAGTTGCCTCAGCAGGACCCACATTGTGGCTTCTCTGGCCTTCTGGTGTGGGTGGCGTTGTACAGCTGCAGACCCCTAGAATAGGACCCTTGAGCAGCTCAGAGGAGTCTGTGCCCCACCATATTCCATGAGGAAAGTTGAGTGACCAGCGAGGATGAGATGTCACCACCCATCTGACCTGGCCTGGCCTAACCTTCAGGTGGCCCTGCTGTGGCAGGTTCTTAGAATCCTCATTGCCAGTGACATCTCTGAGGTGGACCTCCTATTAACTCCAGCTGCACACACCAGCTTCCCAGCATCTCGGTACACATGCCTGCCACCAGGGCAGCCAGTACTGGGTCATGCAGACTCCATCACCATTCACCCCAACAGCCTGATCTCCACTCCTATTGTATATCCCCACTTGTGGTCCATTTGCCAGGACCAGATTCCCTCCTTTTGGAGGGGGATGAGGGACCCAGAAAGAAGAAAAAGCCAGCAACCAGACCAGTCCCATCTTCCTAGTTGGGAATGTCTTGGTAATGGGGCAAGGCCACCATGTTCAACACTGCATAGCCACACAGACTTGAGGACTAGGTTTGCCAACTGGAGGCCCAGAGAACTCCCAAGAATCAATACCAGGCAAAAAAAGAAAGAAAGCGGGGGAGGAAAGGAGGGAGAGAGAGAGGGAGAGAGGGAGGGAGAAAGGAAAGGTGTTGGCAGGGCTAGGGGGATGAGAGAGAACCATTCTTGACAGAGCATGGAGACTCCCAGGGAGCAAATAGATTGGATTATATTGAACACAACAATTGATTTTTTTTCCTAAGTAAACATGCAGAAGGAAATGGTAACGGGCATCTGTTCCTGATGGGAATCAATTGACCTCAAATTGGAAAAAAATCGAGAAACACAAACAAATGCAAGAAAAAAGTGTTTGGGACACCCAGGCTTGTCTAGTGAGAGGGCGGCGGGAGGAAGAGAGAAACAGACTTGCAGACCCGCCCATCATCCTTTCCCCCACCGACTAGCTTCCCCGTTAGTGGCTTTTCAGCACATGTGGATCAAATAACAAGAGAGTAGCAACCATCCTTTAAGCCCTTGCTCCATGCCAGGCAAGTACAAAGCCCTTAGTGTGCATATACTAGTTACTCCTCAAAACCCAGCACCTCGTCATCCCCACTTCTCAGATGAAGTCACTGAGGCCCCAGGTCATGCAGCCCAGTAGCAGTGAAGTCTGGACTCAAACCCAGTGGCCCTGGAGCCCACGCTCTCCAGCACTGCTTTCTATTGGCTCTCCAACCCTGAGCTATTCTCTGGTGCCTTGAATTGGCCTTGAAACTAAGGGGAAGAAGGCTAAGCCTCAGACAGACCATTCCCAGCAGGCTGGACCCGAGCGTGAGGAGCCCATGCCTGCTCTCCAGGATTGAGTAACGCCAGAAGCAGGAAATGCTCCATCCCCCAGGGAGGTGGGGAAGCGGAGTAGGAGAGACTGCACTGCTGCGATATCCCTGCAGCCCCAGTTGATGAGCTTAGCCCTGTGTGGTGTTCATCCTAGTGGCCCGTCACCAGCAAGATAAACTATGTCGTGTCACAGTGCATCACAGGCCTCATTTGCCAAAGCACTGTGCGATTCTGATGCTGTTCAGCAAACACGCCTGTGATAAAAGGCCTAAGAGTAATGGGCTATGTGCTGTGGGTTTAATTTCGCAAAGCTTCCTTTTGTTTCTTGGTCATGGACTTGTGTACACGTGTTTGTTTTCAAGTAATCCAGCTCTGGGAGTGTACCTAATTACCTTAAGCAGGGCTTATTAGTCCTGTTAACTAAACTCCCTAATCTATGAGGCCAAGTATTCAAAAGCAGCCTTTAAGGTAGGATTAAGACAAAAGCGAGCTATTACAAAATGGAATTGGGGCCGGCTTTCCTAAAGCTGCTGTGGGGCTACGGCTCTAAATTCTGCAGAAAGAATTTTCCTGTTCCATCTGACATTCACTCTCGTATAGTAGGTGCTCAAGAAATATTCATGGGCCAGACCAACAGGCTCCCTCAAGCATTTGCCTCACATACAGCATTTATTAAATACTCGTAAATATTTTTAGGATGGATGGGTGGACAGACAGACAAGTCCCACCTACTACAGTTGTGTGATTTGCTGCACAGTCAATGCCCAGTGATTCCCCATGAGTGGCGTGAATGAATGGCCCTGTGGAGAAAATGTTCTCTCATCCAAGGACACATCTCACTGTAACAACCCCATCTTCTTTCCAGGTGACACGTGCACCATGGCAAGTTATGCCCGCCTGAAGAATGTCCTTCTGGCACTCCAGACTCGCCAGCAGCCACTCCAAGAAGGGAATAACAGACAAGACCCTGCTTCCAAAAAGCGTCTCCTGGTGGAATCTCTGTTTAAGGACTTGGATGCGGATGGCAACGGCCACCTCAGCAGCTCTGAACTGGCTCAGGTGGGTACAGCATTCAGTGAAAACCAAGTTATAAAGGAATCTACTTCTTTATTCAGCACATACACAGAAGAGACAGAGATCACGGGAGGACAGTGGGTTGTAACTCTCTCTGTCACAGGGCACCCAGGAGGCCCCTCTCCTGCCCCCCTGGGAATCACAGAATCTAGGATCAACACCTCTGAGAAGATCTTACAAACAAAGTTATATTAATTTCCCACCAGCCGCCTTCAGCCACTGTTTACAAACATACTGTGATACCCTGTCTGGAAGCAGGCAAAAGGCTCCTGCTGAGGGGCTGGTGGCTGATGTTTTAATTAGGAAACCAAATTTGTCTTCCTTGAGTCCTTCACTTTCCTCAGCAGAAATATCAAAAGGAAGCAGTGCTTGGTTTCCAGAAAACACCTCTGGAGTTCTATCCTGACGGGTCCCCAAGTCTTTTGCCCAGGGACAACACAATTCTTTGGTGGCCAAATATCAGTAACCCAAACCCCAGCCTTCTTACTTGCAGGAAGCCCTGAGTCCACCCCAAAAACACTTGTCTGGGGAGGCACTTGCATTGAACCCTGTGGCTTGGGTCCCTCCCCCAAGGTGACCAGAGACAAGCTGCTGTGAGGGTAGTCAGCATCTGCAGCACAAAAAGCAAGGAAAGACTGACTTTGCTCCCTGGGGCCAGCGGGAGGGTCCTGATGTCAAAAAGTCTGGTTGGGCCTGAAGGGCCTACACTCCTGCTTCTGCTCTGCTGGTTTGTTTCTAAAAGCCTGGAGCCCTGGGGGCACACCAGCCAGGCCCAGAGATGAGTGAGGAAGTGAGGTCAGCATCCCCATGCCTGGAGTGGATGGTGGCAGCTCTTCCACAGAGGCTACAGAGTGGCCACCCAGAGCAGAGATCACAAGGATGCGTCCACACATTTATGTCAGAGAAATCTTGACCACGGTACAGTGACCTCATCAAGGCAGTGACAGGGTCACTGGGAAGGACTGTGGAGGGAAGTACCTTGTCTTGGCATTGAGCCAGGCCCTTTGCCTATAGCTAGTAAGCATGGACAAGTCCCTTACAATGCAGGACAGTGGCTGAGAGTACAAACTTTAGAGTTCCAGCTGAGGTCCAGGGCTGCTGGTGGCTCTTGGGGAATGGTTTCACTTCTCTGGGCCTCCATTTCTCATCTGTGAACCTCAAAGGGTCATCATGAGGACGAAAGGAGCCAAGATGTACTTAGTCCAGTGCCTGGCACGTGGGTGTTCACAACAATAGTGGCCATCATTGTCATCTTTGTCATTTCCTCCTTGACCTTTCAGCCATGCTCTGCTATAAGGTAGAGACGCCTATCATCCCACTTCACAGGTATTTTCAGATGAGGAAACTGAGGCACTAAGAGTCAAGTGACTTGCCCTAGTTGTGATCACTGGCAGAACACGATGGAACTCGGGTGCAAGCCAGGAGAGCTGCTATATATTCACCTGCCCTCCTCACAGCACCAAGTGTCTCCCACCAGGAGCTCGTGGTCCTCTCCAGGTCAGCAGGGAAAGCAAGCACCCACAAAACCCAAGTGAGAACCAATGACCCGAGTCTGGAGTGCTGGCTCCTTGCTCTCGGGCCCTCTGCTCCAGCCAGGCCCCGGCCTGCTTCCTGGGAGCACCTTGGGAATCTCAGATGACTCTGCTCTGCTGACCCCCACCTCTGCAGCACATGCAAACCCATGCACCCTAAGGGTCCTGCTGCCCATAGCCTCCAGGGAACCAGCAAATCACCACCTCGGTCAGTACTTGTCCCCTGCTCTGGCTAGGACCCCAAGGGGCAGCATCAGGGAATCCATAGGTGACCTGAGCTGCTCTGGAAAAGCCTAAGTCCTTAGTTACAGCTACCTGCAGGAAGAACCACCTGGTGGTTCCCTACAGTACAGGCTGTGCAGGGAGTGACAAGGGCAGGTGGCTTCGGCTTGCCCTGGATAGAGGCAGCTGTGGGCACTTGGCACCCAGCTCTATGCAGCTCCCAGGTAACTCCCAGAACTTTCTGGGGAACGTTGCTGTAATCTAGCAGAGACGTGGCCTGAGGCATCTGAAGCCATTAACAAGCATGGTAATTGGACTATGATTTCCTCTTTAAAATTTAATATATTTAAAGTCCATTTCATAAATCTGCCAAGCAAAGCCCAGCTAACATGGGCCTTTCCTTGACGCTGAATCAAAGGCACTGGGGAAAAACTTGTCAGTCCTATGAAAAAAGTTAATCAATTTCCAATGCAGAAATAGACAAAGGGAAATTTCCGTCTTCGAAAGATTGATCTCAGGCGTTATGGTTGATCTCCCTTTTATCGAATTCTCTCCCTTGCTGGGTAAGGGTCATTTTTTTAACATTATCACATTAAATTGCCTTTAATATAACAGGGCAAGCTGAGAATGTTAAGCAAAGAGAAAACAGCTTTGCCTTCCTCTCCCCTTCAAAATAAAATAAAATCATTTCCCCTCTTCTGAGATTTCCTTTTGAGTATTTTCCTGTGCTCCTGCCTCCAGCTCCAGCTGAGTGAGGATGCCTGAAGTCTCTACCCTTAGTTGCCTTTTGGCATGTGGCTGGCCATGCTTAGGGTGGCGGGGTCTGTGTCCTACAGCTCAGACCATGACGAGAAAGAAGTTCACAAGGGCCCACCAACAGAATGGGGCTCAGGTCTAGTCAGCAAAATGTAGCTGCCCCTTTCTGGGGGGTGCCATGGCTAGGAGGTGCTCCTCTGACAGTGGTAAGGACTTGGGGTACAGCTTTGAGCAGCAGGAGCCAAGGGAACTTGTTCCTCACACTGAGGTCAACTACTCTTTGGTGGGTTCATTGATCAGACCCCTTCTCTTCTCTTTGTCCCATCAATAGCACAAGGGGCAAGCCAGGTGACCACAAAGATCCTTCCCATCTTCCATTGCCTGGGCTCTGTCTGCCCAGACAAGGAGAGAATAGACATGAGCTCTAGTACAGACTCTATTCTACTTTGTGACCTTGGGAAAGTCACTTCCCTCTCTTGTGGCCTCAGTTTCCTCATCTATAAAATGACAGGATCAGATAAGACAAAATTAAAGAGCTTCTGGTGTTTTATAGGCCCTGTGAGCTTCCCTGAAGCTCTCACTGGGCCTGAGCCATTTCCCAGCCATGTTCATGACACTGAACTCCCTTGTGACTCTGGTCTTGTTACCTCCTCACCCCACAGCACATATTGAAGGAACAGGACCTGGAAGGGGACTTCCTGGGGTGCACGCCAGGAGACCTCCTCCGATTTGACGACTACAACAGCGACGGCTCCCTGACCCTACACGAGTTCTACACGGCCTTCCGTAAGTCAGGCCCCATATGGGGTCCCACAGGCACAGGGGCTCATTTCTGCTGATGCTCCTGCATCACAGTGGTGGTGGGCCTGGAGTCTATCCTATGGTCTCCCCAATGGGCTTCTTTGAGAGGTGAAAGTGTTGAGTTTGTTTTGCAACAAGCCTGAACTATAAGAAAGGGGTTTAAGGAGAATAGGTGGGAACAGGGAGTGCCCACCCTGTTCCTTTTGGGTAAAGGTTTTTCTCACTGAAAGACCCAGGAGTGTGACTAGAACAGAGCTGTGAGGGGGATTCTGTGATTGCACATGGAGGGAACAGATTTCAGGTCTATCCCTGGGCTGTGGCCTCACTCCACTGGGAATCAATGCCTGGAAGGAAACCCTGAAGGAGGACTGGAGGTTTGGCCAAGCAGGGCCAGAGAGCAGTCACCACCCAAGGACAATGCAGTGTGAAGGTCCAAGATGAAGAAAGGCACAGGATCCCCGAAGAAGCATGGAAAACAAGTGTTCTTGTGGCTGTGGAGGAAGTACTCTGTGTGGCTCATGTACACAGACCCTGGTGCATAACACCTGTGTGTGGATGAGCTATCTCAAGGACCTGTGACTTTGCCCTGAGGTGATCTTCTAAGAGATTACATCATGTTAACAACAGGCAGAGCTGGGGCATCCTAGAGATATGAGCTACAAGAGTTAGCCCCAGATAGCAAGAAGGGGAAGGGCAGGGCTGGGCCCAAACTGGAGAAAAAGGGACGTTTTTAACCCCAGAGAGATGAAACCCCTTTATATTCAAGGGCACTCAGGCTCTACTTAGAGCAAGTGTGTGTACATCTTTCATTATGTGCCCTTGGGCATGACCTGCAGTCTCACAGCGCCAACCTGCATTCTCACAGCGCCGACCTGCAGGCTCTGGCCTTGGGGAGAAGTGTGTGGGTCCCCCACCAGGGCACTGAGTACCCTGAGCCAGAGAATCTGGAATCCTCCCTCAGCACTTACCTGGAGTTTCATTTTCAGAAAGGTATTTCTGCTTCACATTGATATTTCTTAGAACTGTTGTTATTGCAAATATTCTCAAGGCCTGAGAAGGAGTTTGGACAATTCAATGGCAAGAAAGACTCTTGTGGCAGATGGAAGAGGTACTCGACTGACATAAGGGAGAGAAACAAGTATGATTCTTCCCAAAGGGAAGTGCCCATGTGATTGATGTGGGGGGGAAGGGGACTTTTCCAGTTCACAGCATCCTTAGTACCAAAGACCAAAAGTCCAACCCTAAATTACAGGGCTTTGCTTGATATGATGTGACTAGGTTTGGTCCCCATCCTCCTCCTCTCCACCCTCTAGTAAAACTCATTCTGCTTCTATTAGTTCCTATTAATATGTGAATAACTGGGAGACTTTTTTCTGCTGTGGAAGATGCCTGTTCTGTGAACTTAGGAGCTTATTCTCAAAAAGAAGCCTCTAAATTTTAGAATGTTTCCTTAGACCTGGTTTCATAAAAGTTAATTGGTTAGAATTATCAGGAATTTTGCAAGCGAACCATTGAATAGTCAGTAGCTTCAAATCAGCCTCAATGGGACTCTTCATAGGAATTTATACCACACAAATGCTACCCCAAAACTGGGGGAGGGGTGCTTTTGTTTTCTCTGAGAGCCGGTTGCTAAGCAACCACCTGCCTATCACTACATGGACCCTCTCTCCCGTCCTCAGCAATGGCTTCCTGCACTACTTTCTCCATCCACTTCCCCAGACTGAGATCCTTTATGATTCTACCCTCCAAAAACCATGAGCAAGAATAGCGTAGTTAGAGCAGATTATGGCAAGAGCGGTTGTCCAAGTCAGGACAGAAGTTGCATGTTTTCTGGGGACAGAAATGCATTTCTGGGCTCAGATCCCTCTGCCAAAAAAGTGGTGAAGGAAAAGGTCAGTGCGTATTAGAAGCCAAAACACCAGCCGGGAGCAGTGGCACACACCTGTAATCCCAGCAGCTCAAAAGCCTGAGACAGGAGGATTGAGAGTTCAAAGCCAGCCTCAGCAATTTAGTGAGGCCCTAAGCAACAAAGTGAGACCTTGTCTCAAAATTTTAAAAAGGGCTGGAGATGTGGCTCAGCAGTTAAGCAGCCCTAGGTTCAATCCCTGGGAGAAGGAGCCCCAGGAAGGACTTGAGAAATTTAGGGGATACACCAGGCATCTCCACTCATATGTCCTACAGTGGCATCATTAAGCAGAGAATGGCACTGCCTGGTACTTGGTACTGCAGCAGGCTCTACTCCATGGGATCCATCCCAGGGTTGGAGCTAGGACCACTCAGCAAGATATTGGTTTTTCTCTGGAGGAAACGGAAGCATCCCTACTGCTTAGGACGAAAGCAAAGGCCTCCCAGGGCTTCCCAAATGAAGGTCATTATAATCACAAGCCACCCTGGGAAAGGGGGCACAACATCCCCTCCCCTCCAGCCATATGTCTCCTGGCCGGCAACCCTTCATTCCTGGATGATTATTTGAAAAGCTTTATAATCATCATTTTAAAGCAAATTAGATACTGCTGTCTCCTTGGACTTGTTTTGAACCAGGCAGCCAAACCATTCATCACAGCCCAACCCAAATAATAGATCTGCAATAAAATGTAAACTCACAGCCATTAAGGAAGCCACAAAATGAGTTGCCCCAGTTATAAAGGCTTGACATGCAGGCCCTTGGAGCACATGGGCTTGATATGAAGCCACTCGGAGTACATGGGGATCAATGGTTTTTCAAAGTCACAGGAATGCTAAACTAAATTCCCATTGTAGATTGATGGTTCAGTGAATTTTACATAAGTAAATGAGACAGGTACAACTTATTACCCAGTAATCAATGGGTATTAAAGGAATCTCACTAAAATCCAAAAAAGTTGTATCTCAGACATCTCAGCAACAACATTTTGGATTTAATTTTAAAAACTGGAGCTAATAGGCTGGCAGCAGTTAAAAATTTGGAGTTTGATTTCTAGTCTCTATTTTTCTAGCATCCTTGGGTGCAAAGCTCCCAAAATAGGGTCTTCAAGATAACTTCAGCCCTATAACCCCACTTTTTCTTGGTACCAAGGATGGAACCCAGGGGCACTTAACCACTGAGCCACATCTCCAGCCCTTTATATTTTTATTTTGAGACAGGGTCTTGTAAAGTTGCTGAGGCTGGCTTTGAACTCACAATCCTCTTGCCTCAGCCTCCTAAGCCACTAGGATTATAGGTGTGTGCCACCACGCCTGGCCCCCTATAGCCTTTTGAAGCAGACTTCATTGCTCTATTAAAGGATGATGGATTTGGGGGATCTTTTCCCTACAGAAGTGACTTATATTTATAAGTTTTTGAGACTCGGGGTAGGGAGCTCCTACATCAGGTCTTCCCATGCACCTGGCCTGGCCCTCACTGGGCCAGTGTCTGCCATAGTCTGCAGCTGGCTGAAGGTGAGATCAGGAATCCCATGGCTGAGCTGGTTCATGGTAGGCCTGTACCCTCTTCCTGGTCTGAGGAATAGGTGAGATCCACCCACCCCCCTGCCAGAGACAGGGTGTAGGGCAGGTGATACAGCCATGGGAATCAGTTCCATCTCTTTCTGTCAGATGGAGCTAAGGCTCCCAATGACCTGTTACCATATAGTGACCAGAATGAAATAGGAGGGTGGCCCCTCACCCCCTCTATCACCTAGCATGCTATTGGCTTCCTAAATCAGGTCTAGAAACTCCGAGTGGGCTGCCTTCTCCACACACACCCCACCCTCCCTCCCACCTCTCCAGCAAGGAGCAGAGGCCCCCAGCCCTGCTATGGCAGGGACCCAGGCTCCAGGGCAGTTGGTGAACAAGATGTGCCCTGGCCCTGTCTGTTCATCACAGTCAATTAATCTAAAAGTCACTCATCTAAAAAGCTTCTCAATTATGCATGTTTTGCACTTTCCTGAGTGCTCAGGTTGGGTTCATGGGGAAAAAACATGTTGCTTAAATGAGGATTTTTCTCTCTCTAAATTCATTATAAGTTTCTTCTGCTTTTTAGAAAGATACTTGTCCTTTTAATTAATCCTTCGAGGGCAACCCCGGCGAATGCATTGGATGCAAGGGAAGCGTTTGAGCCGCTAGCGGTGCAGGATAAAGGGCTTCCCACCATAATGTTCTGGATCGTCAGGACCACAGGGCACTGCCTGGGTGGGATCAGACCCCCTCCATGATTTCTGCTTGTAATCTCCAGGCAAGTGGGGAAGAAAATAGTGTTTTTATCTGATTAGTGCCTGGCTTCTGTAGACAAGGCAACTCTGAATCAGCTGGAACCGTCAGCTGGTGAAGTCAGAGCTGTTTCTCTGCCATGGTGGCTACAAAGTGGTACAGCTTCACTCTCCATGTCCTTATCCTCTAAATGGATAATTCCTAGCTCAGGTCCAGGAACCACATGCTTTGTGGAGCCACGCACTGTATGTCAACCTGTGGTGGTGTCTCACGCCACCCTGTGAAGAACAAAATAGCCACATAAAATGGCAGCAAGCATCCTCGCTAACTAAATCTATTTGGCTCTTTACCTATGAAAGGTGAGTAAGGACAGGAAGTTCAATGACAAGCATACTGCTTTATCCCACCCCATTTGTTTCCTGAGTCATGAATAGTGAGTAGAAAGATTATGGATAGTGTGGGGTTTGTCAAAACTTGCATCTGGATTTAGTTGGAGATTTGAATTTGGAGAGCCGGCAGTACCTGTGGACTGGCTTCAGTTTGGGCTGACCGCCAAAGCCCTGGTGCCAAAGACTTCCCTAACCCCAGAGGAGGAAGCTGGTTACCTCACACAGGACCTGCAAGTGAAGTAGCCAAAAACCGAATTCACTCTGCTTGTCCCCTCACTGTCTCAAGGGCACAAAATAGTTCCAGTGGAGTGGCCAAAGGAGGAATTGAAAGTGGGAAGACAGAAGGCATGGGTCTCACCAGCCCCCTTCTCAAGGACAGAGGTGGGGATAGTCTCTTGACTTCAAGACAGAGGGAGGCTTTGTGGAACCTGCCACATGAGCTTACCAAGGTTCCTGAGGCCAGGGCTCAATAGCTGGGTCAGGGTCAGTGCCCTCTGAGTGATTTTATTCATAAGTATTACTATACTTAGTAATGCCCCCTTAATTCTCCAGTTGTATAAAGAGATACCAAGCATTTAACATGCTCATCACTGTGTATTATGTCTACCTTTACAGATAAAGAAATTAAAACTCAAAGAAATTAAGTAGCCAACCCAAGGTCACACAGCCAGCAGGTAGCAGAATCAGGATTGTACTCACCATCTGATTCCAGAACTTTCTCATTCATTTAAGAAATTTGCAACTCCTCTGTATTCTCCAGTGAGGAGGATCTCACTGTCCCCAACGTGATTCTCTGAAACATCAAGGCCCAGCTCAACAGTCTCCTCCTTCAGGAAATCTTCCTTGATTTCTGTTCCCTCTACCAAGCCCTACATGCCTTCCTCTGTGTGTCCACAGCCCTGGGTTTATCTCTACATAATAACAAGCCTAGGGGCTGGTGGTTAAGAGTGTGGACCCAGAGTCCAAGTCAACCTGGATTTGGATCCTTGTTCTGCCACTTACCAGCTGTGCGACCTCTTTACCAGAGGTTAAGCCGGCTTCAAGTTCCCCCTCTGTAAAAAGGGCATTACGGACTCATAATAAAGAATTATTCAGGACTCAATGAGATCATTTACACAAAGTGATTAGCACAATACCTTGCATATGGTTAATGTTAAAGTAGACCTTAGGTCAGTGATAGAGGTGATGAGGGTGGCCATGAGGACATGAGTGTGCCCTTTCTCCCAGCCATCACAGTCCTTCCCTCTACTATGAAGGCAGAGACTGTTTGGCTCATCATGCTGCTGTGCACCTGGAAGTCCTTGGTAAATGCTGTTCTGTGAGAAAATGAAGTCATGGAGAAATACACTTGGCACACAGGAGTCTGAATGTGATGTGACTGTGACTCAGGATCCCAGAGGGCTTTTGTGTGTCTCCAGAGGGCCTCGGATAGAAGGAGCAAAAGTAGGGCTTTGTGGGGGGCCTGCTGCTGGGCCCTTGGTGAGGAGCATCAGCCAACCTGAAGCAGGCCAGAGACAGCACCCACATGGCTGCCCCTGGCAGTCCACACTTTCCCAATCTGCTGACCGAGGGACTGGGCGTCCCTGCCTCCACATGAACTAATGATGCCTTAATGAAGACAAAAGCTATTCATCCCAGAAAGCCCCATCCTGCTCCGGGGCCACTCACTGACCATTCAGCCCTCCTCAGGATAAGTGTGCACTTAGGCCATTAGGCCTCCTGCCTGCTGCTTAATTAGCTCCCCAACAACTGTGCACAGAGATAAGAGCTCCTGCTCAGCACTGTGCCTCAGCTGTGGCACTGTGGTCCCTGCCACACATAGTCCATGTCCCAAGGAGTCAGCAGACCCTGGATGCGGGGCTCTGAGATTAGCCCCCAACCCTGGCTCCTCCAGCAGGAGCTCAGCTCTGCAGCTGTGCCAACCCATCCTCCTCATTCATGGAGCTGCAGGTTTGTAGTTCCTCAGGGCTCAGGGGATAGGAGCCAGTGCAGCCCCCACAGCACCTCCCTCCTCTCTCAAGCCCTGTTACAAAGACAATGGGGAAGGCACAGCCTGTGGTCTTGAAGCTCTGCCACAGCGGGCCCAACTGAAAACTGGAGATCCTCACAGCCCTAGGACCCCAGCTGGGCCCTGGAAGGCAGGCTTCCGGAGCACAGAGGCCCAAGCTCCCAGCTCACTTGAGTGCAGAGCTGTACAAGGGAGACCACTGCTGGGGGCCTGGGGAGTCTGCCATGGAGCCGGTATGCACCAAGTCACTGAGTGGTCAGGCAAGGAATAGGCCACCAGCCAAAACGTTTCAAAGGTGCCTGATCAGGGCAGAAAGAGGACCATGAGCAAAGGTTCAGGATTTGAGGTGGCAAGACTTAAGAGGAAGAAAAACAAGAATGACAAGGCAGCATCAGATCAAAAAACACTTCTAGAGCCCACTATTTAACAAGCAATGGGCAGGAACCCAGCTGTGAGCAAGCCCACGCTAGGCCCTGACTGCAGGGAGCTGGTGGTCTTGGCAGAGAGGCAGTTGAGGAACAGAAAGACAGACAAATAAACAAAGCAGAAGCTGAGCCAGAGTGTGCTGGGTGCAGGGAGGACCAACTGTCCACGGAGAGGTCAGGGAGGAAGTGTGAGCTAAGACCTGAGCACCATATTGGAGAAAATCAGGCAAAGAGCGAGCCGACAGGCATCCCACACAGGTGACAGCAGTGTGTGCTCCACCAGGGCAAAGGATCTAGAGTGAGGATGTAGTAACCAGGGTGCCGTGGTAACAGGTGGGGCCCAAGGCACAAAACTCAGACCATGAAGCTGGTGCTGGGAGAAACTCACTTGGCTTGGAACTGGGGGAGGCCTCTTCCCAAGCAGCCACCCCACCTTGCCAGAGAAGCCTGCCAGGCGGTGAGGCCCCGTCACTGCATGTGCCAGCCCAAGCAAATCACTATCTAGTATAAGGGGAGAGCTGGATGTGGCCTTTAAAGCTTTCCAGTGATGACAATCGGGACAGGAAAGTGAGCAGGGTGATTCTCTACGGTCCTAGTGTCTGGTCTCTGTCCTCCTGGTCTCTGCCTTGCCATATGCCAAGGGCAAATGTGTGCCTCCAGCTGCCCCACTGCACTGGAAAAGCCATTTGTGGCCCTTTGGCAGGTATCCATGAGTGCCACATGGAGAGCAGGGGTGGCAGTGATGAGGCTCCCATCCATGCACTAGAGCTATGGGTGGGACAATCTCTGCCCTCTACACCATGGAAGGGTCAATTCTGAGCAGACCTGATGCTTGCTGGCTGCCTTTCCCTGTACCACTTTTCCTTCCTCTCCACTCTTCTTCCTCCCTCATTTCAGACCCAGGCTGCCTCTGTGCCATCTCCAGTGGCTTCCTCTTACCAGGTGTGTCGAGACTCAGCCCTCTCTGGCCATTGTCTAGTGCTGAGTCTTCAAGCATTTCCATTTTTTAAAGATCCCAGCTGGAAGCTGCCAATGGCCTCAGAACAGAGCAATTGAATAGTAGAAAATGAACTAATTACAGGTTGTTATTGAAAATCTATTATATACAAATTGCAAAGAAAACTCATTAAAATATGATGCCTTGGTGATTTAAAAAAAAAAAAAAAAAACCCTCCTCTTAGATAGGCCCAGGTGGGGTAGTTGGATACCTTATCTGTCACTGTTCCGGGATAGCAGAGCAGTGTCACATAGCCCAGCCTGATTTTACATACATGGAGAAACTCAAAATTTTGCATGGAACAGAGAGCTTGCTGAACGTTAGTAAATACTTTAAAGTGGCTGCAGAGGAAACAAAGAATTTCATTACAAAGATATAAAATGTGAATGATTGAAATGTCAGCTTTTTACCGGGATAGCACAGTATTGTCCTCATAAATCTCAGTGTTTTTGCAAAGCTTTTGTGAGGATTTCAACATGCAATTAAGCCCTGAAGGTCACATTTCCAATTCTCAAGCTTGCTCCCTTAGATCATGGTGTTGGGAAGGCTTGGGATGGGAATGGCTGAGCCATCCAAACCCCAAATCTCAGACATGTTCCTGATGTGTCCTGCCGCCAGGATCCAAGCAAGAGTCTAGGCACCAGCCAGGCATGGTGGCACATGCCTGTAATTCCAGAGGCTCAGGAGGCTGAGACAGGAGGATCATGAGTTCAAAGCCAGCCTCAGCAACTTAGTGAGGCCCGAAGCAACTGAATGAGATCCTGTCTCTAAATAAAATACAAAAAGGGCTGGGGATGTGGCTCAGTTGTTAAGTACCCATGGGTTCAATCTCAGTACCAAAAAATAAAGCACAGGAACCAAGCTTAGCAAAACACAGGGTGCAGCCCAACCCACTGCCTCCTTAGCCTGCCAGTAGCACCCTCACCTCAGTGTGGGGTGAGAGGTGTGGACTGTGAGGCACCTGGTGATGACCAGGTGTTCTGAGGTATGCAGAGGACCCACCTAGATGTGTTTCTGAAAGGTAAACCCTTCCTAAGGATATATCAACCCAGGAAGGATGGTTGGAGCACAATCACTTGTCTTTTACCTGTTAGCCTGTCTTTCTTCTCCAGTCACCTTTTACAGGCTCTGGGACAGTGCCCAGCAAGGCCCCATCTCCAGCATTATAAGGTCCCAGCTCATGAATTGCACAGGGCATAGGATGGATGGGTCCTGAGTTAGAGAGTGGTGGAGAGAGGAACTTCACTCTGGTGGGACATAGCCACTAACTGAGTAAACGGCCTGTGGGCCACACTCAAGGCTGGAGATACTCAAGTCCCAAGGTGGCCCCTAGTAAAGAACTATCAGAAAAGCCACACCTTGGAGACAGACAAGCCCTAGATAGGCACAGAGAAGCATCAGGTGCCCAAGCAATAACTGCCTGCAAAAGACACTCAAGTAGTGAAGTGGGAGGAGCTGGAAATCCCAGACTGTGGGCTGGTGTCCACCTTAGATTTCCCAAGCATCTGCAGTCCCTACTGGCTCGCTGGCCCTCCCCTTATTAAGCCTTAAGGAGCAACTTTTCATCCCCAGAGGCTAAAGGCACCACCCCTGGCCCAGAGCCCAACCTTTCCCCAGGCCTTTTCCCCAGGATGGTAGGTTGCTGGAATACAGACAGAGGCCTTGGGATGAGAGAGTGTCACCAGAGATTGTAACACAAGGGACAAAGCAGGAGGCAAGAAGGGCAAAGAGGAAGGAAAGGATGCTCCTAGGAATGGGCCAGGATGTGACTGCTCCAGGTATTTGTTCCAGTTGGAGGACAAGGCCAGCCAGAGAGGTAGAGAAGCCTGGAGCTTTCCACCTGGAAGATATTCAGATATTCAGCCTGGTACATAGTAGGTGCTTATGGAAAGAACTAAGACAAGGATGAGCTTTTTTTTTTTTTTTTTTTTTGGTACAGAGAAAAGGTTCAAAGTGGTTGTAACAGGTCTCAGAGAGAAGGAAGAATAATCAGATGATCACCATGTTCCCCAGGCACAGTACTAGCCATGTTGGTGGCCCACCATAGTTCCACAGGTGTTCAGTTTGCTGATGGCTGAGTTAGCAGAGAGGTTCCACGTGACGTGCAGTCACCCCTCAGCCCAGCTGGTTTCTGCCATGATTTTCCCACTCACTCACTGCTGTCTTCATGGGATTTCTTTTCCCCCAAAGCTGGCCTTCCACTTGACAGTGCCAAGCCACCCGTAGCTCCTTTTATAACAGGGCATCTGACAAGTCCTTACCAAATGCCTCCTAGAAGCTCGCCGGACACTGCAAAGAGGCTCAAGTCCAAGAAGTAGAATGGGATTAAAATGCATTTTGCAATAATGTGTCTGGACCCAAATCTTATCTGATTTCCATGTGTGGAGAACCTACAAGTTTGGAGGGTCATGGTGGTTTGTGGACATTGGTCTTTCTGGTTCTTTATGGTCTTCAGAAGCAGAAAAGGGGGACCACAGCAAGGGCAGCAAGAGAATAAGTCCATGGGAGGTGTTTCCCAGTGGTGGAGGAGCAGAGGTTCTGCTTTGGTGTAGAAGAAGGCACACCTACTAATGGCCACATGCTCCAAGCCCAGAGTTCTCATTTAGCTTGCACAGGCCATGGTGGGGTTCTAGGGCCCCAGAATTCATGTATGAAGTCTCTAGACTGTGGGATCCTGTTGTGACTGGGACAAGAAAACTCTCAGAACTAGTTGGTTGAACCTCAGACTGGACATAGCAGAGGCACAAGCAAGAAAACAGTTTGGTTCTCCCCTGTGACTTCACTGGGAATCAGAGCTTCTCCCTGCTGCAGGCTGAGGGTGGTGAGCTGAGGATACACCCCATTTGGCCACTACCAGGAAAGGACCTAGTGTCTCTGTTCAGCCAGGTACTTGGTAACAGTTTTAAGCTGCAACCAGATCTCAGCACCTCAGAAGCAATCCCTCTAGTACCCCATTCCCTTCATAAATCTGCCCAGGGAGGGTGCAGAGAGCCCGGCGGGTGAGCCCCAGGCAGCCAGCTGCTGAGCCTTGAGTTCTTCTCCAGATGGTGTAGGCATTTTGTTTTCAGACAGGGGCTTCAGGCAGAACAACTGTTGTACACTTGTTGAGACTGCAAATCACATCCAGCTGAGGATGGACAGGGGCCCAAAGGATGCTCTCCTGTCTCTACAGGTGGCGGGCAGGCAGGATGTACAGGCGGGATGCAGCACAGGGCTCCTGCAGGCCCCACATTCTCTAGGCTCACGTCTCCCTTGACACTCTCAAGCCTCCTCAGACAGCCTCCACCAGCTGCTGCTAATGGTTCTCCAAAGCTGCTGTTGGTTCAGTGTTCCCTGCAGGCCAGATGCTGCCCAAGATACATGACAGGGGGCACCTCTCCTGACCCCCAAGTTCTGAAATGAAGAAACTGAGGCCCAGGGAGGCTAAGGATTATGGAGACTAACTCAAAGCCATATCTCTAATTCTAGACCAGATAGAGCAGAGGGTGCAACTCAAGAGAGTTGCAGCCCTTGCTTTAGCCAGGACAACTAGAGCTGTTTCCCCCACCACCCCCACCCCGTGCTCCTGCAGAGGGCAGGGCCCTGCACCAGCATCCACTTTGGGAATCCTGAAGTGGGTGCTTTCAGATGCATGTTACCCAGATCCCTTTCAGGCAACACTATGACAGGAGCAGAATTCCTGTCCCACAGATTGATGGGCAGTTCAGAGTTTCCAGCTCCACAGGGAAGCAGAGTGCCCAGGGAGTAGGCCTGTGCTTCTAAACAGGTGTCCTCGTCCGTCTTGAGTTATCCAGGCCCCCATGGATTATGCCTTCCTCTGAAGCGCAAAACTCATCATATTCAAATCCCTTCTCAGCTCCCACAAATAAATGTACTTCCAGAGACTCCTCTTGCCAGCCCTGTCCCGCCCTAGTGTTGATCCTGTGCCTGCTGCTTAGGACATGCTGGTACCTGGAAGTAGGTTCAAAGCCAGGGAAGGGCAGCTTAGAAACAAAGGTCACATCCCTGCCTTTCAGGTTGTTCAGGGCACCCATCCCTGGGGCTCACTTACTGACACTTAGATGAAGGCTAATGGCTGTCAGAAGAGCTCTCAGGAAGCCCTGGGCTAAGCACTGGCCAGGCAGCTGCTATACTGGGCCACCAGTGTGGATGCCATCCTTCAGTGCTCAGGGCACAGTGGAAATTTAAAGGTCAGTGGAATCTACCTGTGAGTCACTCAGAACAAATGGGAATGGGTCAGGAGCTGGGCCTAGGAGGACTGACCAGAGGTCAAATTACTCAGCATTGAGAAAGGTCCTGCTGCTGGCCAAGGGTCCCCTGCCAACCCCACAAACCTCAGGATGGTCAGGTTCTCTCTTCGTGGGAGACTGTGGCCAGCACATGGCCTTCATCAGTCACCAGCCACAGGGAACAGAGTAGGTGTGGAGTGAGACTGAATACGGCCACCCTGCCTTCCCCAAGGGCCCTTGAAACCTGTTTGGGTTTCCAAGTTCTATTCCTTTGTCCTGGGCCCCACCTTCCCAAAAGCACCCCAAGCACAAAGTACCCACTCCCCTTGCCTTTAGCCAAGAGTGTGCACCTTCCCAGACAATGTGTGGGTAGTGGGAGGCTTTGATGGCCCTGCAGAGCAGCCTTTCTGGGAGAGCAGCTTCCATGGATTGAGGAATGCCAGTGTGCTTCTGTTTGAGATGTTTTTCTTGCATTCTCTAAATTAAATTAATGATGAAGGTATGGGCTGAGCATGGCCCCTGGTCCCTGGAGCCTGCTCTCCATTCTTCAGAGGCTGATTGTCCACTTTGGAATATTCATGACCAGCCTTCCTGCCTCCCACCTGCCAGTCACACCCCCCTCCTCCCCCAGGAAGAGTTTGAAAACAGCTGGTGTGAAAGAGAAGAAGGATAGGGAGGAGGAGAACTCAAAGCCGCTGGGTGTGCTGCTGAGTATCAGGTCTGGGCAGCAGTGGCTTTGGAAAGGAAGGAGGAATTGGGAGTTAAACGGACCTAGGGTGAGGGACTGGGGGTATCTGGCCCTGTGCATGCTACTCCATGCTCCTATGCCCACCTCCCTTGCAAGTCAAGAGAGCTTATCAATCATGCTGGAAGGGCATGGACCCAGGCCAAGGCCATGATCCTGGCTTCCAGACTTCAGGCACTAGACACTCTGTAAGCAGCACTAGTCACAGGCCCCAGTGTCTAGGCAGCTCAGCATTAAATGGGCTGGGTTGAACTTGACAGACGGCACCCAGTTCTATTGCTTCAAAAAACAGTGTCTCAAAAGGCCGAGGCCCTTGCTGGCTCTGTGATGTCTGCAAACAAGAGTCTTCCATGCTGCCACGATGGCTGGGCCCAGGCCTCAGCACCCACCCTGGGTGTGCAGGGACGACTTCCCGAAGGCCAGTTCCTAACCTCAGAGGAGGATTACCTGATGCCATATGGGCTTCCAGGGTCAGTGGCCTGTAAGAAGTTGTCCCTTGGGTCTTCACAGAGGACAGCAAGCTCCCAAAGTGAATTGAGACAGGTACCAGTGGCTCAGCACCATGGCTTCATTTACTGGAGAACGCCTGCTGTTGTGACAGCCACGGTCTTTGAATTCACAAAGCCAACAAAGTTAGGAAGCTCTTGGGCTTCTGCTCTAAGCACATGTGAGTTGAAGGAAATGCTTCAAATGGAAACAACAGGTGCCTAATTGCTCTCATAGAGCCATGCCTGCCTAGCACCTGCTTTAGGCAAGTTCTGGTCTGGGCCCCAGGAAGAGAGTGGTGCCGTAGTCTACAAATTTCCTACTGAGAAAACAATTCAGGGTTCTCAGCCAGGAAGCCCACCCATGATGGACATCTGCTGTGTGGGCAGGACAGTGCCCAACACACGGTGCAGAGGTATCGTGGCTTAGAGGCTGAGCATCGTGGGGCTCCCAGCATGCTGCACTGCTTGCTTTGGAAACCATATAATTAATTTCAGGTAATAATACAGCAATAATAGCTGATGCTAAGCTGTTCTAAGTGGATTCATTAATCCTTACAACAATCTATGAAGGAGGAGCTATCATTATCCCTTTTGACAGACGAGGCCCAGAGGCACCATGAACTTGACTAACTTGCCCATGTCTCAGACCTAGAGAACCACAGGACAGGGCTTGAAGCCAAGAGTCCAGCTTCATAGCCTGAGCTCTTACCTACTGAGCTGCACTGCCTCTCAAACTACTCTAGACCATTTTGGTCCCCAGCATCTATTTCATGAGGGCCCTTGGGTACCTCAGATTTGGCAGGTGTTGGCCCTACAGATGAGGGGTGGAGAGCTGCTGGCCCCAACACTGCCCATCCCCATCCCCAGCACCCTGTCCCATAAAGATTGCCCCAGGAAGCACCCAGCTTCTAGAGTCTGCCCAGTGAAGTCTGCAAAGGACAAGAGTAAGGCTTCAAGGACCTGGACCAGTTTGGCAAGCACCTCCTGAAGCTCCATGTCCCAAGCCATAGACATCTGTGGGCTATAAAAGTATATACCATCCTAGGGGTGAGGAAACCAGGGCATAGACAGATTAGGTAACTTGCCTATGGTCACCCAGCTGGAATCCAGCAGACCAAGGATGTGAAACCAGACATGGTGGCTCCAGAGACCCATCTGCATATCTGAAGAGGCTGCATACCACTCGCGAGTCCATACCTTGTCTTGAGGACAGGGGTAAGCACCTGCTCTGTTCCTGGCAACCTAGGGCTCACATGCTCATTCCATCCTTGTGCCTAATTTAATCATGAAAACAGAATCATTTTCTTTCCTTAATCAGGAGACTGATTCTTCCTCTGGCTGTCAGGAATGTTGTAAAACTCAATTAATACACATTTGCAAAATGCTTTGAGATCCCACATGCACGATAGGACACATTAATGCAAAATCATTTTTCGCTGATACTCTTTGGCATGAAAAATCATCTTTTTGGCTCCCATAGAGAATCTTTTTGCAAGATGTTTTTCACCAAAGGGTACAGTTTCTGGTTCTGGAGGGCAGCTTGATACAGTCAGCATGTCCTACTGTGTGGCCTCAAACCTGAGTCTGCACAGTGCCCCCACCACCCACCAACACCCTGGAAACAGCACACAGCCATTCACACAAATATTGCCAGGTGTGTGCTGCTCATGGAACTTCCATTGAAGGGACCCGGATGCACCCAGAAGCCCATGGATTAGAACATGAGGACCACCTTTTGAGAACAATCCAGAGGGAAGTGCAGGACAGGGTGGGCAGGGGGGAGCAAAATTTAAATATAGTAGTCAAAGAAGGCCTCTCCACAAAGGCCCAGTATTGAGAGGTGAGAGCCTCAGCAATGCAGGCACCAGGGGAAGACACATTCATGGCCATTATGTAGAGTAGGTCTGGTGTCTGGAGTGGTGTGGGAAGGAGGTATTGAGGTGAGTGGTTCTGGAGGCCCAGGATGCCAATATAAAGACTCTCTTCACTTGGGATAAAACAAAGTCTTTCAAATTAAGGAGTGATATGATCTGACTTTATAATTTAAAGGAATCACTTGACTGCTGTTTTGAGAAAAGACTGTAATAGGGCAACAGTAGAAGCAGGCAAATTAATCAGGAGGCTGTTGCAATAATCCAGGTAAGAGATAATGGTGGCCAAGCCAAGGTGGTAGATATCCTGGTGGTGAGAAGAGGTTGGATGATAGATAGTGCCAAAGAGATTCTCTGATGGGTTGAAATGGTTATGTGAAAAGAAATGAGTCTGAGAGCATCCCGAGGCTTTGGCATGAGGACTGGAAGGCTGGAGTTGCCATTCACTGAAATGGAGAGGGCTGTGCTTAGGGTAGTTTTGGGAAGGAGAATAAAGAGTTAACTTGGGAGTGTACTGAGTTTGAGATGCCATCAGATATCCAGGTAGTAATGTTGAAGAGGCAGTTGGGTGTGCAGGGCTGAGTTCAAGGGAGAGGTCTGGACTGAAGATGGGGCATTTGGAAGTCCCTAGAATTTTGACAATGTTTAAAACTATAAGGTTGAACAAAATCACTGAGAGGGTGAGTATAGATGGAGAATGTCCAAGCCAGAGCCCCTGGGAATGTCCAATGAGAAGAAGTCAGAGAGATGAGGGGAAGGCAGACAAGAGAAGAAGGTGCGGGGGGGCAGAGGACCAGGTCAGGGCAATGTCCTGGGAGCCAAGAGAAGAATCAGTAAGGAAGTGGCCACCTGTGCCAATTGGAAAGCTAGTTAAGGTAGGACAATGAAGAGTATGGCGTTTGTAGTTTGGTGGTCTTTGGTGACCTCAAAGAGTGGTTTCCATAGAGTGGCCTGGGAAGAGGTTCAAAAGTCTTGTTGGAATGGATTCAGGATAGAATGGGAAGAGAGGAAGTGAAGGCAGCAGGGATAGAGAACTCTTCTAGGGCTTTGCTGCAATGAAGAACAGAGGGCAGAAATTAGCAGGATCATGAAGTCAAGAGGAAATGTGCAGGCCCGGCAGCAGGCATGTTGGTGGGAATAATCAAAGAAGAAAAGGGGAGGCTGAGGCTGTGGAAGAGGAGATGAAGCTGGAGTGATGTCTTTAAGTGGGAGAAGAGAGATGGAGTGTGGTTCCCGGGTGCCAGGGTTGCCTTCCATACGTGGCTGGTAGACCCATGCTAAGAGGAGAGAAGCCCAAGCATGGGAACAGATACAAGTAAGTGGGTAGATGTGGTGGAGCTGGTGCAGACACCCGTTTCCCCAGTGAAACAGGAAGCAAGGATCCTGAGTGAGGAGGGGGGAAGAGATGTGGCAACTTGAGGAAAGAAGGGAAGCCCTGGAGCAGCTGGGTAGAGAGGGGAGGGGGACGTAGGTAGAACTAGAAGGTGCCATGGTCACTGGGCAGTATGAAGGGTTCACCTGAGACCGCTAGACCTGAGTTCAAAGTGAAGTCAGCCAAAGGATGGTGGCTTTCTCCAGCCATGCCCAGCCACACCACTGTCAGCACAGAGCACCTCAGACAGATTTCACCAGGGCTGGAGTTTGCCAAGAGGGAGCAAGGGACTTGCACATGTGTGGTTTAAATTCCACGGAAGGTAAGCTGGGTAAGAAGAAAGTGACGTCATTCATGAAGGAGCAGTAAGGTCATTGATTCAATGTTTGGTCACTGGGTTGCGGGTTTCAGTGGGTTTGAAGAATCGGTGAAGTCTGGATAAACCAAAAGAGATGGGAGGTGATTTTTCAGGCTGCCACTATTTGTAATGACCATGTCTAGACTCTAGCATATGGACATATATGGTGAAGAGGGTGATCAACATGGATATTCAAATCACCAAGGAGGTGTTCCGGAGAGACTGTTGGTAGCCACAGGTAACAATCATCAGAAATGAGGCAGGGAGTGACCCAGAGCCAGTAGATGACTATAGCAAAGTGGATGGAGGAATAGCATAGGCACGGGTGTTTCCATCTCTCCCTGAGAGCAGGTGGTTTGAGGCAGAGTCCTCTTTTGATCTTCATGTTACAGAAGAGGAACTAAGACATCAAAAAGGCAACAAGGGAAGCTGGCATTAGGTAGTCTCCCCCAGTGACTCTCTGGACACTACATAAAGGACCTTCCAACATAGATGAGTTGAACATAAGTGAGATTTGATTCCTGCCTTCAAGAAATTCACTGTCCTATGGGACAACAAGACATGCAGAGATGAGGCAAAAAGTCTGTGGGATGATTACTGAAAGATCACCATGGGAACTGAGAGGAGGACTTAACACAGCTAATCAAAAAGAGCATACACATCTCCACAGAGGGTGGGTGGAATTCCGTGGCAGGAAAGGGAGTGGGGAAAGGCCTCTCAGTCAAACAAACACGTGAAACAAAAGTACAGACGGGAAGGTCCCAGGTCCCTTAGCATGGCCAGTATGCACCTGTGTCTTGGACAAGTAAGAGAGAAGCAGAAGAAAATGCTAGAAGGGAGGATTAGAATGACAGCAGCAGAGTTGTGTCAGGCAAGGAATCCAAATGCACTCACAGACAGCCCCAGAGTCTCAGGGATGTAACAGCCCAGATTTATTCTTCATTCATGTAAGAGTTCAATGTGCTCCTGTCTGGTTTGTGACCACACAGTGACACAGGGATCCAGGCATCTTTTGTCTTTGTAGCCTCAGATTCTTTTACCAGATACCCTGCATCAGACCAACACATAGAGACACAGAGAGTAGCAGATCTCATAGGAGATCCTTTGACTCCAGCAAGCACTGTGCACAGTCCTGCTGACACATTCTCCTGGCCAGAACTTGGTCATATGGCCATGCTTGACACAGGGAAACCTAGTCAAGCTGTGACCACAGGAGGGAAAGAACTTAGGCTTAGGTGAACATGTAGCATTCTCTGCCATGGGCCCCAGATCCAGGCCATAGAGCTTGGCTTGTCAGGGGACACAGAAAGCAGACAAGGGCATGATCATAGCCAGTTAGAGATGGAGACCCTCAGGGAGACCCCTGCAAAGACCTTCAGGACCAGAGAACTCAGTAGAGACTTGAACATGGAAACAGCAGTGGAAGCAGAAATGGTTGCTGAGAGGTTCTTGTGACCACTGGCTGGGTGAAGCGGGGAAACCAAGGAGCTGAACAGTAAAGGTCACTCTGGGGGTTCCCAGCCAGGCCAAGATGGCCACCTGCTTCCTGGCCCCAGCCCTAGGGGCACCAAAAAGCAGGGTCAGGACTGGAGAAGATGAAGTGGCTGGAGGTGGCCCGTGACAGTCCTCCCCAATTCACACAGCCTGGCCTCAGAGAGGAAGGAAGAAAGGGCCTATTTTAATTTTCTCCTCGAGCTTCCTTATGACAAAGGAGAAATATCACCCCACATTATTATCTCTCAGAAAATACTCTCTGGAACCATAAAAAGGGAAATACAGTGAAGCTACACCACGGAGGCTGCCCCTAAATCAGGAGCTTCTAAATTACTGTGGTGCTGCTCTCTAATTCCTCTGGATGAAAACATTAAAGATGACAATGTCCCTTTAAATCAAACACCCTGGGAGTTGCTATAAAGAGTCAGTGGGCTTTTTCGCCCCCGCCCGAGGCAAATTTTTTTTTGTCTCTTTTCACCTTGTAATAAAATATAAATCATAACTTGTGGGGGCAGGCTCTACCAAGCAAGCTGTGAACATGGACTTTCTGAAAATGAAGGTGTTTTGTTAATGGGAATCCTCTCATCTCAGGGAACGTGAGAGTTTCCAGCGATGAGCTTGCTACTTAACTTCATCCTCTTTTTTTTTTTCTTTTTTCTTTTTTCCTTTTATTCACAAGCTGGCCCTGGGCTGGCTGTGTCACCACTGTGATGGATGTGATGGCACACCCCAGAAGGCCAGGGGCTGCCTTCCAGCCCTCCTGGAGTGGGCCACTGGGCTGAGCTGTGCTGGGCAGGTGTGGAAGCCCCATAGCCTGTTCTCACGGTGCAGGGAGGCACATGTTGGAAGGGGACACACAGAAGCAGCCCTGGGACCTGGAGGAGGGGACATCATCATGCCCACTGATGGGCATGATGGGCAGTCTGAGCTTGTGGGCCACACAGAACCCTGAGGCCAGTGCAGCCCAGAAGGAAGGAACAGAAGGGTCACAGCAGCCTACACGGCAAAGCCTCTTTACCAAGTGGGCCTATTTTCTGGATTCTAGGTGGAAAGGAAGTAAAAGAGTGGAAAGAATTGGCAAGTTGACACAAGTCAGGCCAATGCCAGGGCAGCACGATCCCCAAGGCACTGCCAGAGCTGCCACCTCCCCCTCCACTTTCCTTGGCCCTGGAAAGAGAGTTCAGACCTGGAAGGCCACATTCATGAAGTTGGCTGGACAATTGTAACCGAGGTAGGAAAGTAGACTTGGAGGTTTTAGAGATGAAGTCAAGGCTTGAGTCTGAAATGGAAGGGTCTGCTGGTTGAACCCACACACCCTCCTGCCTGTGGCCTTCTCTGTGAAACAGCCATCTTAAAAGGACTGTCTCCTCAGCTCCATGGCCTTCACCTAATCCCTGCTCTTCCTTCTGTGGCCCGTCCCCTCCCCTGACTGCTTCCATGGCACACCTATATAAATGAGGAAGGTGGCCCTTGGGTGGCATGGCCAATGGACCCTCCCAGTCCTCATCCAACATGACCTCTCTGCAGATCCAGCCCCGCTGACCTCCCTCCTCGGCATGCATTGGCTTCTGCTTTGGCTTCCTCTTCTCCACCTTCTTCATAAATAAGCTCTTTCCCCTGCCACCCCCTTAGACTTTCTCTGTAAAGGTCCAGGAAACAAATATTTTATGCCTGGTGGGTGATCAGATCTCCATCACAACTATTTAACATGTAGTGTGAAGCCACCATGGGTCATATGTAAACCCATGAGTGTGGCTGTGTTCCTAGAAAACACTATTTGCAGGAGTGGTGGAAGGTCTGCCGGAGACTCTAATGGGCTTCTCTCCTCCATCCACACCCACCTCAGCAGAGTCTTGCCCCCTGCAAGCCTCCAGACCCCACTTTCCAGGTCTTCATCAGCCTACTGGTGTCCCCCACACATGCACCTGATCATGACTCATGGAACCACACACTGTGTGACTCTGAGTCCTCTCCCACAAGCCCTCTGCCCCATGTCTGTCCCAGTAATGCCCTGTCACCTCTTTCTACTATACTTCGTTTGTAAACAGATGAAATGCTTCCAGGGGAAAGGTCGAGTCTTTAAGGAGCTGCGCATGGCAGTGGGGGTAGGCTCCAGGGCCAGGCAGGGAAGTGGAGGTGTGGACCGTGTGGCTGAGTGGCTGCAAGGCATGGCGGCCTTGCTGGGCCTGGTTTTCTGCCTGCCCAAGAGTTGTCCCAAAAGCAGCAAAGGGATCCTATTGAAGAGATCTATGGTGAAGGAAAGCAATTTCTAGAAACAGCAGATGAAATGCAGGTGTCCTGCAGCCCAGGCAACCTGTCTCCCTGGCCTTCCCAACTCCAGGTGGTTTGACAGCCACTGACTGAGCTGAGGGCAAAGCCATTCTCAAAACCACATGTGAGAGGCCCAAGGAGGGCCATATATGATGCTGCCCTCCCCAGTGGCTCCTGTGGCTCCTGCTTTGCCCCATGCCAGTGAACCCACCCTGCAGCTACCTAGACATGATGCCTGCAGCTTCAGGTGTCCACATGGGGATCCACAGACCCTGCAAAAAAGTAACTCCATGGGAGCCTCCCAGTCACCCACATGGGACCCCTGCACCAGGGCCAGGAAACGGGTCACCTGTTTTAAGAGGGAATATAGGCTGGAGGTTTGCGTTGCTTCTGTGCAGAGAAGGCTGGGGGTCTCCCCACAGTCTGACAGGAGCTCTGCCTGCCAGCTGCAGCTTCCCAGGCTCTGCAGCTGGCAGCAGAGGGGTGAAGCCAGGGTTGCCGGTGCTGATTGTAGCAATTCTAAACACTCTGTTCACTAGGAGCAGCAAATAGTCTCACCTGCTTCGCACCCATAGCATGCAGACATAAAATTGCATCTTATTTATTCACTCTCCTCTTCCTCGTCCTGGACCATGATACTCGATAATTAATCACTGAGCTGCTGTTGCGAGGGGGCACACGCGGCCAGGGGATGGGGTCCCTCCAGTGGCACGCCTGCGCAGCTGCCTTCACAGATTGACTGCCGAAGGCTTGTTCCAAAGCCTCATTTTTCATCTTGGCCGCTCTCTCGGGGACAGAGGCCCGTCAGCACCCTCTGTGCACTCAGGCACCGCTCCTGGCGTACTCAGCAAGGCACTGAAATTTATTTCATCCATTTGAATACAAATGCAATTGAGACAAAATTCCTTTTGTTTCAGAAGCCATTGCTCCATTTCTGTTTCTCGTCAGGTGAATTGACAGTCAAAGAGAGTTGAAATAAATAACTCTGCGTCCAACTGTGCCAGGCGAAATAAATTCCCCCATCCGCAATGGGTACAGGACACTATCAAGTCAAGCTGCCTGCCTAGAGATGGGGCCTGATTTTGGATAGTTCTAGAAGTAGACTATTGGGTTTTGGGCTACGTCAGTGCCAGGACAGGCGAGCCAGGAGACAGGTACCCATAGCAGCTGGACACCTACCTCTCTGTCATAAAGCCTCTCATTGCTGGTGTCCAAAATGGCCTTAGAGACTTTTTCCATCAGCATCAAAGCTGAGGCAGAGAGACGTGTCTGGTCATTCATGCGGAATGACAACTGCTGTGGAAATAGCATGAAAGTCAAGAGGGCTTCCTAGAGGAAGATGGGCCCAGGTTGGGCCTCAAAGACTGAAGATAGGGTGGATTTGACAGAGAGAAACAAAGGACTCTGCTTCAAGATGAAAACAAGATGCAGAGGAAGGCCTAGGAGTGAGGTTCAAGAACTTACATTAATCCCATTTTTAAGTACTACTGAATTTGGATGGATCAGTGTGACACACTTGGAGCTTGTCCTCCAAGACTGGGCTGAGACCTCATCTCCACTCTGTCCTGCGATACCCTGGGACTCCAGACTTGCAACCTTCAAGGTCCCCAGTGTTATCCCAGCTCCCAGGTACACCTAGTAGGTCCATGCCCCTGAGCTGACCTTGCTCCTGAGACATGCTCCACCAAAGAGGGGCAAACAATTTACAGGTTCTCTTGCCTAAAGGGCCTCTTACAGAACAAGTGGTGCTTCCTTGAGCCCAGGATGTAGGACAGCGGTAAGGACACAGTGCCACCCCTTAGGGATGGAGAGTGGCTACTGACAGATCCCCACATTGGCCTTTGGGAGGAAGATAGGCAGCGGTCCCTGTGATCCAGGTACAGAAACCAAAATGGATGTGAGATCTAAGAGGCAGGGTGGCTCTTAGCCCCAGATGTCCCCTTCAGGGCTGTCCCACTATCCTGACAGGGGCTGCCACTCAGATGGGTCTATAGAGCAAGGCTATAGACACCATCAGCTGCTCAGAAAGCAGAGGCCTTCCTAGAAAGGCCTTGTCCCCATGTGCAGGGACTAGGGGTAAAAAGAGGCTCCTGACAATCTTGATGCCATGTCTCTGGTGAGTTTCTTATTGCAGGGCTCTGAGCCCTGGGACTCTGTCAGGTTTCAAGCTGCTTGTGGCTGAGCAGGTTCTGTGTTTGGTCTTGTTGATATTGAATGTGACACTGTTTCCAAATGAATAACAGCATCCCATTAGACAGTTCAATATAGTGAGTGGGCAGGAGCAGAGACTGGGCAAACCCAGACAGGCCCCGGGAGGTGCGGAAGCAGCAGCTGGATCCCTGTCTGCACTGCCATAAGTACCTGGCTCTCCTGGCCCACCATGGGGGATCCTATGGACAGAGGAGCCTCTTCACTACCACGGGTCCTTGCAGCCCATCCCCAAGACTGTCATCTTGGGCCTATAGACTCCACAAAGCCCCAGCCTCAGGGAGGTTAAATCCCTTGCTCTCAAGGGTACCCAGTCACCAGGAGGTGAGGCTGGGATACTAAAAATAAGTCAATCATTTTTTTTAAAGTAGTAACTATTCTTCACAGAGCCCTGACTTTTTGCCAGGCACTGTACTACATTTATATTTTATGTTGTTTAGTCCTTGAACAATGCTATTACTCGCCCTATTTTGCAGGTGAAATGACAGGCCAGGCAACAGCAGAGCTGAGATTAAACCCAGGCAAGTCCAGATTAAACACACATGACCCTTCTGCTGCAATATTCTGCTTCTCAGAAATTGAGGGCGTGGGGAAGAAGCAGAACATGTGACATGGCAGTTCTGGAAGGCTCCTTGGAGGAGGTGGCAGCAAACCTCAGGATGGCATCAGGAGGACATGGGTGATTGGAGTAAATGGCAGGAGGAACAGTATAAACAAAGACACTGAGGACACAGAACTCATTAAGGAAACAGGGAGCTACTGAAATCCCAGAGCATAGAGACCATAGCCAGAGGATAGAGGCCTCCCATGTCAGGCCAGAGGCAGCCATCTGAAGATCTGAGCATGAGATAGGGCCAGGGCTGAGCTGGCTGGGATGCAGCACCTGAGTCTTGGAAAAAGGAATAATCCAAACTCCTGCCTTCATCATAGGCCAACACCCAGATAGCATCCCTGACCCACTGATTCAACAGGTGTGATTGGAGCGGTCATTCACCAACTTCCAGAGGCAGTGTCCACATCCTCTATAAAATAGTTACCTCATAAAGCTCTGACACGCTGAAACCTGGGGCTTTCTGCCTGAAAATTGCTGCTATTTGGCCCCATGAACATAAAGCAAGGGGGTCGGTCCAGGCAGCCTGGTGGTGGCCCATGTTGAGGGATTGCTTTTAAGTGAAAGGGGTAGAAAGATATTTAAAAAATCAATACTTCTCAAATCAGGGTTTCCTTTTCTGGGATTAAGAAATGCTCCATTCAAGCCCTGAGGAAGAATGTTGTCTGATGGCAGCATCCAGGTGATTAGTGTGTCTTGTAACTTCCAGAGGCTCACAGGCACTTCGAGTAAAAACAAAGAGAACGAAAATCGCTTCCAAAAATCAGCCAGGATGGCCCACCTGCTTCTTAGAATCCTTAGGGCCCACTATAGACCAGCTCAAATGCCCTGTCTTCCAAGAAGCCATCCCCGTGTCCCCTCCCTCTGGTCCTTCCTTGCTTCGGATGTGCAGCAGAGGGTCCCCTTTGTAAGGATGTGGCCTTGAGCTGGCACCATCCATCAACTCCAGAGCAGCAACACAGCTCATGAGTTTTTTTTTTAAGCCCCTTGGAACCATAGCTTGTGGGTGAGAAAGGTTCTTGTCAAGACCGAAAAGGTGACTAACTCATAGTAGGTGGATTTTCATCTAAAATGTGCTCCATAGAAATAAGATCTCTTCAGCAAAAAACTTAATTTCCATACAGATGATTTTATGTACTCAAACTTGGAAATCTGGGAAGGACTTCTTAAGTTCCAGGGTCCATTGTCCCTCTCTGATAGTAATACAAGCTCACAGGCAATTCATCATGCACCTGGGACAATGTGAAATACATTTCACATATTAATGTTCACAGAAAGTCTGTGAGGCAGATCCTGTTATGATTTTCCTCAGGAAACTGAGGCCCAGAGAGGTTAAGGAATTTGCCCAACATTGCACAGTCAATGGTAGAGCTGAGATTAGACCTAGTCTTCTAAGTACCGTACATCACACCCAGGGACACTTAGCAGTAGGCCCAGTGTCATGACTGTGTCATCCACCCAGACTGCAAACACCACGAAGGCAGGGCCAGGTCAGATTCTGCTGTCCTCAGGCACCTGGTGGTTTAAGTGGCCCTCAAGACTGACTTGCCGGGAGTTTTGATGCGGCTGACTCCACATCCAGGGCAGAAAGATTGTGTGAGCTGGAGGTTGGAGAGGTACCCCAGGTGGCAGGATTTGCCCATGGCCTTGGAGGAAGCCGGGAGATGATTCTTTTAGAACCGTGAGTTGGAAAACATGAGAGGTTAGATCTTCCTCCACGTCGGTTTTTTAGGCATGATGTTCCAGCACCAAGGGCGTGGGCAGGGGGTTGAGGGGTGTCTTCCCTCTCCTGTTGGAGAGAGCCTTTGAAACCAGATGCAGCCTCCAGGGCCAGTGCTGGGCTGGCACCTGGCTGAACCTCCCTTGAGTTCCCTGTTCCCCTCATTCAGCCACGCTGTTCAAAACTGAAATATGATTCCTGTTCCCTTTATGTAACAATTTCTCCATCACAACTTCCCTTTGTCTTCTCATTTCTCTGCATTGTTCACAAATATTTTTACCTTCTTTCTGTTCTTTCAAAAAGCTCCCTGCCAGTTCATAATCAGAGGGCGAATGATCTCTGCACAGATCTCCCTGTCCCCTCGTAGCCGGGCCAGGCATAGGAGGGGCATCATCAAGGGTGTCCACGCTGACTCAGTTCCATGCTTTGACCACTCGCAGGGTTACCTGGTAGGGCATCCAAAGCATGACCCATCACGTGGTAGGCACCTGCTCCAGAGCCATCAACGGCTCCTTATCTCCCCACCTCACCAAATCTGAGCACCTCTGCTGCCCATTAGGTCCCATGTCCCAGATAGCCTTTTCACAACACCCTGACATCCTACCCAGACTCTCTTCCTCTGGGTTTATTTACATTTCCCTGGGATCCTCCTCCAAGTAAAAAATGAATTTGTGCAAGGACACTAGGAACTTAACTAATTTGCCCATCTCCCCCAGCATCAGATTTTAGAGACTTCGATTATTAACCATTTCAAAGAAGAGAGGAGGCAGGGAATTGGCAGGTGGGGGGCTCGTCTGGGTCTTGGATGCCTGTGTCTTCTCCAAGAGGGTTGGCCAAGGGCTTAAGAAAGAGAGCAAGTACCCAAGGCAGAGTCTGCCTGGAACAGCTTCAGAGTAGAGCCCGCAGGGGAGATCTGTGCCAGGGGCTGCATCTGCACAGGCAAGGAGAAAGAGAATGAGGACTGTGGCAACGGTGCCTCGGGGAGGAGACTGGCCCTGCAGGCGCGACTCACAGCTTCAGGGCCACAGCTGCAGAGCTACCAAAGACCAGGCTGTACTCTCACTGCTGCCAGCTGCCACAGCCTCCCCCGCCTGCCTTGATCCTGTCTTAAGATCAAGAAGGAATGTCACACTTCTAACAATCAAAGGACAGTGTTTTTAATGACCTGACTCAATCTCATTAAATGAAACAATGTTTTGATTATCTGCAATCTGACCAGGGAGCAGAGACTTGTGATATTTGTTCCTTGAGATGTGCTTAGAGTTTCAGATATGCAAAGAAACTCTCAGAGGTAGGAATAAATCAGGTGGGACATGAGCCAGGGCCCAGCAGCCCCCTACCCACTTCAGTGCAGATCATACCCTGCCTTCCATGTGCCTGTCCCCTGCTCCTTGCCCTAGGTCCTTGCTCCAGTGTTGGGAGCCAACAGCTCCCTGTCCAAAACCCTCAGGTGCAGTTCCTCTGAGCATTCTCCATCTGCACCCTCCGGCCGAACACCTGCAAGGCCTATTCTCAACTCCTTCCTGAGCAACACCTGGAATCTGCTTGTCCCTGGGCTCTGCTGCCCCGGGTCTGGGAAGGAATGCCACTAGGTGTCTGGCGTTGTTTGACATGAACAGAAAGGTAAGAGAGAGAAGCTGAAGGCAGGCCATTCCTCTGGATCTGGACCTTGCTACAGAGCTCTCACAAGCTGCGTCTGGGAGATTGGTCTCGTTTTGCTTTCTTTGTCATTGACCAATGGACACATCCTTGTGAGGCAGAGTCCATGTCACTGTCTACCATTTGGACAGCCAAGGACCAGCCTCCCTGAGCTGGACCCCCAAGGCACAGCTAAAAACTTGGAGAACTCCCTGCCCCAACACAATTCCTGCCCCATAACTGAGCTTAGTGATCCAGAGGTCCCCAGGAGGGGCTCCTGTAATACACCTTTAAGGAACACCCAATTCCTCCACCACCATTCTTGAAAATATCATTGATAAGTGGTCCTCAGAGGCAAGCACAAGGCTCCTAGTGTGGCCTGGTGAGAAAACAATGGCATATTTGCTATGATGGGGTACACCTCCTCCTGCCAGGGCCCCAACCTTGTTCTAACAGGCATTCTATGCCCCTCTACTAGCCAATTATGTCTCAGAACTTGACAAGTGTCAAAGGTGGTCTCTTTAAGAAGAGACAAATGTCAGATGAGCTTTGCTTTGCAGGACTGTGATGTTTGTTCAGAGAAAATTGTTCTCCAGGTCAAGGGACTGTTTGCTTCTTGTGTTAACAAGATTGGTACAGTTCCTTCCAAATCAGGAGCCTGGGGGCTCAGAGGATTAGAGCAAGGGTGGCAAAGCCCTGGTTCAATGTGGCTGAGCCCACGTGAGGGTTCAAGGTCAGGCCAGGAAGAATCAGCCCATGCACCCATGGCACGGTGACTCCAGTCTCTGCTGGGGGATCCCAGAGCACCCCAGTCACCAGGGATGACTATATATAAAGGGACGTAAAGGAATGCCTGTCATCCTGGGACAGGGGCCTCTACTCCCACCCTTAGGAGCAGCTACTATACCTCTGATGCGTCTCACAAGAAGGGTCCCCCAGAAAGCAGTGAGAGGCTGCTTATGGAGAGAAACCAATCCTGCTGCATTGTGAATTTTCCAATCACTTATTTCAGTTATTCTGTGAATGTTAATTAGAAGTGGACAGTGCAACTGTGAGCCAGTAGGAAACCAGAACCAGGGACTTCCTCGCCCCCCAAATGCTACAGAGCACACCAAGATTCCTCCAGGACCTAAAGGTTTCCAGATTTCCCCCATGCCCTCACCACGCACCTCAACACTCCAGCTGCCTCTCATCTTCACCCTACAAAGGGCACGCACTGCTGCCTCTGCTTGGAGGCTCCCACCTCCTGGTCTTGCCACTCTCCGTCATCCAGGAAAATTCTGATAAGACTCAATTCAAGTGTCCTCTGGGCAGAGGGCCTCTGAGCATACAGAGCAGAAGCCCAACGAATGTTTGGTCACTGCCCATCTGGCCTCAGCTTCCTCCCCTGGACTTTCTCATCTCCAGTCCCTGGAAAAGCCAAATGCCAGGACAAGAGGCTCTGCCCAGTACAGACTCTTAACTGGTAGCTCACAAGAAAACCCCTCCCTGGCCAGTCCCATTGAGCTTGTCCTCTTTTATTCCCATGTCCCAGTTATTCAGTCCAAATGTCGAGGAGTCCCACACCAGGACTGCAGGCCAGTAAGGAGCTCAGTTTGGAGCCCTTTAGAGCAGAGGTACTTTCCCTCTCCAAGCCTCAGTTTTCTATCTGTATAATGGGGGTAAACCCACTCTCCATTGTTGTCCCAGAGTTTAAGAAGATACTATGAGTAAGGGGCTCAGCAAGTGTGACGCAGGTGACCAGGGAACATCAGCTTCTATTGCTTCTGTTTTTTGCCTCCATATCTGGGAGACTTTTTCCTAGAAAGGGGGTTCTAGGTAGTAATCAGCAGAGGTCTTTGAGGAACCCTGAACAAATGACCTTCACATGATCCTCAGAATCAGTAATACAGATCACACCAGGCCCAAAATCTCAGTCGAAGGAGACTGGCAGGCTCAGAGCTCCTGACAGGTCGGGTGGTGGGAGAGGCATGACATAGGCGACTCCCCTGGAGATGTCTCAGACCCAAGAACCCAGTATGCTGGCCACTGCTCACCACCAAATAGTCACTTGGCATATTCCATATGTCAGGCACTGGGGAGCTACTGGGATTCAATGGTGAGCAAGACCAGATGTGGCTCCTGCCCTTGGTATGTACAGTCCTCAGGGGAGATGGAAAAGCAGTGGAGATTGTAGCTGGGGCAGCTCTGAGTGAGGTCCCTCTCTGAAGAACAATGAAAAGGAAGAAGTCGACTGCATGCCCAGAGGTGGGAAGGAGCTGGCATATTCAGAGTCTGAAGGCAGGCAGGCCAGTGTGGCTGGGATGGGGGGCACAAGGAGCTGTAGGTAGACAGCCCTCAGAGGAAAGAGGGCGGCTACTCTGCAAACCTAGGGGGTGCTTGGCTTTGGGGTTGTAAAATGCCAGGTCCTGTGCTAGGTTTGGGGGACACACAAGGAACAAGACCAGGAAGCCAAGATCCCTGGCCTTAGGGAGCTTCTCTGCTGGTAAACAGTATGTGGGGGTCCTCCTTTGGGGCTGAGTGCTTAGTACTGCCCTGTCAAGAGTAATTTTCAGAGCAGCTGGGAATGACTTTCATGCTTTGTTACCACCCACCTGTTCCAGTCTACCTCCCCAGTGGCTTGGACCTCTCACAACCAAAGTAATTCAGCTCACATATACTTATGCCTGGGCTCAAGGTAGCAAGTTCTTAGCTCACTGCAGCTGGAATGAGTGGACTGGACTGAGCCTGAGGCTTGTGATGTCAAGGTCCTCCTAATGCCCTTCCTCCCCATGGTCACTGGCCACTTTCCTCCTATATCAGCTTATATAATGTGGCCACTGGAGGCCAGGGGACCCTGAAGTGATTGTTCAGAGTAGGTGGCCACCTACAGATTTGGAGGGTTCTATGGGTTGATCTGCCCACCTCCCCTGAACTCCATAAATGGCCTTGTTTCCTAGAATGGCCATAACAAATGGCCACAGGGTGACTGCAAACAACATAAATGTGCTCTCTCATAGTTCAGAAGGCAGAAGTCAATGTGCTGAAAGGATAGATGTTCCTCTTGAGGCTGTAGGAGAAGTTTTTTGGTTTTTTTTGGTACTGGAGATTGAACTCAGGGGCATGCGACCACTAAGCCACATCCCCAGCCCTATTTTTTGTTTTATGTAGAGACAGGGTCTCACTGAGTTGCTTAGCACCTCGTCGTTGCTGAGGCTGGCTTTGAACTTGCGATTCTCCTGTCTCAGCCTCCCTGAGTGCTGGGATTACAGGCGTGCGCCACTACGCCCAGCTTGTAAGAGAAGACCTTTTCATGCCTATGCCAGCTTCCAGCAGCTCCTGGTATTCCTAGGCTGGAGAAACATAAGCCCAGTCCAGTCTCTGCCTCTGTCTTCGCTTGGCCTTGTTTTCCAAATAAGGCCACATTCTGTGGTCCTAGTAGACATGAATTGGTGGCAGGTGAGGAGTATTATTCAACCCACCACAGGCCCCAAGAAGGATGACTCTGTCAAGGAATTGACATAGAATGCCTGCCATGTGGCATGTCTTAGACCTTGCTGGTCTTGTGGAACTTTTGCACCCATGACCATTCCTATACTCAATGCATCCCACTCTGTGCTATGTTTACATTCCCCTTGGGCCCATTTGAGGGGTCCCTGACCTTCCTAGGAGATGTGTTCAGATGACCATCCTGGGCTCTGCCCAACCCTCCTTACTAGGTCCCTAGTCCCCAAGTATTGGCTACAGTCTGTGGTACCAGAAATCTAGAGAACACACCATCAATTCCAAAGGACGTCTTTACAGAAAATGACATTCTTCTGCATGAACCTCAGCATCAAAACATTACTTGAATTATAAGCACAAGGTATAGGCCTGTGTTGGCCTGAGCTGGTGAAGGGTCAGGCTGCCCGGTGCATATAACCACTGCATCTCCAGGAAATGGTGCCCAGCACCCCACCTGATTCTAGGATCCGAGGGACCTGAAGTTCAGGCCCAGTAAGGCTGTTAGTTCCCTGTGTGTCTGAGGCTCCCTTGCCCTCTGGACCTTAGTTTACTCATCCATGGGAGGTGTGGAGGGTCAGATATTCTTAAGGATCCTTCCCTCCCTGAAGTATCTTAAGTCCCATTGTGAGGAAGTGGTTGAAGTCTTCTAGGTTGGAGTGACCTGCAGATGTCAAGGGATGGCTACTCCCCTCCTGACACATCCCTCTGAGCCCAACACCTGGTGCTCAATGTCCTACTGAGGACTTCCTATTTTGGCCCCAAGGGCTTCTGGACAGAACCTGTGCTGGGCTAACCTTCTAGAGCAAGCAGAGGAACAAATCTTGTCTCCCTCAGATTATGTTGGAAAGGGGGAAGTCCTCATTAAAATCTGTCCAACTCATGACAGAGCAGGAAGCATAAGCCAGTGTCAGCCTTGATGGAATGTGGGGAAGAAAGTTCCAGCAGAGGCACCTGAGAACAAAAGGAGTCTCCCTATAGCTGGTGGTCAAGTGGGATGTAGGACTAAGATTGTATCTAATGCATGGCAGAAAGTGGGGAGCTTGGTCAGGGTATCCACTGCAAGATTTACACAGGGTCTCACCAGGTCTCTTTTGCACCAAACACACATGCCACCTCATACCCAGGAGCAGAGGGGGAGACAGGCCTTCAGACAGGATAGGGAGAGCGACTGGCTCCCTGTGGATTGGCATTTTTAGCCACACAGGGGGACTTCTCAATGCTGCTGAATGTCACTGCATTAATTGATGTGATTAATCTAGCATTGGCTGAAAGACCAGCTATCACAACCAATATGCAGGGGTACCCCTGGGAACATCCCTGCAGACCTCTTAATGTTCCTGAGATCCATTTCTCCCTCTGTGAAGTAGGTGCTGTGGTGGGTCCAGGCCCTGGGGCAGAGCTCAAAGGAATACACAGCTCTGGTCACAGGAGTGGGAAGAAGACCTAAGGATCCCAGAAAAGCCCTCTGCCGAGCCCCAGACTGGCTATTCTTTAGCTTGACATCAGCACCAAGTGTCCTTGGTAGATGAATCCTCAATACTACTTCAGATAGGACTTCACATGTGATGATGAGAAAACCGAGCACCCCCAGGATCCCCCAGAGTAAGCCTCATTAATGGGACTGCTGCCCAAAGGGCAGCCCAAGCCTAGGAGTCCCCTGGCCTCCACACAGGGGAAGAGATGAGAGGTGATGGGGAATAGCAAGATATTTTGTTTCTGTGTATATATATTTTTTAGTTACTGTTAGCCATATGTTTCATCTGATAATATTTCAGTCATTTTCAAAAACTGCAACAGAAGTGAAATATACAGAGAGAAGAGCACGATTCAGTGAGGGAGACGTGAGCCCCCCAGCTGACCACTATGTCAGTGAAGCAGCACAAGCCAGATGCCCTCCCTCCTACCTTTCTTCCTCCCAGCACGATGATTTTCCTGCCTTTCTAATACCTGAGAGTAATTTTGCCTGTTTTAGGAACTTCACATCAGTAGCATCGTATTGTCCGTGCCCTTTGTGTCTGGCTGTTTGCTCAAAACTGTCTGCAAGAGCTGTGTCTGGTTAACTTCATCCATAGCCGAGTTCTGTTCCTTCTCATCAGTGATAATATTCCATTGGAAAGACAGGCCACGGTTGATATACCTGACTTGTTTCCAGTTTGGGGAAATTATAAATAATGCTCCTATGAATGTTCTTGTGCAAGTCTTTAATATGCATTTTCTTTGTGAAGCACATCTTGGTATAAAATTGCCATATTCATTGCCTAGCTTTAAAGGCACTCCTGTTGCTAGTGGGAAGACATAAATGTGGGTGGCGGGGGTGGGGGTGGGGAGTGTTTTAGTCAGCGTTTTCGCTGCTGTCACAAAAGACTTGACCAGAACAATTTTATTTGAGGGCTCACAGTTTCAGAGGTCTCAGTCCATAGACAGCTCCCTTCCTCGGGGCTCAAGGTGAGGCAGAACATCATGGCAGAGACTGTGGTGAAGGGAAATGGTTCACGTGATGATTGGGAAGCAAAGAGAGACTTCACTCACCAGATATAAAATATAGACCCCAAAACCATGCCCCCAGTGACCCACCTCCTCCAGCCACAGCCTACCAGCCTTCAGCTGCCACTCAGTTAATCCCATCAGGGATTAATTCACTGATTGGGTTAAGGCTCTCATAACCCAATCATGTCTCCTCTAAACATTCCTGTACTGTCTCACAAATGAGCTTTTGGGGGACACCCCACATCCAAACCATAACAGGGAAGGGTGACTTCTGACCCTAAGGTACCTGTCAGCTAGGGACACAGCTTTGAGGAATCATGACTGTTGCCTTCACCACAGCCTCGGGTTGGGTGTTCTTACGGTCCCTCCCTGTCTTTGGGCCAGAGTCACTCTTGGAGAATCTGTGTCACAAAGCTGAGGGCTCTTGAGCCAAAGCAAAGGGATATAGAACAGCAACCAGGAGGGAGTAGGGGCCAGACAGACTTTCCAAGTGCCTTTAATTCTTAGTCTTTGGACAACCACTCGCTTAGAGGAGCCACCTGCTGCAACCCGCCCTTCCCTCCTCTGGGCCCCCCAGGCAACAGGGACCTGAGAGGCAGAGCTGTCTGCACCCCTGTGGCTCCCACCTTGGGGGACAAAATTACCCTCCTGGAGAAATGTGCAGACCCCACTCAAAGGGGAAATATGGTTTCCTGTCTGTTCACTTAAATTATGCTTAGTATAATGTTAGTTAAATATATATAAGCATAAAACTAGGTACATGTGCCTTATGCATAGCACTTTTTTACAACCATAAAGCTAAAACAAATTTATAAATGAAATAAAAGCAAACTACAAAACCAATAAACTTCAAATTAACAACATTAATTTAATGGGACAAATGATACTGTTTTCCTGAAATTAAATCAGTGCTCACAGCATGACTCTGGGGCAGGCTGCTGCAGGTCTCTGGAGTTTTCAGCAACAGTACTAGATGTGGGGGGCGACTCAGCTCTTCCACTACTTCTCCATGCAGAAACTTCATTCCTGCAGTCTCCTAGTTTTTTGAGCCTCAGTTTGCTTATTTGTAAAAGGGAGGGTGTAATAAGATTTGTTGTGAGAATTAACTCCACTGATGCATGTACGGCCTCCCTTCTGGATGCCACCTGTACAGTCGGAAGAAATCTCACACTTGGGTTCATGCTCTGCTATTGACATCTCAAAATTCTGAATAATTTTCTAACAATGGGTCCCACATTTTCATATTGTACTGCACCATGCAAATTATATAGAAGAGGGTTGGGGATAGAGCTTGGTCAGTAGAGTGCTTACCTTGCATGTATAAAGCCCCGGGTTCAATCCCCACCACCCCCCCAAAAAAAGTATGTAGCAGGTCCTATGCACAGCACACAGTCATGTACACAGTTGACACTCAATAATTGTTAGCACCTGTTAGCAGTACCCTGTCCTTACCAAGCACAGTTTCTTTGTGATGTTTTCCTCCATAGACAGTTTTATCTTCCTATTATTTAACAGGGGTTGGAGAGGCCACCTCATGTGTGTAATTGTATTTGACTAATTCTCGGAGGCGGGTGTGTGCTCTAGAGCGAGGACTGTGTGGAGAGGGAGGATTAACGTGCAGGGACATGTGACCCACTCGCTTCCCCCAGGCTTCTGCCCTAAGTTATTCAATCACACTTATCGTAATGGGTGCAAAATGGGGCCGGGTGGCATGCTGCTATTTTCTTGAAACCACTTAAGGAGATGGCCGGAGTTTAAGTTAACAGGTTATAGAGTTGAAGACACCTTAATGGATTAGAAGCTCATGTGGAGTTGCTAATTTAATTTCCCTTTTTTATTGCTGTTCTCTTAGAAAACAGCATGGATAGCCCTTTTCCGAGGGTGAGATATTAATAACCAGAGCATTCTGCAAGAGCAAGGAAGGGCATTGAGATTTCACAAGGTCGCTCTATTTGTCCCTGACTTCTCAAGCTCCTCAGCAGGACCAGGTAGAGGAGAGAATAGACCCAAGGAATTAACTGCCCAAAGATCTAGAAAATGGAAACTGCCTCTGGCTTCTGTTACCAGACTCAAGTAACATCTCTGTCTGCCCCAGAGCACATATCTGCAAACCCTTCCATTGGGGAGGGGTTTGCCAAAGAAAGTTAATATCCCAAGTGTCCTCATCATGAAATGGAGAGTACATCTTTCCTCCTGGGCACAGGAGGATAAAGAGTAAGCCTCCCTGAGCTCAAGAATCTCACCCTCAGGGATGGTCTTCTGGTGGAGGGGCAGAAGGGACATATCTGGACTGGAAATGACAGTCGGATATGGACCCTCCCTGGGTAGCATCCGTTTTTAACCCTGGAGTGGGTTCCTCCTTTCACTGCTGGCACGGTTTTCGCATTGGCTACACAAAGACCTGTGCATAAGAACACACGATCACCTGCTCCTTTACGGCTGTTTCTTCTGCCAGCCACCCCTTCTTGGGCCTTCAGGGTTCCTGCAAGCTCAGAGTGAGATGAGCCTCAGAGGTCATCAGTGGCCAGCCCTGTGTAAGACACACACCAGGAGCAGGGCCACCAGCTTCTGCAGGCAAACATCCCCGGTGATGCTGGCCCCAGCTGCTCCCTGCTCAATCAAGAAGTGCTATGGGTCCAGATGAATACCCCAGGCCTGAGTATCTCCAGTATCTAGATTTGTATCTAGAATTGTCTAGAACCTGTGCTTGTCCCGTTATCCACAACCCCACATGCCTCTAGCATGGTAGCCACTAGCTACGTGTGGCTACTGCACACCCGATATGCAGTGAGTCCAAAAGGTATACCACAAGGATAAAACACAACCAGATTTTGAAACCTTATGTGGAAAAGAGTAGAATATTTCATTAGCTAACTTCTACATCAATCACATATTCAAGTGATAACATTTATACATAGAGTTAAATAAGGTTTATTATTAAAATTTAGCATCAACTGTTTCGTCCTACTGTTTTGGCTAACTGCCAGGAGATGTAAATGAGATACGTGGTCTTGCATCACATTTCCAGGGACAACACTGCTCTGGAGAAGACAGAGGAAATGTCTCAAAAGCCAACCAGAAGGTCGGGATTGTGACAAGGGGCAAGGGGACTAAATTCTGTCCTAGCAGGTACTTCCTGAACCGTGGCCCTCCATGTCCTCCCCTCCACATTCCTGAAGTGGGAGGCAGAGGGGATAGGAAACTTGGCAAGAAGCCCCCAAAGGGGTAAGTTAAAGGCTGTGCTATGTCAAATACCATCAGGATCAGAAAGTTAAACTAGATTTTTCAGGAGCAGCTGAGATTTATTAGTACTAACAGATGGTTCAAATATTCACATTCTCTTTGGAGTCTCCGTATAAAATCCAGAGAAGCAGTCAGAGACCTGCGGTCCCGTCAGTGGCAGCAGACACTTGCGCTGTCTCCTTCAGTGCTAACGCAGAGCACTCGTTTACAGACTAATAAAATCGGAAGAGTCATTATTCCTCTAAACCGCAGACATATCTGGGGTACTCACTTAACGATGCCCATAGAATAAATTACTTTCGGATGACACTTTTTAATTGAATTGAACTAACAGCTTAGTAATATGTTGCAATGAGAAGAATATTAGGATGATTAAAAGATCTGAAAACTCTTGCGAAATTAAATGATTAAACATAATGCTGAGTAAATGAACAAGCCTGTGTGTATTAATCAGTCATGGGCCTCCGCACGTGGCGGTGTCGCTAACCACGCATCAGGGCCCTACACACGCGACTTCCCCCTCCCTGGGCGCCGCCTCTCCATTGTACCCTCCTTACTGCCACTCAAAGCAAGTGGCTTTTCCCGCAGTTCAACAATACCCTAGCACTTGAAGGCCGCGAGCATTCCCTGAGCCCTCGCCTCTAGTCAAGCACGCATGCCTGTGGCTTCAATGCTTAGCTAGGCAGTTAATTCCCAGTCCTTGTTTTTAACTGAAATAAAACTTTAAGGGGCAACAATTAGGATTCTGGCTTTCAATCTAATCATAGAACTGACATTCCTGGTGGATTCTATCGCCCCTCATGTTTCTCCCCCTCCCCCTGCTATGTCTCTGGTTTCCCATTAACCAACTCACCTCAATGCGTTTTCATTTTTGCAGGACTCTTAAGTTCCGCAGTGGTCTTAGGAAGCATGTCGGGGTGGGAGTTGGGAATAGTCTGGAATCTAAAGCCCCCATGGCCAAAGCTAGCTCTTCACCAGGATGAAGAAGGAAAGGGCAGCTCCAGGGAGCATCCTGGGAGGGCTTCCCCTGAGTCCCTCTTTCTGCCCCACCACCACCCTTGACACTGGCTGCACCAGCAGGCACCATGCAGGTGCCTTTTGTATGACCTAGAAAACTGATTAACTTCCTTACGCAGCTCATCCCCCACCTGCCCAGAGATAACACATGTAATTTCTTTTCTGATCGTATAAATCTTTCATGCCTAAGTCACAGTCATAATTAGTTGCATAAAAATTCAGGTTATGATTCAGACTCTTAGTAGGAAGGATGAAAACAGTGGAAGTTTTGCTTCACTTGCTAATAAAAACTCTCAAGGTCTCTGTTATGGAGAACAGAAGGGACTTCGTATCTCATTAAGGATAAAATTCAATTCAGAGCAGAATCTCACTTGCTGGACTTGATATTGGATACATTAAAAAAAAAAAAAAAAAGCCACTCCTAGCAGGACATTTAGAACAGGTCTGTGCCGGCCCCACCCTGGGCTGCCCTGGTGGCCTACTCCAGCCACCTTCCTGGGCTGAGTTTGGTACTTCCTAAACCCATGCTGCAAAAAGCCCAGCAGAGGCATCTTTTCAAATGGAAGTAAGATTCCCCAAACTAAAGTGCCATTTGCAGCACATCACATTGGAAAAGGACACAGTGAAGTTCCATTAAGCCAATGGCTCCTGGGGAATAAGTCAGCTTCCTAAAAAGCTCCAGATAAAGCACTACCATTGTCTCAATGGTTTAGTGTAATCATCTACCAGAACACTAGATTCATCTTCCCCAATTTGGCAAATTCAGAGCCACAGAAAGGAACTGCATTTCCCACAGTTGCCAGGGAGACCAAGAGCACTCTTCCAGGTTAACAAGTGTTGAGAGGGTATCCTCCCTCCCTAGCCACTGTCCCTCCAACTGACTCAAACCAGGACTGGAAGCCAATCTTATGATGCAACTCGAACTGGACTCTAAGCGTGGACGATCCCCTCAGAGAAACAACTGTTTGAGCTCCAAGCAAGGGAGTAAAAGTGTGTAGAGGCTGCCCATGCCAAAGACTCGACCCATTATGAACTATTAATCCCCCCTTTCCATATGGTACAGCTAGTCATGCCCACCATGTTAGTCAGCTTTCTGTCATAATGACAAAATAGCTGAGAAAAATCAACTTAAAGGGAGTAAAGGTTTATTTGGGGCTTGAATTTTTCAGAGGTTTTAGTCTATGATCACTTAGTCCTGTCACAGTGGGCCCACAGAGGCACAGTACTTCATGGTAGAAGCACATGGCGGAAGAAACCTGTTAATCTCATGCTGGCCAAGAAACAGAGAGAAAGGGACTGGGATATCAATATGCCCTTCAATGGTAAACCTCCTATGACCCAACTTCCTCCCACAAGGCCTCACTTCCTCGCATTTCCACTACCTGCCAACAATGCCACAGGCTGGGAACCAAGCCTTCAACACAGGGTCCTTTGGGGAATTTTAAGATAGAAGCCATAAGAGCTACTCAACCCTAGATCCAGCCATTCAAGTGGCTCTGGGGCTTAGGTTAATGGGGAGGAGGGCTGGATACAGACAGCAAGGCTGGGAGCATGGGGTGGGGGTGGCCATGCCTCACAGGTTCCCAGTCCCCAACTTGTCACCTGAAACACCAGAGTTAGACCCTCACCTCAACAGATTTCAGTCCTCACTTTTCTCCAGAGAAGAAGTGCTGAAAATATTAATTTTTCCAAACTCTGAAAGCCAACAGGCCTGAGCCAACAAGGAGAGAAGCAATCAAGACTTTGTCATCAAAGGAGGCAGACAGCCCCAGTGTCCTATCAAATTTAGTCCAGAATGTATTTCACCATTATCGTAACTATGCCCTTCAGCCACCAAGCTGCTTCAGGAATAGAGCACTAATACATTCTGTGGCACAGTCTCTTTATGGGAGGACAGGATCTCGGTGCCCCTTGACAGAGAGAGAATAATGGCATAATGCAACAGAACATTTTTGAAATGCTAATGCACGCTCCCCGCAACTTAATTTTATTTTTTTCTTATTGGCTTTTTTATATGACATTTCACAGTCCTGTAGCCTCAATAGCGCGATCAGCATCATAAAAATGACAACACAGTGATTTAGGGAGGAGAGTCCATCAGAGCGAAATGGAGGGTATACTTTAAAGTATCAGTTTAGCACCTCTTACCTGGGGTCAATGTTCATTTTCAATACATCATTAAAACGTCCTGTTAAATCACTCAGAGAGCGGCCGTGTTCTTCCCATCTCCATGTTGGATTATGGAGATAATGAGGCGGAACCCTGCAGAAAAGGCCATGGTAGGCTCACATATTTTATTGAGTTAGGGGCTACCAGGAAAGGCTGACCTAAATTAAAAACCTGGAGAGGGAGGGAGATAGAGAAAAGCAGGTCTGTGAGCTTGGAGGTTTCCATTCAGAAATTGCTAGTCAGTGACAGATGCCATCAAATTCCAGGGCTTCTCTCTGTCAGGTTTACAAGCTCAGTGTTCACCAAACCAATATTCATAAAAGTCCAAGACAACAGTTGATGCTACAGCCAGCAACCTGGTGAAAAGAGAGAGGACACACTAAGTGCCTACAGAATTCTCCAGAAAGTCAGCTCAAGGCAAAAAGGATTAACAGGTCCACAGACCTTAGCAAGGAAAAGGGGTTGGACCAGAACATTGAGCAGAACACAAACAAGCATGAATTTTATTTTCTTTTTTGTTTGCTTGCTTGCTTGTTTGTTTTTGCAGTGCTAGGGATGAAACCCAGGGCCTCCTGCATGCTAGGCAAGCACTCTCCCACTGAGCTACAGGCCCAGCCTTAAGAACATGCATTATAGTTATACACAGTAGTGGGCATCATTTTGACAAAATCATACATACATAAACCCTTGATTTACGCCATTTCTGTCCCTGTTGCCCCCACCTCTGATTTCCCTCCCCCATTCTCCTTCCTCTGCTCTATTGATCTTCCTTTCACTCGTCTACTTTTTACTGATGCTTTCTACATACGCATAAAGGTAGAATTCACTATGGTATATTTATATGTGCATATGGCATGATTTTGTTAAATTCCTTCCACATTTCCTCCCTTTTCCTATCCCTCCTCCCCATCTCTCAATCTCCTTCTTCTACACCACTGATCTTCCCTGTATCTTGGTGACATCCCATCCCCCCTCTTTTTTCCTTTATTTTTCTCTAACTTCCCCATATGAGAGAAAACATTCAACCCTTGATTTTCTCAGTGTGACTTATTTCACTTACCGTGATGTTCTCCATCTCCATCCATTTACCTGCAAATGCCATAATTTCAATTTTCACAGCTGAGTGAAAGTTCATTGTGTATATATACCACATTTTCTTAATTCATTCATCTATTGATGGGCATCTGGGCTGGTTCCATAATTTGGCTATTGTGATTGTGCTGCTATAAACACTGATGTGGTTGTATCACTACAGTATGCTGACTTTGGTTCTTTTGGATAAATACCAAGGAGGGAATAGCTGAGTCACATGGTGGTTCTATTCCTAGTTTTTTGAGGAATCTCCATATTTCTTTCCAGAGTGGTTGTACTAATTTGCACTTACCAATAATGTACTTTTCCCCCACATTCTCACCAGCATTTATTATTATTTGTATTCTTGATAATTGCCATTCTGACAGAAATAAGAAGAAATCATGTAGTTTTTATTTGCATTTCCCTAATTGCTAAAGATGTTGAACATTTTTTCATATATTTGTTGGCCATTTGTGTTTCTTCTTTTGTGAAAGGTCAGTTTAGTTCTTTTTTTAAAAAAAAGCATTTTTTTAATATTTATTTTTTAGTTGTAGGTGGACAGAATATCTTTATTTTATTTTTATGTAGTGCTGAGGAGCGAACCCAGTACCTCACGTGTGCTAGGTGAGCATGCACCACTGAGCCATAACCCCAGCCCCAGTTTAGTTCTTTTGCCTCTCTATTGATTGGGTTATTTGGGTTTGGAGTGTTAAGCTTTCTGAGTTCATTATATATTCAATATATATTATATATGAATCTCTCTCAGAGGAGTAGCTGGCAAAGATTTTCTCCTATTCTGTAGGTTTTCTCTTCATACTCTTCTTTCCTTTGCTATGCAGAAGCTTTTTCATTTGATGGCTTCCCACTTATTGGTTCTTACTTTTATTTCTTGAGCTATAGGGGGCTTAAGAAGTCAGTGCTTCTACCAATATGATGGAATATTGACCCTGTGTCTTCTTCTAGCAATGGCAAATTTTCTAATTCCTAAGTTTTTGATCCACTTTGATTTGACTTTTGTGCAGAGTGAAAGATAGGAATCTAGTTTCATTCTTCTGCATATAGACATCCAGTTTTCCCAGCACCATTTGTTTAAAAGGCCATCTTACCAGGCACACTGGGGCATGCCTGTAATCCCAGCACTTAGGGAGGCTGACAGGAGAATCGCAAGTTCAAAGCCAGCCTCAGCAAAAGTGAGGTGCTAAGCAACTCAGTAAGGCCCTGTCTCTAAATAAAACACAACATAGTGGGGATGTGGCTCAGTGGTCAAGTACCCCTGAATTCAATCCCTGGTACCAAAAAAACAAAAAATAAAAATAAAATAAAAGGTCATCTTTTCACTGATATATATTTTTGGTAACTTTGTCAAGTATCAGATGACTATAATTATGTGGATTTGTTTCTGTGTCTTTTATTCTGTTCCATTGGTCTTCACGTTTATTTTGATGCCAATGCCATGCTTTTTTTATTACTATAGCTTTGTAGTATAATTGAGATCAAGTGTTGTGTTGCCTCCAGCATTGCTCTTCTTGATCAGGATTAATTTGACTATTCTGGGTTTCTTATTATTCCAAATGAATTTTGGGACTTTTTTTCCTGGTTCTGTGAGGAATGACATTGGTATGTTGATGTGGATTACATGGAATCTGTATATTGCTTTTGGTAGAATGGCCATTTTGACAATGTTAATTCTGCCTATCCACGGGAAGTCTTCTCATCTTCTAAAGTCTTCTTTAATTTCTTTCTTCAGTGTTCTATAATTTTCATTATAGAGATCTTTGACCTCCTTGGTTATGTTAATTCCCAAAGTTGTTTTCCCCAAAGATATTGTGAATGGGATAGTTTTCCTGATTTTTTCTCAGCAAACTCACTGTTAGAGTATAGGAAAGCTATTGATTTATGAATGCTGATGTTGTATCCTGCTACTTTGCTGAATTTATTTCTCAACTCTAGAAGTCTTCTGGCAAAGTTTTTTGGGTCTTCTAGACATAGGATCATGTTATCAGCAAAACAGAGATAGTTTGACGACTTCTTTTCCTATTTGTATATATTTAATTTCCTTCTCTTGCTTGATTGCTCTATCTAGAGTTACAAGACCTGTGTTGAATAGGAATGGTAAGAGTGAACATCCTTGTTCCTGATTTTAGAGGAAATGTGTTCAATTTTCCTCCATTCAGTATGATGTTGAGTTGGGGTTTGTCATCTATGGCCTTTATAATGTTGAGGTAAACTCCTTCCATCTCTAGTTTCTCTACCATTTTTAATATGAATGGGTGCTGAACTTTATCAAAGGCCTTTTCTGCATCTTTTGAGAGGTCATATTATTCTATTTAATGTGGTGAATTACATTTATCCATTTGTGCATGTTGAACCAACCTTGCATCCCTGGGAGAAAACCCACTTGATCATGGTGTATTCTTTTTATGTGTTTTTAATGTAGCTGGCTAATATTTCAATAAGGATTTTTGCATCTATGTTCATCAGGGATCTTGGTTTGTAGTTATCTTTCTTGATATGTTTTTTCCTGGTTTGGGTATCAGGGTTATACTGACTTTCTAGAATGTGTTTAAGATGTTCCCTGTCCTTTTTTTTTTTTTTTTTTGGTGGTACCAGGGATTGAACTCAGGGGTACTTGACCACTGAGCCACATCCTCAGCCATATTTTGTGTTTTATGTAGAGACAGGGTCTCATTGAGTTGCTCAGTGCCTCGCAGTTGCTGAGGCTGGCTTTGAACTCAGGATTCTCCTATCTCAGTCTCCCAAAGTGCTGGGATTACAGGTGTGTGCCACAGTGCCTAGCTTGTTCCCTCTCTTTCAAATTCATGGAATCATTTAAGAAAGACTAGTTTTAGTTCTTATTTAAAGGTCTTGTAGAACCCACATGAGAATCTATCTGGTCCTTTTTGGAAGAAGTTTAATTGGTGTTTTAATCTCATTAAATGATATTGTTCTGTTTAGGTTTTCTATATCTTCCTGGTTCAATTTGGGAAGGTCATATGTGTGTAAAAATTAAGCAATACCTTCTAGATTTTCCAGTTTATTGGAGTATAAATTTTTAAAATATTTTCTAATGATCCTCTGGATTTCAGAAATGTGATATCTCGGGCTGGGGTTGTGGCTCAGTGGTAGAGCGCTTGCCTCGCATGTGGGAGGCACTGGGTTTGAGCCTCAGCACCACATATAAATAAATGAATAAATAAAGGTCAATCAAAAAAAAGAAATGTGATATCTCCCTTTTCATCTCTAAATTTGTTTATTTAGGTCTTCTTCCTCTTTTTTGATTTGGGTAAGAGTTTATCAATCTAATTTATCTTCTCAAAGAACCAATTCTTTGTTGCATTGATCCTCTGTAGTGTTTCATTTTTTTTTAATTTTTTCAGTTGTTTATGGATCTTTATTCATTTTATTTATTTATATGTGGTGCTGAGAATCGAACCCAGTGCCTCATGCATGCTAGGCAAGCACTCTTCCACTGAGCCACAATCCCAGCCCGTGTTTCATTTTTTATTTGCAAATTCATTAGTTTCAGCTCTGATATCAATTATTTCCTTTCTTGTACTGATTTTGGAATTAGTTCATTCCTTTTCTTTAAGGTCTTGAGGTAGAACATAGCTTATTTATTTGGGATCTTCCTATTTTTTAATGTAGGCACTCAATGCTATAAATTTTCCTCTTAGAAGTGCTTTCATACTGTCCCAGAGATTTTGATATGTTGTATCTCTGTCCTCATTTGTTTCTAAGAATCTCTTGATTTATTCTCTCATTTCTTCTTTGATCTATTCTTCATTTAAAAGATTATTATTCAATATTTATGTGTTTATGTGGTTTCCATTATTTTTCTTGCTGTTAATTTCTAGTTTCATTTCATTATGATCTGATAGGGTGCATGGGATTATATCAAATTTTGTTGTATTTACTAAGACTTACATTGTGACCTAGAATATGGTCTATTTTTGAAAAAGTACCATGAGCTGCTGAGAAGAAATTAAGTTCAACTGTTTGGGGGTGAAATATTCTGCAGATGTCTCGTAAGTCTATTTGATTTATAGTATTATTTAGGTCAGAAATTATCTTTATTAATTTATGTTGGATAATCTGTCTATTGGTGATAAGGTTGTATTGAAATCACCTGGTATATATTGTATGGGGTCTATCTAGGATGTAATGTCAAGAAGTATTTTTTATATAATTAAGGTACACTGATGTTTGGGACATATGTATTTATTATCATTGTATCTTCTTCTTGGGTTGTTCCTTTTACCAGTATATACTGGACTTCTTTGTCTCTTATTATTAATTTTTGCTTGAAATATGCTTTGTCAGATATGAGAATATCTACTCCTGCTTGTTTTTGGACTCTATTTGCATGGAATTTTTTCCCATCCTTTTACTCTCAGCCTTCAAATGTCTTTGTCTATGAGATAAATCTCCTGCAAACAGCATATATCTGGATCATGTTCTTTAATCCATTCTGCTAATCTATGTCTCTTACTTGGGGAGTTGAGACAATTTATATTCTGTGTTATTATAAATACATGCCTATTGTTTCCTGCCATTTTGGTTTGTTTGTTATATTTAATTTTGTCTTGATTTTAATTTAGTTCATTGTTCTAATGATTTTCAGCTATTTGGGAGCTTTGACATTTTTGGATAACTTTGTATACAGTATATCTTCAAGTATTCTTTGTCTGTAGTGCTAGCTTACTGGTCATGGATTCTTTCAATTAATTCTTGTTATGGAACATTTTTATTTCATAGTCAATTCTGAAGGATTGCTCTGCTGGATATTACAATCTTGGCTGGTAATTATTTTCTTTTAGAGCTTGGAATATCTCATTCCAAACCCTCCTTGACTTTTAGGGTCTGAGTTAAGAAGTCAAAAGTGAGTCTTATTGGTTTGTCTCTAAATGTGACCTGACATTTTTCTCTTGCAGCTTTTAATAGTCTTTCCTTATTTTCTATGTTATTTTGATTATAATGTGTCTTAGAGAGATGTCTGATATTATCTATTTGTGGTCCTACATTCCTCCTGCATGTGGATGTCTATCTCATTTCTAATATGGGGACATTTTCCTGTTGCTCTCGTTAAAGATGTACTTAATGCCTTTAACTATATCCCTGTGTTATTCCAATGACGCTCATGTTTGTTCTTTTGATGCTGTCCCAGAGTTCTTATATATTATGATCATCATCTCTCTCTTTTTTTTTGGTGGTGCTGGGAATTGAACCCAGGGCCTTGTGCATGCAAGGCAAGCACTCTACCAACTGAACTTTATCCTCAGCCCTGATCATTATCTCTTTTTTTTTTCCATTATTGCATACTGAGAATTCAAGTTCATATTCCCTGTCTTCAAGGCCTGAAATTCTGTCTTCAAGATCTAAAATTCTATTTTCTCTGTAACCTAATCTATACATTTTGTCTTTCATTTCCAGGAGTTCTTTTTTTTTTAGATTTGCATTTCAAATTTAAATGGCAGCAAATTATAACATATTTTTAGAGTAATTTCTCATATGCTTTGAATATATAATTTACAAAATGTACATTTTAGGTAACACCAGAAAACCAGAGATATCAAATTTTTTTGTAAAATCACATCATATATGCAGTCATACATGAAGCTAGGGCTATGATGTCCATCTTTTTCCACCATCTTTACTGTCCCCATGCCCCCTCCTCCCTTCCTCATCTTTCACCAAAATTCCTCCTTTCTTCCCCTCTCCCCTCTCCCATTATGGATCAGTATCCACTTATCAGAGAGAACATTCAGCATTTGGTTTGTTGGGATTGGCTTACTTTGCTTAGCACTATTCTCCAACTCCATCCATTTTCCTGCAAATGCCATAATTTTGTTCCCTTTTATTGCTGAGTAATATTCCATTGTGTATATATACCACAGTTTCTTTATCCATTCATCTATTGAGGGGCATCTAGGTTGGTTCCACAGTCTAGCTATTGTGAATTGAATCGCTATAAACATTGAAGTGCCTGCATCACTGTAGTATGCTGTTCTTAAGTCATTTGGGTATAGACCGAGGACTGGGATAGCTGGGTCAAATGGTGGGGGGAAAGCCATGCTTCATGAGTTCTTATTGTTTTCTTTTTAGTGTCTCTATTTCTTTATTGAAATGGTCTTCCATCTTCTGTATTTGCTCTCTTCATTCATTTCTTAGATCTTCTTTTAGTTCATTGAATATTGCAATAATCAATTTTTTATAGTCTTTCTCCAGAATCTCATCCACTTCCATATCTGTAAGATCCTTTGTTGGGGGATTGTGAATTTTGTGGATGAATATGTTTGCCTATTTCCTCATGTTTGCAGAGGCCTTAGACATGCATTGATTGAGATAGATTCCCCTTCCTCTTTTATACACATGTCCTTTTGTATATAGTTATATTTTTTGATCTGGGACTTCTCTCTGTTTTTGATGTATGAGTAATTGCCCATGAGTGTGACCTGAGGACTCCCTTTGGTTGTTCTTCCTGTGGTCTGGTTGTTTATTGAAGGTTTTTTTCCTCCCCATTCAATGTGATGAAGTAATGTTGAGGCTCAGACGGTGCTAGATTTACTGTGGGATGAGATTTGCTATTACTCATCTGAGTTATGAGTATTGCTTGGCAGCAAGATCTCTACTCTGTGAACTTGAAGTGTTCCAGTCACTTCCCAGTCTCTCAGAGGATGGTGGAGAGGATCCAGGAATAGCACTAATGTTAGCAACAGATGTAGACTAGAGCTTTAAGATAAATGTCTGGTGTCTACTTTGACAGCTATATAGCCATGGTGGGGTCAGCATTTAACATCAGTACCAACAATAAAAGAACATTAACTAGATCAGGCATTAAATAGCAGGTGTCTTCTATGTCATCCTCTGTATTAATAATTACAACAAAATGAATGGTATAGGAGTTACATAAACGATATAGTTCTATCATATAGTAGAATAACAGTTTTTTAAGTGAAGAGAAAATAGAATAGGGATGCAAGATAAAGTTTGAAATATTTAAAAAGTGAACAGAGGGGAGATAGGTATCAGATGATGGCTATCTAGTACAAAGAGTGAAAAATAATTAAAAGTAATTAAAAAGCAAAAGAGGGGAAGCAGGAACAGGAAAACTTGGTTATTAGTGGGGAAAGAGAGTGAAGAAGGGGCAATAAGAGGGGAGAAACCACAAATAAACAAATGTAATATCAAAACAACTCAAACTCATGTGTAATTTTACCCCACCTAAGTCAAACCATGGCCAAATAATAAATTGGTGAAGAAAGTAATTAAAATGGAAGTAAAATTATCTTAATATATAATAAATATAATTTGTTATATAATGTATAATTTACAGTATATAATTATATGCATTATATATAAATATGTATGTAACATATATGGATTTTGAACTATCTACACAGCAAGAACACATGCACATACACACAAATCTCATAGGATAGAGAAAAGTTAAAAAATAATAAAATGGAATTTGAAAAAATTGTTATTTAATTTATTTATTCTACTTAGGTATACATGATAGCAGAATGCATTTTGATTCATTGTACACAGATGCAGCACAACTTTTCATTTCTCTGGTTGTACATGTTGTAGAATTACATCATATATGCAGTCATACATGAAGCTAGGGCTATGATGTCCATCTCATTCCACCATCTTTACTGCCCCCATGCCCTCTTCCTTCTCCCTCCCCTTTGACCAAATTTCCTCCATTCTTCCCATGTCCCCTCCCCTATTATGGATCAGCATCCATTATCAGAGAGAACATTTGGCATTTGGTTTTTTGAGATTGGCTTACTTCGCTTAGCATGAATTCCCCAACTCCATCCATTTACCTGCAAATGCCATAATTTTATTCTCTTTTATTGTTGAGTAATATTCCATTGTGTATATACACCACAGTTTCTTTATCCATTCATCTATTGAGGGGCATCTAGGTTGGTTCCACAGGTTAGCTATTGTGAATTGAACTGCTATAAACATTGAAGTGGCTGCATCACTGTAGTATGCTGTTCTTAAGTCATTTGGGTATAGACCAAGGAGTGGGATAGCTGGGTCAAATGGTGGTTCCATTCCAAGTTTTCTAAGGAGTCTCCATACTGCTTTCCAGATTGGTTGTACTAATTTACAGTCCCACCAGCAATGCATCAGCATGTCTTTTCCCCCACATCCTTGCCAACACTTATTATTGTTTGTATTCTTGATAATTGCCATTCTGACTGGCATGAGATAAAATCTTAGAGTAGTTTTGATTTGCATCTCTCTAATGGCTAGAGATGTTGAACATTTTTTTCTTATATCTGTTGATTGATTGTATATCTTCTTCTGAGAAATGTCTGTTCAGCTCCTTAGCCAATTTATTGATTGGGTTGTTTGTTTGTTTGTTTGTTTGTTTTGGTATTAAGTTTTTTGAGTTCTTTATATATTCTGGAGATCAGTGCTCTATCAGATGTGCATGTGGCAAAAATTTGTTCCCAGAATGTAGGTTCTCTGTTAACTTCATTGATTGTTTCTTTTGCTGAGAAGAAGCTTCTTAGTTTGAATCCATCCCATTTATTGATTCTTGATTTTATTTCGTGTGCTATAGGAGTCTTGTTAAGGAAGTAAGGTCCTAAGCTAACATGATGAAGATTTTGGCCTATTTTTTCTTCTATTTAGGCACAGGGTCTCTGATCTAATTCCTAGGTCCTTGATCCACTTTGAGTTGAATTTTGTACATGGTGAGAGATAGAGGTTCAATTTCATTTTGCTGCATGTGGATTTCCAGTTTTCCCAGCACCATTTGTTGAACAGGCTATCTTTTCTCTAATATACGTGTTTGGCACCTTTATCTAGCATAAGATAACTGTATTTAAGTGGGTTTGTCTCTGTATCTTCTATTCTGTACCATGGGTCTACATGTCTATTTTGGTGCTAGTGCCATGCTGTTTTTGTTACTACAGCTTTGTAGTATAGTTTACCTATATACCTTTATAGTATACCCATAATTACCTTATAATTTAAGGTCTGGTATTGTGATGCTTCCTGCTTCACTCTTCTTGCTAAGGATTGCTTTGGCTATTCTGGGTCTCTTATTCTTCCAAATGAATTTCATGATTGCCTTTTCTATTTCCATAGGGAATGACATTGGGATTTTAATTGGAACTGCATTGAATCTGTATAGTGCTTTGGGTAGTATGGCCATTTTGACAATATTGATTCTGCCTATCCAGGAGCATGGGAGATTTTTCCATCTTCTAAGGTCTTGTTCAACTTCTTTCTTTAGTGTCCTGTAGTTTTCATTGTAGATGTCTTTCACCTCTTTTGTTAAATGGATTCCCAAGTATTTATTTTTTTGAGACTATTGTGAATGGGGCAGTTTCCCTAATTTCTTTTTCAGAGGATTCATCACTGATGTATAGAAATGCAATTGATTTATGTGTATTGATTTTATATCTTGCTACTTTACTGAATTCATTTATTAATTCTAGAAGTTTTCTGGTGGAATTTTTTGGATCCTCTAAGTGTAGAATCATGTTGTCATCAAATAATGGTAGTTTGAGTTCTTCTTTTCCTATTTGTATCCTTTTAATTTCTTTCGTCTGTCTAATTGCTCTGGCTAGTGTTTCAAGGACTATGTTGAATAGCAGTGGCAAAAGAGGGCATCCTTGTCTTGTTCCCGTTTTTAGAGGGAATGCTTTCAATTTTTCTCCATTTAGGATGATGTTGGCCTTGGGTTTAGAATAGATAGCTTTTACAAAGTTGAGGTATGTTCCTACTATCCCTAGTTTTTCTAGTGTTTTGAGCATAAAAGGGTGCTGTATTTTGTCAAATGCTTTCTCTGCATCAATTGATAAAATCATATAATGCTTATCTTTAAGTCTATTGATGTGATGAATTACATTAATTTATTTCTGTAAGTTGAACCAACCTTGCATCCCTGGAATGAACCTCACTTGATCATGGTGTACTATTTTTTAATATGTTTTTGTATGCGATTTGCCAGAATTTTATTGAGAATTTTTTTTTATCAGGAATATTGTTCTGAAATTTTCTTTCTTTTACTCCATGTTTTAAAATGTTCTCATAGTTGGCATTTAAAAATGTTCTCATAATTCTTATAGTTGGCATTTACTCCATTTTTAAAAATGGAATAAAAAATGAGGGAATACAGGAAAAAAGATAAAAATTCTTGATGAAAAATAAAGGGATTGTTTCCACTGAGGTGGTCAAAACTGTTAGCCAGTTTTGACCTTTTGAGTCTTTGTACTTCCTTTTGGCTCTGTAACCCTTGGGTCAAAGGCTTGGGGTTGTTAAGTCTAGCTTAGTTGTGCTCCTCACCTAGCTGGTTGTAGTAGCACTCGGCACCCCATCTCCCAGTATAGGATGGTATAGACCGGGTAATGCTGACAAACTGTGTACTCCTCCCATAGTAGGAGTGGTGCTGAGTTCTAAACTGGAAGTTCTCATAGTTGGCATTTAGTCTTGGCTGACCTTTGGAACTCTGTCAGTGAGTATCTGATGTTTGATCCACACTCTGTTGCTGGGGAGATGCTGATCTCTGCTGGGTCTCAGGGGCCTCCCATAAATTCCACCTTTAGAGTGTAGGGTTTAAACCTCCACAAGTTTCACATTCACTGTTATGGATCTGAATTACTCAGGATCAGACCTATAGTACAGACGCTCTTGTGTGGTGGTTATTTTCATCTTCCCAACGGCTCTTATAGGATGCCAGCAATAGAGGATTCCCCACCCCCCTCTCTCTCTCCTTGTTATCCAGAGCCTGATGCTCTGGGCACTATTCTCTTTGCACCTATTTCAGTCATACTGGTCCAAGCACACTCTGGGGCCCATGATAGGTGACTTCTGGGTCCCTGGCAACTTCCTTTATGAGTTCCCTATCTCCTGTCTCTGCTCCCAGTCATGGAGTGTTTATAAACACTAGTTTCAGTAACAACTGAACTGTCCTCCCCCAGGATGGCACAGGGTGGCTTTTCAGTCAACACCTTCCCCACCAACTCTAGGTCCATTAAGATCACCCTCCCTCTCTATTCCACTGGTTTCCCAAAGCCAGAATTTTTCCCCTGCATTTTCCTCTCTATTCTGATGCACCTCGTCCACTCAGCAGCCTCAAGCTGGTGCATCTCTAATGTATTATTCCTTATATTATGTTCAAAATTTCCAACTTTCTGAGTCTTTATGGTTTCTTGTACTGTCCAGTAGGGAATTTTAGTGAGTTCTCTTAGATACCCACCTCACTTAGGAGCAGTCTTCCTGCTTCTTTGTCTGGTGCTGAGGAACTGCTGGGAAGTACACACCCTCCAGCCCATCACCTTTTCCCCTCAGGAGCATGAATTCTGGGGGGAGGGATACCCAGAATTGAACTCAGGGTCACTCGACCACCGAGCCACATCCCCAGCCCTATTTTGTGTTTTATGTAGAGACAGGGTCTCACTGAGTTGCTTAGCGCCTCGCTGTTGCTGAGGCTGGCTTTGAACTCACGATTCTCCTGTCTCAGCCTCCCAAAGTGCTGGGATTACAGGCATGAGCCACCACACCCGGCTAGGAGCATGAATTTTTAAGAACTCATCCCCAACCATCCCTTCTGGTCACTATGAAAACCTGAAACAGCAATGAGGGCCCCTAAGGGCTTTCTTTTGTTTTTGAAATAATCTCTTTTCAAAGCATAAGTGCTAATATTATACAATTGCACATAAATCCTGCTGCACCCTCCCATGTATTTCCAGGTCTAAGGGATAACCTCTTGACAGTTTGCTTGGACCCATCCAGGCTTTCTTTTCTACACGTATAAACACCCATCCAGGCATCATTTTGACCTGGGATCAGATTCAACACGCTGTTTTATAACTTACTTTTCTCACTTAACCCTGTAACAAGTCAGTACAGATAGATGTACCTGGTTCTTTCCAATAGCACTACGATATTCTATTTGAAACCAAAACATAATATATATAACCTACTCCTTGATGATGGGCACTCCGGTTGTTTTTAGTTTTTCCCCACCACAAATAACCCTGCAGTTGATGTCACTGGCCAAAGACATCTTTGCCCATTTGTGCAACTATACTGTCAACAAAATCACAAGAGGCCTCCTGAAGGATCTGATTTTGCAGGTACCTAGCAATTCCTCCAAAAATGACAGGTTCCTGTCTCTCTGTCTTATGGTTTGCAAAGTTAGGTTAAAAAAAAAAACAGCGCATTCCCTTCACAGTATTTCAGGATAAGTGAGAGGCAGCTGAGGTTTGCACTTGGAATTTGCCCAGAGGGAACTAGGTTAGGAAAACAGCTCACCTGGGCCCCACCACCACCACCCCCCATTTGACCTGCAAAGACCTCAGAACTCCCAGGACTTGTCAGTCTCCAGAAATTCAGATGTGCCTCAGCCCAGCCTCTTGAATTCCCAGGCCAGGGAGTGGTGGCCTATCTCATCCAAAGTAGGGAACAGCACAGAAAGGGAGGACATTGGAGTTCTGGGACATACAATTATCCATCATGTAGTATGGGGAGGCATAACCTTGACCAGCTCTTTGTTTAAAACCCTAAGTCTTCTATATTATAGCTTAATGACCTTGGAGCTCAGACCATAGCAGAAGAAGCTCCAGGGAGGAGGAAATCCAGCCTCCATCCTTGGTGAATGGCGCTCCTTCTGAAGCCTGTGGAGTAGTTTTACCAGTTTGGACCTGAGTAATGTCCTGGGCATCTAGGTTCTCAAAATGAAGGTTTGAAGCTTTAAAGCTTAAGTGATGATCAACTGGTTTTCTCAGAAACTACTACATAGTGGCTAACATTTTATTTGAATCTATTGGTTTGGCCCATTTATAAATGCAAACTTGCTCACTTTAAGTTAGAGGCCTATTACTAAGAAAAGTAGATTCCTCCCCAAGTTGCTTCAGACCCAGCTCATTGGCCATGCTGTTCTTTACTGCTCATCCTGAATGTGGCTCAGATGCCTCTCAGCACAACCACTCAGATTTGGTAATTGTGTTGAACCCACCTGCCAGCCCTGCCACCACAAGTTCAAAAGATTGACAGACAAGGGAGAGGTGCATGTGAGTGTCCCCATTCACACCAACACCTGTGGTTCCCAAATTTGACAAACTAATGTAATTTTTAAAATAACTGGGAGTCCTAATTTAGGATTTCCAACTTCCATTTTACCAAGGACTAGTAGCTTCTACTACAGCCAAAATATCATCAAAGAAAGTGCATAATTCAGAAAGGAGATAATTTTAGACTAAAGGAAGGGCCAGTGGCAAGTTACAGTGACAGTAAAGCATCATCATGTGCACATCTCTGCAAACTCCAAAGATGATGTCTTGCACAGAACACCAGCCCTCAGACCAGTGTTTGAGGAGCCACATCTGCAGAAAAACATCTGGATGGCAAGTGAACTTTGTGCAGGTGCTGGTACCATGTCCCCACAACCATCACTGACCAACCATGGTCATGGTCAGAGTCTGTTCCACTGCCTTCTCAGCTCCCCGCCTTCTCTCCAAGGTCAGCAGACAGGAAGTCCATGCCCACCCCAGACATGCTTCATGCTGTAAGCATCTGGCTTCTCAGTTACACTTCTCTTGCAGTAGGTTCCATGCAGGCAGCTGCAAAGGGGAGTATGCAGATGGAGAATTAGAAAGGACAGGACAATGTTATCTTTACCATGGTCACAAGAGCATTTGCCCCTGGGACAAACACAGTGTAGGGCCCCACTTCTTAGCAAGGAGCTGGGCATAGATCAGTCCTACTCTTTTCCCCACAAATAACAAAGTGATCCAAAAGCCTGTGTCTCCCAAACTTCCCAGGCTCTGTTGACTCCACAGAGTCTGTTCCACTGCCTTCTCAGCTCCCTGCCTTCTCCCCAACGTCAGGAGCCAACGCAGATGGCAGCTGCAGGAGAAGGAGGTAAAACAGAGGCTGCTGTGTAGACCCTGCCCTAGTCAGACAGACCCTCTGTTTCCCTGGCATTTGCCCTTGGCTGCTATCCAGCCAAAAGAGGGCCAGGAGCCTTTGAGCCACATACATTTTAATGGGCACACTTCACTGGAGATTGCAGGGAGCTCATTCAGCCAGTGTTGTTTCAGGGCAGCACAGAGCTGCTCTGCCCACAACTCCCTGGGTCATCTGTAGAACCACCAGAATCCAAGAAGTTCATTTTCAGCTCCCAAGGCCAGGACCCAAGAAACAGCCATTGGCAGCCATGTTGGGTTTGCATACAGTGTGGTCTGGGTATCCCTTGTTGGCACACAGAGGTCCCCACACCAGGTCTTCGCCATTCTGCGTGCTCAGAGCCATCTGGTCAGTGCTGGGAAGTCTCTTGATGCCTAGTGAGGGATGAAGAGTTGTGCTACAGTCACAGATGGTAGGACCCTTGGACTCAGCATCCCTAGGACCACCATGCTGGACAGCTATGGTGCACACTCACCCTTATGAAGGGCTCAGAAGCGCCATTGTGGACCAGAGTTCGGGAAATGACAAAACCAGGACTTGCAGGGCTGCTGCCAGACTTCAGGGAGAGTGTTTTGGTCAGATTCAGTCAACAATCCCCATTGCAGGGGTGGGAGATGGCATGTAAACTTTCAACCACTCACTACAGCAAAACAAGACTCCTGTGTGTGCCCCTCTCAGGGCTAGGGCAGCATGCTCAGCCACCACCTGAGCTCAGCTGGTGCCTCACCACCTCCACTATGTAACCTGATGTGTTCCCTTCATCCTCCAGGGTTAACCCCATGGACTGAGTGGTGGGGTGGGTGCCTTCTGCAGGGCCTGGAGACCCAGGGCTGCCCTGACTCATGTGCCTCATTCCCTACCACCTGCCTCTGTCCCAGCATCCCCAGCCCCAGGGGGAGTCCCCTGCCCTCCTTTGCCCTCCTGTGCCTAGAAGCCTCATTTTCTTCCTCCTCCTCACCTATCAAGCTCATTTTCCTTTAATCTAGCTAATGTTTATTGGAGATAAATACTGGGAATCCATCTGAGTGCCAGGCCCCATGTGAGGTGGTTGGTAGCATCAGGAAAACAGGTAGACAGTTTCTGTCACCCTTGGCCCTACCCACTCCTACCTGCTACCCCAGTATGCCCCATTAAGTGCTTCTATCTCAGCCAATGAAGCTTCATGTGAGGTCCCACTCATCTGATCTCCCCAGAGCCCAGCACAGGGCACCCTAATAAGGCTGTGGTCCCAACCCAGGAAGGCACAGGCTGTGGAAAGGTGAGGGGCTGAAACAGGAAATGGAACACTGAACCAGCTCACACTAGTCCTCTTGCCTGTCCCCAGGTATGAGGGCAAATATCCAGGACATGATCCTGGAGGCAGGAGGCCTGTGGAGAGGCTGTGGCCTGTGGCTCTAGTAGTGCAGGAGAGGCCAAGCCAAAAGGCTTGGGAAGGAGGTGACCAGAGCCAGGAACTGTGGGGCAAGAGACTGAGAGGACCAGAAAGGAGAGTGAAGCTGGGCCCAGGAAAAGGGAAGCAGCTAGGAGAGAAGCACTGAGAGATAAGGCAAGCCATTGAGGGTGATGCAGGTCCCAAGAGCTGAGGCTGGCCAGCTACCAATTCCAAAAATAGGCTGTTGGGTTCCAAGATAGTAACTCTGCTCTCCTGAAAGCAAGAGCCAGTGGCCGCCAGTGATTCCCACTGCTTTGCAGGGACGCTGAACTCTCCTCTGGCGTACAGAGGGGTCGTGGCATGCAATATCCATGGAGCTGAGGGCAGGTGGGTGTCTCCAGCTGAGCTTCCCCAAGACCCCTGCAGGTGATGGCTCAGGTGTAAAGAGGTCAGGGGACACCGGAAGCAGCTGGTACTGGGATTTGGGAAAGAAATAGCTATTGGCAACCAGGGGACCAATTTCTCAGAATACTTTCCTTTCTGGTGGACCAGAGTAAGGAACAGAAGGAGACTGAGGTGAGGACTCTTGGCACAGACAGAGATACAGGGTAGGAAGGACTATCTCGTGGGGACACTCTAGGCAGCCAAACCAAGCAAGGTACCTGGGGGGTGAAGCTGGGGTTCTCTGGGGATGGAGCAGGAGGGCTGGCAGGGTGGGGCGTGGGGATCTGCATGGTTGTTTATGTGGTATGTGTTTATAAAGCAGCCTCAATCTCATCTCCCTGAGGGTGACCTCAAACACCTGAGGTCCTTGAACCTGAACCAGAGCCTGTTTTTACAATGTGTAAAAGAGGAACAGCTGAGCTCAGTACAGCTTCCAGTACAGGTTCCCAAAGTGGGTGACTGTCCCTGGTGAGGCCTGAACATGTCCCCCTACACATAAAGGACACACAGGCCTCCTGATGCAGGAGTCATTCATCAGCATGCTAACTTCTGTTCAGCCTGCCCCGGGGCCCAGAGACCTTAGCAGCATTCCTGTCCTGCATGAGAGTTCAGTTCTAACAATAAAAACATTCAGGGGGCTGGGATTATGGCGCAGTGGTAGCGTGCTCGCCTAGCACGCATAAGGCACTGGGTTCGATCCTCAGCACCACATAAAAATAAAATAAAGATATTCTGTCACCTACAACTAAAAAATAAACATTTAAAAAAAAAAAACATTCGGCACCACATCCACCAACAAAACACACCAGACTAAGAGAAATCAGTCTCCTGTAGCCAGGAAGTATAAACTGTGTCAGGAACATTGGTGACAGCACCAAGCCCTGGGGGTTCTACTAATTGGAAATCCCCCTGGAGAGTTGGTCCTGCCACTGTCACTCTCTGGGTCTCCATTTTCCTGTCCTCCATAAGGGGACAGCCCTGCCAATGACATCAGAGCAGGACGGTCAGCCCTGTAAGAATCCTGGCAGCCTGCCTGCTGGGCATCTCCTGCAGGCCAGTGGGTCCCTGGGAGGTGTGAGAACACCTGCACATTTGGACTACAGATCAGTTCTCCAAAAATCAATCCACCAGGAGCTGGGGTTGTGGCTCAGTGGTAGAGTGCTTGCCTTGCACGTCTGAAACACTGGGTTCGATCCTCAGCACCACATAAAAATAAATAAAGATATTGTATCCATTTACAACTGAAAAAAATATTTTAAAAAAAATCAATCCACCAAATGGCAAATGTTGTCAAGCTATGGAAAATAATTTTTCAAACCTTTAGTTTCACTCCTACTTATGTATTGGTTGGAATGTCTGCATTTTTGTGAGTTTGTGCCCTGTTTCAACCTTGTCCAGAGTCTCCCAGACAGGCACCTTCACTGGGTCCAGGCCAGTTACTGGACGGGCTTCACCCTCAGAAGCAGGGTAGTGCAAGGGCAGGGCAGAAATGCAAGTCTAGAAGGTTCACAGCGATTTTCCACCAGCTGCCCTACTCTGCGTTGAGCTATCCCAGGCCTGTTTGCATAATACCAAGCTCCTCTGTGAAGTGGTGCCAACAAGGTGAGTTAGCCTGGGAAAGCTCAGGATGCATTTGGAGAATGGCCAAGAGTTCAGTTTGCCTCAAGCCAAGTGGGAGATGAAGCCGGAAATAGGTGTTCGTGGACCTTAAATACCATGCAGGGGAGCTCACTCCCCTCCAAGACAGGAAAGAGCAGCCACCCTGGGGAGAGATTCCCAAGAAGACACCTGTGACTTCCAGCAAATAATGGAGTCATGACTGGGAGTGACTGTGGAGGGGAGGAAAAAGAAGGGGTGGGTGCAGAGGGGAGCTGAGCTGTAATTGTGAAGATGGGGAGAGGTGGATGAGATTTTGGCTCATTCATCCCTGTAATAGACCGTTCACTCAGCTAGCCAGAGCCTCTGCGCATACCTCCTAAGGCAGGCGCCATGTCGGTGCTGTGGAGAAGCAATTTGCCGTGGGTCAAGATGTGGAGATTTCCAAGCTGACAGATGGCAGAGGAGTCTTTGGAGAGGAAACGAGAGGCATTTTTCTTACCAAGACTTGTCCTTGGACAAAGCATACATTATAGGGTACTCTCTGAAAAGATAAGTTAAAGAATCTACCCAAGACAAAGAGAGAGATGAATGTCCCAGACAGGGAAAAGAGATTTCTCACATCCCAATATTTTAAAACTTTGCTGCCACGCATCTAGCCTGACACGAGGAAGGTTTCAAAAAAGGCAAAGGAAGCATTTCCTATGTCATAACTAGACATAGATGGCCACACTCACTCTTGCCAGGCCTCTCCTCCCCAGTCAGCAGGTGGGCCTACCAGGCTAGGTGTCTGCAGGACAGCGTGATGACTGAGCCCCAGTGAAAAGTTTGACCTTGCGAAGCTCAGGCTGAGGAATGACAAGGGGCCTTTCCCAGCCTCCCACAGACATGGGTTAGTGAGGACAGGGTTGTGTGACTTGAGGACCATAGTATACATTATATTTGGACAGATAATTCTTTGTTGTAGGGACTAACTAGTCTATGCACTGTAAAAAGTTTAGCAGTGTCCCTGTCCTGCTCCCCCCAGCTACCAGTAGGAGATCATTTCCTTCCCGAGTTATCACCAAAAATATCTCCAGGCATAACCATTGTCCCGTGGGAGAGAGGGGTCACTTTGAGCTGACAACCATGGATGTACTGAAGGGTCTTGCCTCATCTTCCCAGCATCACATCTACGTCCCCACATCTCTTATCCACACCCATTCTTCACACGCCTTCTGTTACAAAGCTCCAAGTCTCTGCCCCATCAGAGGCCGGGCCTCCACTGAGACCCAGTGACCTCCCTCAACTCCTCTGACACTTTTTTTCTAAAAGTCCCTTCCCTCTTTTGCATCATACATTTCTCCCTCTCTAGCTGATCTTTCCCACTGGCTTGCAAACGTAGCACCTTAAAAAAACAGACCAATATTTCCTTGACCTTCCACCTGTCATCCCATTTCTCAGCTCTCCTTCAAAGTCATCTAAAAAGCTCTTCCTCGCCTCATCCTCCTCTCCTCCTGCTCTCTTTGACCTATCCCAAAAATGTCTTCATCTTCTAGTGTTCCAATGACCCATTAAGGTCCCAGATATCCTCCTTATGGTCAAACCCAAGGTCAATCTCAACAGCCAGCTCATGGCCCTGCTGGAAACAGGTGACCACACCTACCTCATTCTCCCATCTCTACAGGTAGGCAGGCTCCATCCTTACCCTCTGCCCTCTTTTCTCACACTCTCTAGGGATCTCATTTGACCCCATACTATTAAATAGCATTTATGGGGGCTGAGGTTGTGGCTCAGTGGCAGAGTGCTTGCCTCACATGTGTGAGGCACTGGGTTCGATCCTCAGCACCACATAAAAATAAATAAACAAAATAAAGACACTGTGTCCGTGTATAACTAAAAAAAATTATATCATTTATGCATTGATGAATTTCCAAGTTGCACCCCTAGCCTGGATCACTAACCCTCTGTACCCCAGACTTATATAGCCAACTGCACACCCCTCAATCTGCCTACCATAGTGAAATAGGACTCAGCATTTAACCTAAAATACCTGCTCTTTCTCCTTCAACGCTTCAACAAATAAAACCAACACCAGGACAAAAACCCAGTATTCAGCCTTGATCCGTCCCCTTCCCTCAATGTTCCCATCCCATCAATCAACAAATCTGTCAGCCCTCCCTCTGACAGGTGTCCCAAATCAGTCTGCCCCTCAGTACCTCCATGGCTATGCTCTGGGCCAGTCAAGGACACCTGGTAGTAGCCTCCTATCAGGTCTCCGCTTCCTCCAGGGCCCCCACTTGTCCCCTCCACATAGCCACAGAGCATTGTCGTTCCTTCCTTCCTGGGAGAGCCTCTGCCCCAAGGCCAGGGCTTCCCCAAGCCACTCTTACCATACTTGCTTTAAGAGGGACCAAGTGCCACAAATCTGGATAATGAAATGTGAGGGGACATCAGATGGTGGATTTGGGGAAAGGTTTCTTTGTTCTTAAAATGCACACATACCAGCTGACATAGGACCTGCACAGGAGGCCTAGACCTCTAACTGTGGCTGCATAGAAACCCCACCGGCTGCTAAGGCAGCCCACCAAGGATGTCAAAGGAGACCACCTGTGGGCTGGATGACACCCTGGGGGCCCCGGGATTAGCCTGACCAGGAACTTCTCCCAGGCCCTTCTCATTACATAAATAATAGATTCTCCTTATTAGTCAGCCCCATTTCTACTCAGGGTTTTCTGATGACACAACTAAAGATGTCTCAGCTGAGGCACAAGTGGTCTTTTTTTTTTTTTAATATTTCTTTAGTTGTTCATGGACATTTTTATTTATTTATTTATTTATATGCAGTGCTGAGAATCGAACCCAGTGCCTCACACATGCTAGGCAAGCGCTCTACCACTGAGCCACAATGCCAGCACAGGTGGTCTTTAAAAGCGTAAATCAGAGCATTTTACCTCCTGCCTAAATTCTTCCAACAGCTTTTTATAAAATGAAACCCAAACTCCTCCCCATAGCCATGAGGCCCAAAGTCTCTGCTCCAGCCTCCTCTGACCACTGCCCCAGAGGCCTTTCCTCTAACTCCATCCTGTCCTCTCCTGCTGGTGCCCAAGTATCACCAACTGATGAGGATGAAGCCTCTCCAGACTCCAACCCTGCAGCCCTCTGCCAAGGTCCAAACCAGGCCACGAGGACCATAATCCCTGCTGATGTTCTCTTCTCCCAATAGCTGGGCTCAGCTGGGCTGCCTGCCCTGATACTAAATCCCCCAAGAACAAAGCTACAGCTTCACAGGTGGGCCCTAAAATCAGAGGAGCACCCCACAGCCAATGTCCTCAGGACCCAGGCTGACAAGGGACTGAGGCCATGGGCAAGGTCACCCACACCTGTAATTCCAGCTATTCAGGAGGCTGAGACAGGAGGATCGCAAGTTCAAGGCCAGCCTGGGCAATTTAGTGAGACCCTGTCTCAAAATAAAATTAAAAAGGCGGGGGATGTAGCTCAGTGGAAGAGTACCCCTGTGTTCAATCCCCAGTACTGAATCAAAAGCGGGCAAGGATTGGCAAGAGCTGGGAGAGGCAGGCCCAGGATCCCCTCATCAGGAATTCATCAGAGCCATGGCATGCTCAGGGAAATGGAATCAAAAACAAATGTAAACTGCTCTCCAAAATGGTCTGCTGATACCTGTTTACAAAACATAGCCATGACTTAGCATTCTCAGGAGACTGGATAATTAAACAGAAAACAAGTTCTATTTCTGCATGCTCCTTCAAGATCTGTTGACTTCTCCCCTTCGCATGCATGAAACGCGGCTGTGCTTTGGGGTGGCGGTGGGGTGAGAGGACATGGGGTGGAGGACCATGAGGTGGGGGACTCCCTACCTGGCCCCTCTGCTCTTAAACCTGCTGCACACACCTGGCCCCAGGGAACTTAGGGAGAGGAGCCTGGAAAATAGAAATATCTATTCCTTTTCCTCATTTAGCGGTTTTAGCAATAAGAATGCCACAGTTTAGAAATTATCTTCAAGCCTTATTCATTTGAAGGGACCAAGAGGGTGATTCTAATCTACATTTCACATTAAATGCCTTGGGGGAGTTAAAGGGCCTTCACCTAAGACAGATGGCTCCCTAAGGCTGCATGGGGGTCCTGGATGTCCACTCTCAGCTTTCCTCACCTCCAGAAAGGGCACTATGTTACAAAAGAGGGTGGAGCAGGAATACGGGACTCATTCCTGACACCCCCTCTCCCAACCCCTCATCCAAACTGGCTCTGAGCCCAGCCTCCCATCTCCTCTCCATCCTCAGTCACCAGCGTCTCTTTCCTGGACTCCTAGATGGTCTCTTGCATCCTTTCCCCTCCTCCAGCAGTGCCATGATCCACACAGCAGCCAGAGTGACCTTTTCAGCATGCAGATCAGATCACTGGGCTCCTCGACTTGAAACTCTCCCACCACTTTCCATTGCCTTAAGTAAACCCTCGGCTCTGCCTGCTCCACCTGGCCACTTTCTGCCCCTCTGACTGCATCTGTGCCACTTGCCCCTGCCTTGTTCCTAGTACTTCAGCCACAGGGGTTTTTGTTAGTTCCTAGAGTACTTTACTCCCCCCCTACCAACATACCCTGCCTCAGGGCATTTGCATGAGCCGTTTTCTCTAAAATGCTTCTTCCACCCATATTTGGCTGGGCAGGAGTCTTGTCATCTTACAGATCTCCGCCTGAGTATTCCTGGTAAAAGCACTTGCCTAGCATCTCACTAGGCCTCCCCTACTATTCTCTCCAGACATCTTGTTTTTTCCATTACTAGTGCTTATTACACTGTGTAATTTCTTTGCAAATCCTCCCCCAGCCCAGCCTAAGACACCCGCCTTGGGCCAGGAGTCTGGGCTCTGCAGCAAGGGAAACAGGTGTGGTGTGAGGGAGCGCTCCACCTCCTGTACAGAAGGCGCTCGGGGATTGGAGCAGAAGTTGGTTTTCTTCTGTCAGAAGATGCTCAGAGACTTCCTGACCTGGATGATTTGGCCTCTCAGAGGTCCCTCCCACATCTCACTGAACTTCTGTAGTGAAAATACATTAACTTGTATGTCTTTCCCTTCTGAGGGGGCGAATTAGGTAATTATAACACCAGCTGCTGTAGAAACCCTGAAATCTCAGTAGTGTAACGCAGTGAAGCCTGATTTCTCACCCTCATCAAGTCTGATGGGGTCGGGCAGCTCTTCTTCAACAGCGATTAGGAGACCACGTTCTTAGCTCTCATTAAATGCAGGCCCACACGGTCCCTGCAGAGGGGAGAAGAGAGTGTGGCTAAGGACCACATTAGTTAGGGTTCTCCAGAAAAAATGGAACCAATAGGAGATAGATATCACACACACACACACACACACACACACACACACACACACACACACACAGATTTATTGTAAGGAATTGGCTCACATGGCTAGGGAGTTTGACAAATCCCAAGATCTATAGTTGTCAAGCTGGGGACCCAGGAGCAGAACCAGGACAGCTAATGGTGTAAGCCCCAGTCTGAAAGTCAGCAGCTTCAAGACCCAGGGAAGCCAGTGTTCCAGCTCACACAGGCAGGACAAGGTCCCTCTGACTTGTTGTTCTGTTCAGGCTTTCAGCTGATTGAATGAGGCCTACCCACTTAGGGAGGGCAATCTGCCTCATTCAGTCTACAGATTCACATATTTGTCTCATCCCAAAACATATTTGCAGACATATCCAGAATAATGTTTAAACAAATACCTGGACACCCCATGGCCCAGTGAATAACCCTCACAATGACACAAGGTGTGTGGCCAGGCATCATAGTCAGCTCCCATGGGCTGATTCAGTCACATGGCCCTGTCCTGTCCCCCAAAAGATCCTGGAAAAGTCTCTCTCTCTCTCTCTCTCTCTCTCTCTCTCTCTCTCTCTCTCTCTCGCACTTCTCCCCACCGACAGCTTGTCTGGGAGGTTCTAGATCCAACTTTAGAGATCTGGAGGAATTTATGCAATTCTGAGTAACTAGCAGAAGATAACTTTTCATATCCTTTTCCCCTAAAATCACTAAAGTAATAAGCAGTGAAGATACTCCTTTCCTTTGCAAATATCTTAAGCAGAGGTATTTCCATCATTTTTGGGAATAGACTTTGTGGGGTGTGGGATACATATAGACTGGCCCACTTTACAGAGGCCTCTCCAGGCATGGGCACCGGTAGGGGAGGGGAGCTGGCACATGGCTCAATGACAGCCACACACCCTGCTGCCAAGGAGGCCCTGGGCTTTCCACTTTGGTGCTGACCCCTTGCTCCTCCCAGTCGATGCTTCTGCTGCCTGCCCACCATAGCAGCACAGTGGACCCTGGGACGGTGATGTCCATGGACAGAGTTCAGCTCCAACTCCCTACTGCTGTGCACACGAAAGCCACAATGGCATTTAGTTTTCCAAAATCCAAAAACACTTATTGGCCAGAGGAGGCAAAATGGAGCCACAGAGCTCAGAGGGATGCCCAGGTAACCCTGCCCCTGCACCAACCCCTCCTGCAAACAAGGAGAACACTACGCCAGCCTGGGGCAACCCGAGAGTGGGATGTAAGTCTTCCTGGGCATGTGAGGAGGGCTCTACTTAGAGAGGGCAGCCAGGCTCTGCAGGAGCCAAGGCTCTTCACTAGGGACAGGCCTGGGGTCTCTGTTTTCCCTCCCCATTTAACACTTGTCTTCCCATGTCAGCCAGCACAGGGCCCATTTTGTTTGCCAGTATATTCCCACTATATCCTGGCACATAGTGGGTGTTCCATAAATAATTGCTGAATGAGCACCAATAATTCCCTCACATGAAACTACTTATTAAGTCCTTCCCATGTGCCAGGCATTATGTTAAGTATTGAGGATACAAATAAGTAAAACATATCTGGTCTCTGTCTTTTTGCCAGTAACAAAGATGTCTCCCATTTGGTCAGGAGATACTGGACACATACATTCTACCCCTAATCACCAATTTCACAGTGTGGCCCTGGTCACAGGAATGAGACCAGATCAATAGAGTGTGCTACACCTCCTTTGGTGGCTCCAAGATCTGTCGGGCACAACTTGCTAACTAAACTGGAAAAAAGGTTGAAGTAATACTCTTACCCACAGATCTTCAGGTAATTGGCTAATAAGTTTATTGCCATCTCCAAAATGAGGCCATCAAGAGGAACTATGACAACAGAAAAAAAATTGAAACTAATTATGCATAAAGAAACAGGAAATTTTGGATGCAGACAAGAGCCCTCCTGTGTGACTTTGGACCAAGTCTGGTTTGTCCAAAGCCACCTGTGTGGGCTGGCAGCACCTTAGTGCTCAAAGCATGCATGTCAAAATCACATTCTCTAAGATAACCTGTTCCCAGCCTTACACCCATGAAGTGACAGAAGATATTTGAAAGGATCCAGAGTGGCAGTTCTGTGGTGAAGAGCACACAGGAGGGAAAAGGCACACAATCTTGATTTCAATCCCTGGCCCCACAAAGCAGCAACAACAACAAAAACACACAATTCTGTCCCCAAACACTGTCACCCATGGAGAGCCTGAGCAGTTCCACTTTGTAAACACCAGTTGAAGTCACATTGTCCCAAATTCACAGTGTAGCCCTGACCACAGGGGTGCAGCCAGATTAACAGAGTTTGTCACACAGATGCCACACCTCCTTTGGTGGCTCTCAGGTCACATGAAGCATTCATTCCAGGGAAAGCACTGTGAGAAGAAGCTACAACTCCACATCACTGTCTCAGTGCCTGGCCTGGGGGTCTTCCTGCAAATTGTGCTAATTCTCAAGCAGGCCCCTGAGCCTAGGTTTTCCCCCAAGGCTCTGTCCAAAAATATCAATGTGCAAGCAGGTTGATTGAGCTTTTGACAGGGTCTTTTCACCAAGAGCATCATTTGAAAAATGGCAAATGTCCAGGTAGGAATGTGTTCCATTAGTGCATTTCTGACATAAGAAAACCAACACCAACTTGACAAGAATTTGAGAAACTTAATTTCTGTTGCAATGAAGCACCAGAATCCTGTTTGAGTGGGTGCTGACGGGTTTATGAGTGTCTTCATCGAGTTCAAGTCAGTGTGAGAAATAGCGCCTGAGATTAAGGGGATGCTGTAATGGGAACTAAGATCCAATTCTCCATTGACTGAAATTGTATGGCCTTCTGCTCTCGGGAAAGATGTTTGCTGGCCTGCTCATGGTAGATGCACTCGTTCCCTGAAGCCACTCAAGCTTCTCTCCAAGCTCCCAGCGCGCAGGGAGGAAGTGAGGACTGGCATCTGAAACACCTCATATCTGGAAAACCACGGTGACTACTGCTCTGGTGGGGAGGCTAGCGAGCAGTCTTGGCCTCAGGCCCACCGTGTTGAGTTCTCTGTTGCTATGACAGAATGCCTAAGAAAGTCAACTTAAAGGAAGAAAGATTTATTTTAGCTCATGGTTTCAAGAGGCTTCAATCTATGGTCACTTGGCCCTGTCACTTCAGGTGCTGTGGTGAATGAGCACAGCACAGGAAACTGCCCATTTCATGGTGGCCAGGAAGCCAAAAGAAAGAGGGGAAGGGACTGAGACAAAAAGTGCCCTTCAAAGGCACACCCCTCCATCCTCCAACTAGGCCCAACCTCCTGAAGTTTCTACCACCTCCCAACAGGCCATAGAGCTATGAATCCACCAATGGACAAATCTATTAATGAGGTCAGAGCCTTCATGATCCAGTCACTCCCCAAGGCCTTGCCTCTGCACACTGCTACAGGGGAAACCAACCCTTCATCACATGAGTTTTGGGGGGACGTTTCATATCCACCATATCACCCACCTTCTATGTGCTAGGCACCATACTGGGCATGGTGCCCAGTGTCCTGCCTGGGACCCCCCTGCAAGATGCACTACCCAGATAGTCCCCCAGGAAGCACTAACCAACCCATGCTGACTTGACTATCACCACAGTCTGCCTCTTCACCCCAGGGGAAAACAAGAAGAAGCCACTGAGGCCAGAGGCCTGACCAACAGGGAGACAGGTGTCTGAGCTGTGAGAAGCCCCGACTTCCTTACCCTCCTCCAGTCCCCTACTCACCAAGCAGTTCTCCAATGCCAGTTCTTACAGCAGGGGCATCTGTCTCCCTGTGGGCACAGAGCTCTGCCCAGCAGAGCAAGACAAGCTCCCCAATGGTTTTGAATGAGTTTTGAAGTCCAGCCCAGCCCTTTCCTGCCAAGAATACCAGCCCCTTTATATGGGCACATTTTCACCCCAGACCTGGCCTCAGCTTCTGGCCAAGTCCCTCCTCCACCTCACTGCCCCCCACTGAATGCTAAGTGCAAGTCAGATCTTGCTGCTTAGTCTTCTGGAGACCCTGGGAACTTCTGTTCTTGGTGGCCTATGAGACCACCTATGTGGGGGGACATCCTGGGAGCAGCAGAGTCACACAGGAGGTAGAAGGGCCCTTGTGGGCCCTTCCTTAGGCAGTGGCCCTGGAGGGCTGCCGGTAGCTTCTACATCTTCCTTCTGGTGATTCAGCTCCCCACTGGGGCAGAGAGCTGGCCTGAGACTCATGGGGTGCCCTGGCCTGCAGCTGTGTGGGTGGCAGGGTCATTGGAACGTGGTCACTGCACACAGATACAGCGCCAGCCCCAGCAGTCCCAGGCCCTTTCCCATCATGATGCAAGGCTCACCAGGATGGCAGGGCCCTTCAGCTGGTCCCACCAAGCCCTCCTTGTGAAAGCTGTCCCCACACTTTCTGCAGAAGAGCAGAGTGGGGCAAGGCTGCTATAACATGAACCAGGGCTCAGTTGTGATGGGTTTCATCGTCCCAATATAATTATCCACCTGGTCATGCGCATCCAGGCTTCATTGTCATGGGGATGGAGGGAAGAGAAGAGGCTCATCCTTGTAGTGGTTGTAAGGCATTGATCTGCCCAACACATCCTTTCTGTCAGACACTTGACCCCATCCCAACCACCCAGCCCCTGCCTCTGGGATGGTAACACAGCCCAGGCCTGGTGGGTCAATCACGCTATTTCACCCACCTGCTCTCAGTGACAGCTTTGGGGAAGAATGCAGGAGACACATCTAGCCAGAGTCCCCCCATGCTGTTTTACAAAGCTCTTGGGAAATATGTGGTCCCTTTCTCTGGATCCCACATGTGAGTGTGGGGACACCGCTATTGAGAGCCGGGGATACCTGCAGCCCCTTCTGCCCCATATATCTCCCATTATGGCAACTAAGACCACCCACCTTGTTGATCTGGGTTTTTTCCCCCTTGAGATAATTGAGCATTTCTGAGATTTTCTGATACTTGGGCTTGAATCAATCCTGACAAATTCACTAGGACTCTCTCTGGCAATATCCTTCACCCAATATCTGTCCGAGTATTTCCTTATGCTAAGGCTTCGGGGTCTAGGAAACATCCCACAGGTCATCTTGCAGTGGAACCAGAGGAGTGAGCAGCTCAGAATGGACAAGTGGAAGGTGCCAAGCAGTCTCACCCTGACATCTCAAAATGCAATGAGATGGGGATGCACTGGTACATAATGTTGGAGACAAAGTGGGGGCAAGGTCAGGGACTGCTCTGAGCTCTACCTGGTGAGTCTGTGGGCCACAGGAGCCACTGATGGCTTTTGAGCAGGGCTGTGGCATACCTTGTTCTGCAAGAGGCAACAGGAGACTTCTAGGCACCAGGGGCAAATGGAGGAGTGGCCACGTGGGAGAGTGATGGGCGCCTGGGATGGAGAGGAGGGGGAGCTCTCAGGGGGTGTCACAAGGGAATTTTGGTCAATCAGTGGTGCCTCTGCTTGAGGTGTCACTCTTACAATCACAGAGCAGAGGCAGGTGACACTTAGGGACAGGATGGGCACCTGTAGGACTGAAGGGGTCTGTAGTACATCCACTCAGAATCATCAGTTCAGAGGTGCAAAACCTAACCGTAGCCCTGTTGGGCTCCAGAGCGCTCCTAGCCCAATCTCTCACTTTCTCCATGTCTAAATTGAGGTCCAGAGGTAGGAAGCGACCTGCCTAAGGCCACTCAGCTTGTCAGCAGCAGAACCAAGGCTGAAGGCCAGGATCCTGTCCTGTGCACTTGAGCCCCAACCCATTATGCCCTCCTATTTGTTGTGCTCCCTGGAAATCACGCTGGGAGCTCGGTTAGTCCTGGTCTTGCCACTTACCAGGAAACAGGCCTGCGTGGGGAGGGCCCATGAACAGGAAATACTAGGGAGAGTGGATGGAGAGGGCTCAGTAGCCACATATCTCTTCAGAATTTTAAAAGGAGCTAGGGAATATTGACACAAATTAAATCCAATAAAACATTCATTTAATTAAACTTTAAATGATCCAAATATTTGCTGTGTGGTTAATATTTGTGTAGCTGACAGGAGTGGAATCACGATGGTTCTGTCAGTACGCCGCATTCTAATTTTGCATGAGTTTTTCCTGCGCAAAGCGAATGTCTTTGTACATACAAATGACAGGGAAGGCAATCAGGAAACGTGTGGCAACCAGCTGCCCCTACCAAGGGACTGGAGAAACAGGGAAGGCTCTAGCTCCCACTTGAATCTGTTTGCTTGTTTGTTTTTAGCCTCATATTCTGGGCTCCTCCAGAACCTTTTCTAAAACTGTTAAAAGAAAGATACTGTTGGGGGGGCACATGAAGGAGGGGATCCTACACTGCACGTGGGTCCTATACTGCATGTAAGGGTCCATGTTTGTAGCCCCAGAACCCCTGCCAACCCTCCATAGGAACTCCCCCCTCCCAGCTATCTGGACCCTCTCCCATCTTGGAAGGCAGTTGTTCTCAGGCCTCAGTGTACCACAGACCCCCCTGGGGTGCTCATCCCACCTGCTGAGAGTCTATAGCAGCTAGAGGCAGAGAGGCAGGACACCTGCCAAGTGATGGCAGGTTGTTTGGGAGCCACATCTGAGAGGTAGAGCTCTAGGGCCCAGGGGAAGCCCTGCCGCCTCCAAGAGCCCCTCTCTGCCCTCCAGTTGGTCCTTCCCTTCTCCTCTGAAGGAGCTCAAGTACAGAAAGTGTAGGAGCCTTTTGAAACTAACCAGACTTCTCCACAAGCTCCACCCACCCCCAGAGAAAGATGCAGCTCAATGCTGTCTCCATTGAACAGCCCAGTCCCAGCAGACCATTTCAACAGTCCCTGTAAGTAAAGTTCTATGTAAAAATATGCATGTCACCCCCCAGCTGTCCTCTAGGCTGGCTTCTAGGGGAGCAGAGAAACAACTCTGGTGTCCTCTGCTGCTTCTGGTTCCCACTCGAGAACCTCCAGGCCACTCTGTCTGGGGACACTCGGGGCTAAGCTGGGCCCTGGGTATGCTGTTGGTCTGAGCTAGCAGCCTGGAGCCAGGACGATGCTCCCTGCCCGAGCTGGGCCTCCCACAGCCCCCACACCACCCCTACTGCCACAAGCACCTCTTGAGGCTTGGGGCCCTGGTCTGGAGCCCAGTGGGGTCCTTGAGTACAGAGGTCCAGAGCACCTCACCACCCAGTCAGTGGGCTACCAGGAGCCCAAGGGGTTCTGGTTCACAGGTGGGTGGGGAACAAGCTATGGCGGGAGGATGCAGCATCCTCCCAGAGCCCCCTTGAGTCTCCTCCCCTACCCACCCACAGACCCCTTCTTATTCCTACAAACCTCTGGGACATGAGGGGCATCCATACCCCTTCCTGCCTCCAGAGCACAGAGCCTGACCATCATCCAACGAGAAAAGGGTACCTCTCCACTCAAGGACTCTGGGTTCTCTGCCCCAGAGTCAGCAGCAGATGAACAATTCCAGCAAATTTCTTTTTTCTCCCCACCCCTTATCCCCAAAGCCTAGGTCTTACTACAGAGAATTCGGTGCTTTCTCTTTCCTGCCCTGAGTAATAAGCCTCATGATTCAGAGGTGGGAGGGCAGCAAGCAGGACATGATTTAAGAGGGAACTTGAAATGTATCACTTTAATGTTTGTGAAATATTATGCCAGCTGCATCTGCATCCATCACTCGAGGTTTATCTTTCTTCACGTGGCAACTTCATTGGGAGTCACATTTTTCCTTTGTGGGATCGCCCCCTCCCCACTGGCCTCTTGATTCTTTTGCTGTTTAATTTCCATTTTCTCTGTCATTCGTCCATCCATGCAGTAAGCACAGAGGAAGCACCTAGTGGACTTCTTGCTCATCTTCATGGACCCAGGGCTGGGCCACTAAACCTTGGTGGATGAGGAAAGGACTTTGCTGTTCTGAACCTGACCTTAGGCACCTGCTTTCAGCTCACTGCTCCACAGTGCCGTAGACCTGAAAGCCTCCAGCTGCTCTCTCCTACCCCCTACCCCGCCACACATACACACACACACACACACACACACACACACATGCTGGCAAGAGAGCTGAGCCCAGATGTGCCACCTACCTGCAATGGTCCTGCTGCCTGGTCACAACACACATGTCCCACTAAGTTACAGAGCTCAGCTCCTAACTCTGTGCTTTGTCCCAGGGTTTTTAGAAGACACATCTGTCAGGATCACCCATGTCCCAATAAAGTAGTAAGAGTGAACAGAGGTCCCAGCATTTTGGCCAGCATTCCATAATATTCACAGACTCCCAAAACCAGTCTGCCTCAGCTCATGCCACCTCTGGCTGCCATGCCAGTCCCCTTGAGTGGGCAAATTTGGAGGAAGAAAGAGGGAGCCAATCCTGTCAGTGGCTGTGACTCTCTGGAAGCCCCATCCCATTTGAACAACCTGAGTTTGATTAATTTTTCATAAATTTTAATAATTTTAGAAGGCAAATGATTGCAGGGAAATATTTTAGATCCTTCCCATTTGCCTGAGGGAATGATCAGTCTTAATGCCAATTATCAAATGTGAAATAGCAAGAATTAATACTTTGGTCAACCTGAAGTACACTTCAAAAAATTAAAGGGCATAGTGCATGGCCACAGAACAGAAATTCAAATCCAAATTTGGTGAGTCTTCAGACAGAAACAGACCTTCAAAGGTCAGCCAGTTCATTCCCCAGACCTCAGACAGTGCAACCTTTAAATTGCCCGCATATGGACGAGATACCTGTCGGCTCACCCAGCAGACCTTGACTGCCCTGAGCAGGGCTCAGACTTCATTAGGCCAGGGTAGCTCTAAGCAGTGCACCCCACCGCTGGCACCCTGGTCTCTCTGCACGATGGCCCTGTGGTCCTGGCTGCCAGAATTCTTGGATCCACTCACAAATCCATGTCCCAGGTGGTTCCCCTGTACACATTGGCTGGTTCCTGACATGATTTGACTCACAGAGCATTTTTGGCATTAGACATAAGTCATGGCTGTTCTTCCAGCAAAAGTGCCCATCTGTACATTTACTCAGCACATTATAAACCATTGTCAGGGAACCTTGAAACCCTTCTGGGCCCTTGCTCCTAGGTAAACCTGTGGCCATTTGCCTTGGGTTGAGATTCCACACTCTGGGCCCCTACCTAACCATCTTCTCTTTTCCTTCTACAGAAGTGGTTCAGCTCAGCCTTGCCCCGGAGGACAGGGTCAGTGTGACCACAGTGACAGTGGGACTGAGCACAGTACTGACCTGTGCCATCCGTGGAGACCTGAGGCCACCAATTGTCTGGAAGCGCAACGGGCTCACCCTAAACTTCCTGGACTTGGAAGACATCAATGTAAGCCACCTGACACTTACGCTGAGCTCAAGGGTACTTCCCAAGAAAGTCAACTGTGTAGCACACCAGGTAACGGTGGCAGGCCAGAGAGTTTCTGTTGAATAGCCCACATCTGGTGCCTTTCAGATCTATTGCCAGCCTGAAGATATCAGAAGAGCTAAGTCCCAGAGAGAATACAATGAATGGCGCCATCAGCCCAGCAGCCATGCCCAGGTTAAGGAAAGAATGTTCTGATTGGCAGGGGGAACAGCAGGCAGGTCAGGAGGCCCAGGGGCCTACATTTCTGGAGGAAGCCGTGAGAATGGGCTGTGGGGAGGAGTGAGCCGTGTAGCCTCTCACATACCTCAGGTAGATGGGCCACAAGCCAACAGAGAGCAATCAAGCAGGAGGCTGTGGAACAGGGGACAGCAGGCAGCTGGAGGACTTCAGGGGACGCTCTGGGCCCAACAGCTGGGTAGGTGTAGACAACCAGATGGAGGGAGAAGGGTTGTCCCTGTGGAGGGCAGAGGTGAGCCATGGGGCTGGGTTGGCTGGAGGGCAGGTACCAGGTGAGGAGGTAGAGGGAAACCAGGCCAGGTAGAGGAAGTCTGCCTCGGGGATCTTCTTTGCTGGGTAAGGGACTGAGGGTGGACAACTTGAGTGGTACTTTTTGGCAAAAGAGAGCATCTGAGAGCACTCAGCCTAACTTGGCCAACAGTGGACGCTTCTGGACCCTGTGGAACCAGGCAGCTGCACAACAGGCTCACCCTAAACTTCCTGGACTGGGGGTCCAAGCATCACTCATATTGACTTTGTGACTTTGAGTAATTCCTTAACTTACTGATCCTTGGAGAATTAATCTATAAGAAAAGCAGCATTGGCAGTATCACCCTTCCAGTGGACTTGAAGAAGTGGAATAATTCAAGTGTATTTATTGGTCTAGGTTTGGCATAAGGGTGATATGACTTCCCAGAAGTTGATGGGAAGGCACAGTGATGTCACTCATGTAGTGAACTGCCAGGACAGCTGGTGGGTGTTGGATGAAAATAATAGGAATACAATTTTCAGGCAGAAAAAGGAGCTGCACTGGTCTCCTTGACTCAGAAGAGCACAGCTGGACCACAATGCTCGTGGATGAGTGGTTGGTTCCTGCTGAAATCTGTAAGGAGGTGGGGTACAGACTCAGTCAGCAGGAGCCAACGTGAGCTGTGTGGCCCCATGAGTTGGATTAGCACAAAGAACCAACGGGTATCCCAAAAGGAGTCTAATTTAGACTTCTTAGATGGAAGACTATCCAGTCATCAACCTTGCCCTACAAAAGAGTAAGCCTCCCATCCCTAGGGCCATGCAACATCACACAGGGACTATATATAGTTAGCAATCTGCCAGCCACAGGAGATCAGCTAATCCCTATGACTTGAAGGTCTTTCCAATACTGAGGTTGCTATGTGGGGACGAAGTCCAGCATGAATTGTTGCAGGAACCACCGAAGTTGGGCCTGAGACTCTCTAGACCCTTTTGGCTGCACCCTGGAGATCATAAGGGAACCCAATGGAAAGAGATCACCCTTCCATAAAGTCCCTCCTGGTCAGATCTGGCCAAGGAGTACCCTTTCCCTGCCCTTGTCACACTGGGCAGGGTTGCTTCCCGTGATTCCCCCCGCATGGCATGCAGCCATCTCTGAATGTCCGTGCAGCTCAATCTGGTGGGTATTTGATAGACAGATGCTGGGTGGGCAGAGTCCTTTATCCACTAGGCCTGAGATAACTGGGGCTTGTCTGAGACCTTAGCAAGAAAGTTTAGTGTCCTATTTGTAAGAGAGTGGGGGGGGGGACATGAGTTTGGATATGCAGAATCTCTAGGTGGGGTGCAGCTTTGAAATGCATTTGGCCAGTAGTAATTGATTCAGCATTAGGACAGGGTCACTGTGACTGTCAGAGTGTCCATGTGCATTACTTGGTGCTCTATTTAAAGACATCAGAAATAAAGGCTGAGGCAAAACTCCTCTTAATGTACTTGCCACAGTTAATTAAATTACTGTGAGTGTTTTTCCCTCCTTCCAACTTGCCTCCAGCACCGACTCAATTGCATTTCTACTTTTCACAATAAGGTTAGCAATTTGGATAATTGTGGGTACAACCAAAGATTAATGGCCCCTCGTTCCCTCCCAGGAAACACTTGCTGCTCATGGTTGAGTCAGTAGCCTGCAAACACACAGGAACCCTACGCTTCTCGGAAGTATCCAAGTGAGGGTACAGGGTGGTACCTGCCCCGCAGGACTCCTCGCCTGACACACACAGACATATATAGAACACACAGCACGTGCCGCTTCCTGCCTCAGGGAGAGAGGCAGCGCAGCCTGCTAGGAAAGGGCACAGGCTCTGGGGTCAAAGGAGCCTGGGTTTAAGTCTCAGCTGTGCCACTTACTAATTGAGTAACCACAGAGAGAGCTCTTGATCTCTCTTAGCCTCTATTTCCTCATCTGTGAAATGGAGATAAATAGCAGCACCTGACTCATAGGCTTATTATAGTGAGGATAAAGTGAGAAGATAAATGTAGAAATTTTAGCCTATAATATCCATAAACACTATATCACTCTCATTATTACCATTATTACCATCATTAATACTGTTACTGCTGCTGCTGCTGTTAAACAACCTTTGCAATACCTTGTAGCCTGAGTCCCCATTAAGCAGCCAGCAGCAACTCAAGGAAGTTCCCAGTCAGGCAGATGTGGACCTGGTGGACCCCTGTGGCTTGTAGTCAGAGATGATGGCAATACCATCTGTTTGCCTTCATCCAGGGAGAGAGACAGTGACTAGCCACCTCCAGCAAATCCAGAGCAACTTAGGGGCAGCTGTTGGACTTCTCTGAGTCTCTGGAGAAATGAAGGTCATGGTGTCTCCTTGCTTGGGAATTCTCATACTGAATATGCACAGGAAGCACCCAGCTCAGTGCCTGGTGCCCAGAAGGTATTCATAGGTGGCAGCCCCACGTGGGACAGTGAAGGGAGTAGCCCTAGGAGGAAATCAGGCTGAAGAGGGTTGGAGCCAGGGTCCTCAAGAATCACAGGGTATTCCTGAAGCAAGAATTAGTCAGGGGAACCAGGCATGGTGGCCCACACCTATAATCCCAGTAGCTTGTGAGGCTGAGGCAGAAAGATCACACGTTCAAGGCCAGCCTCAGCAATTTAGAGAGATCCTAAGCAACTTAGAGAAACCGTATCTCAACATAAAAAAATTAAACAGGCTGGGGATGTGGATGAGTGATTAAGTGCCCCTGGGTTCAATCCCAGGTACAAAAAAATTAATCAGTGGCCAACAGCCCAGGAGGGCAACCCTGGTAGAGCAGAGATTCCAGGATTGATGGGACCCCTAGAGCCCTGTAGCCTGTGATATCTCCCAGTGAGAGATGAAATACAATCACCAGCGTTGTAATTACTGACTGACTGGCACACAAACACAACTACAAACAGGGGAAGCAGATCCGCCTTCAAAACCCGAGGCAGAGAGATTAGAGAGCACGAAGAGGTGTGGGCCTCCTTTCTTTGTCATTTGTATGAGACATCTTGATTGGCAACAAAATATTAATCACTTTTTTGCTACTCCCTTAATGAGATGCTTTCATGGGCAACAAAATATTAATTTGTCTTGTCTTATCTGTTAAGAATTCTGGTAATGAATTCAGTCACAGAGCTATTACAGAATGCCATCCTAATGACACATGTAATTAAACTTTTCTGACTTGCAAACATCAAAGATGCCTTGAACATCAGAATAATATTTGATCGGAAAGTAAATGGACCCCTCTAGCCAAGAGCAAGCGAGAGCGCTGTGCTCACATTCTGCAGTGAGTAGCACTGGTGTCAGAAGCACTTAGGAGTCACCTGATCCTGTGCGTGCCTGTCCAGATGGTGAAGGCGGGGAGTCATCCTTTGGACTGATTCACTTACTAAATGCTGCAGGAGCACAGAGCAAAAACACTGTCCCCCGCCTCCAGTGGGGTCAGACTTCCATAAACCCCCATTCTAAGAGTAGGAAAAGAAGCTGTTCCAGCTGGAGCCTCAGAACCTGAAGGGCTTGGGTGTCCACATAAAGAGTCGTGGTTGCCAGAAACAATGGCCCATACCTATAATCCCAGAGGCTTCAGAGCCTGAGGCAGGAGGATCACAAGTTGAAGGACAGCCTGGACAACTTAGCAAATCCCTGTGTCAAAATTGAAAAATCAAAAGGGCTGGGGGTGTAGCTCAGCCGGAAAGTACCCCTGGGTTCAATTCCTAGTACCACCAAAAGGGGGAGTCTTTGTTGTTTCCCTGTGACCAAAAGAAGCCACAGATTCTTGATCAGAAAATGATGTGGTCAAATGTGGGTGCTACAGGAATCCCAAGCTTCTTTCAGCATAAGATTAAACATGCCTCCAAGAAAGATCCTGAATAACTTGAGACCCAGAAATGAGGGGATCCCTGCTGGTGCTCTTGGGTCATCCTTTCGTCCTTTTCTAACTTCTCCCATGGCACCTAGGAGTAGAGCAGTGCCCAGGCTACCTGCAGCTCCTGCTGAAGTTCCCCTCCACATAGTCAAGGCTGAGGTCACAGTGCCTTTGCCTTCTTAAGACTGTGGGAAGTCCACCCTGGATCTGGCCAGCCTTGCCAGGATGCACTTCAACCCCGCCCAGCTTGCAGGACAGAAACCAAAACCAGCACACAGCCTTCGGGACCCACAGAGCAAAGCCCCAGAAGACAGGCACTTGGGGCTGGGGTTGTGGCCCAGTAGTAGAGCGCTTGCCTGGCATATGTGAGGCACTGGGTTCGATCCTCAGCACACATAAAAATAAATAAATAAAATAAAGGTATTTTGTTCACCTACAACTAAAAAAAAAAATTAAAAAAAAAAAAAACAGGCACTCCCAGCAAAGACAGCGGCCCAGGCAGCGAGCTGCAGCCTCTCACAGTGGCTCTCAGAATTATGACACCTCCTTCTGTTTGCTTGATGAGAAATCAATAGTTTCTGCTCGCGTGGCTTGTTTCCCAGAGCTGACAAAGTGCAGCCTATTATTTGTTTACTTCCTGGCCAACTGTTGGCTTCTTTATTAAAGCAGCTGGACATGCCGCCACTTGCTTATGCTCCCACCACCCCTCAGTCTTCAAGGAACCATGGTCACTGCCCCCACACACACATTGGGCCTAAGCCGGTGACCATATCACTGCCTATTCTGAGCTTGGGCCTCCAGGAGTATGTCTGACAGAGCAAGAGGCCTCAGCCCCCGGTCCCAGTCATGGAGCCCCACAAGCCCTCCCTCTGTGGACACCAGAAGCTAGCGGCCAGGTTGTGTTGGCCTGCAGGCCATTGTCTGCTCAAATGTCACAGCCCTATGTGGAGGAGAGACATATGCTGCCAGTGACAGGCCTGTGATGGGGAGCTTATCCCCAAGGAGAATTCTCTGGACACACACCTGTCTTGGGAAGCAGGGAGCTGCCTACTACATAGGTATCCAATCAGAAAGAGGACCTACGCCCTTAGGTACTCTCTCAATCCTGAGGTTACAGAGATCTGTAAGGAAGTGGTAAGGAAGGCACTTTGGACCCTGTGGGATATGCAAGCCCCACATATCCCAAGCATGCATCTTACTTTCTCACCTGGACCACAGAGCAGAACTATACCTCACTGTTCCCCTACCAGCCACATCTTCTGGGAGTTCAGAGTCAGGCTTTGGGGACCAGGGTAGGGCCCTCTCTCAGGGGCAGATCCACAAGCTCCTCCTCCTACCTGGTCCCAGAGTGCCAGGTTCTGCGCTGGTCAGTTCCCAGCATCGCTTCATCCCTTACCACAAATCCACAAGGCAGGTGGGGTCAAGGAACTCAGAGGAGTAGATGAGTTGGCCCAGGGGCCTGCAGCCAGCCTACTGACTGCACTGGTGCTATCTGGGTTCTTTGCTCAAGGCTGGCAATACCTAGCGCCAGCCTTACCATGCCTTTACCCAGGGGCTGCCTCCACCTGCTTCCTGCAAAAGCACTGCAGTGCCCAGGCCCGTGCCATATGCATCCTCTTGGATGTGGGGTGTGGGGTGCCGGGCTCTCTTTTCTCATTAGCTGCTGGCCTTTCGCCCCACTAAGCAGCATACCTTAAGAACAGCACATGGAATTGTTTGGCCAAGATATTCTCAGGGAGAGGAAACATTTTTCTACTGTATTCTTTATTTAGGGAAAAAGAAAAAAAAAAAAAGACCTACCACACACACTCAGTATATTTCAAATAACTTGAAAGAGCCACTCATGTGTGTGTGTGTGTGTGTGTGTGTGTGTGTGTGTGTGTGTGTGTGTTTCCTTCACTGAATCTCGCTGTTTGGGGCTTTCAAACATTGGCAGGCAGAGCACAGCAATAAAAGCAGAAGCACAAAGCCCATTAGGAGAAAGTATCTGTGGCATTGTTTGAAGGGTGTGTTAAAAGGTTTGCTTTTCCCCATGTCTAAATGGTGTAAAAGTAGGAACAAATGATTCTAAGGAAACATATGCTTTCCGCAAGCACTTCTTTGGAAGTGAGTTATTAAAAAGACCAAAAGAAAATGATTTAGGAGCTCATGACTCATTTAATTTTTATTGTCTTTATATGAACCAGTCATGAATCCATTGTAAAAAGATGAGAGGCGTTTGATTAGCATGGAGAGCTGTTTGCAACTCGATAGACGGTGCTTGTAGGTTCTGCATTAAAATCGTCTCATTAAACGCCTGGGTACATTTTGTTTTAAAATCTTAGAAAACACTATGCTTGAAGCTCTTACAGGCCGTGACCATTTCTCTCCACTTGTGTTGAAGACCTTGATTGCATCTAAATATCCAGTCCTTCTGAGCTTCAGATGAGTTCAAACTGATAGGAGAGTTGTTCATTATGATCCAGAGGATGAGGTCGCGGGTCCAGGGTACACCAGCCTATGGAACATAGAGGAGGGACAATGCTGCCTCAGGGGACCTCCTCTGGCCTTTGCTTTCTGGGTGGCTTCCTCAAGGTCATCTCTTAGGTGCCTTCAGGACCTGTGTTCAATGATGACTTTTGGCCCTAGGTATAAGGTATAGGTCCCTCAGGAAGGTTCTGATTCAGCTTCTAGACCCTGAATGCAGAGCCTGAGCCTCCCTGCCTCCCTCCAGAGGCCCAGCCAGTGGAGAAGGCTGATCAGCACCTATCTTGCTCCTCAAAATTGAAGCCTACCTCTCCAAGGGGCCCTCTCCCTACTAAGGAAGGAGAAGGGCCCGCATCCCCTGAGCTATGCTGAGCACCCACCTTGCCCAGCCTCTTTATTTGCCTAAATGGATCTGTAAGAGAAGTTCTTTTTTTTTTCTTTTTTCTTTTTTTTTTTTTTTTTTTGGTACCGAGGATTTTACTCAGGGGTACTCAACCACTGAGCCACATCCCAGCCCTATTTTGTGTTTTATGTAGAGACAGGGTCTCACTGAGTTGCTTAGCACCTCGCCATTGCTGAGGCTGGCTTTGAACTCGCGATTCTCCTGGCTCAGCCTCCCAAAGTGCTGGGATTACAGGCTTGAGCCACCACGGCTGGCTAAGAGAAGTTCTTTGAAGTGGCACATTTTCAGTTTTGATGGATAGTACCAAATCGCCCCCAAAAAGGCTGCACCAATTTATACCCCTTCTGGCAGTGTATAAAATTTTAAACAACAGGTCAGGAGAAAATTCCTGATTGAAAGGCTTCTTGGTCCTTCAAATAAGCCATAGAAGGAAATTTAATCAAAACCTCCCTGAAGTGTTTCAAAGACAGCCCGTAGTCAGCTGTCAGTCATGTGTATGGTCCAGGTCGGAGCCAGGGGCTGGTACCCTCAGTAAGGCATTCTGGCCTAAGATCTCATGATCCAAGTGTCCCTGGGAGAAGGGATGCAGATGGAAGCAACAGGTTCAAGAGGGTCCAGAACTTGAGCTGACTACTGCCACGCAGCCTAGTGGCCTGGCACCCCAGGCCATTGGCCAAGAATCCAAAGGCTATTCAGGAATTCAAGCCTGCACTACATCAGAGGGCCCCAATTGCTGCTACCTATACCTCATGACACTCTGGAGTCCTAGCCAGACAAGTGATCTCTGATCTCTGACCTCAAGCTGGACAAGCTGAGTGCCCAAAACAACGTCTTGATATGAGCATTCAATTACAAGGACCTGGACACCTGTGTGTACCCAGATGCACAGGTATGTCCCTCTGTGTAGAATTTCAGCATCCCAAGTTGAGGTGTTCTCATTGACCCCTCGAGGTCAATGACTTGCTGGAAGGACCCATAGAATCACTGAAACCTGTTATCCCCCCTGTTAACCATTTTTATTATGGGGAAGGAGTACAGATTAAAATCAGTCAAGGAAAGAAGCCAACTGGGTGGAGTCCAGGAGGGTCCCTAATGTGGGACCTCCCATGCTCTTCTCCCAGTGAAGTCACGGGCATGTTACTTTCCCAGCATCAGTGTGTGGCAATATGGGTAGGCTCAACCAAGCCGTAGTGTCCAGAGTTGTTCCTGTTGTTCCTGTTGTTGTTGTTGTTTTCTGAACTTCCACCACATCCTGCTGACATGGCTGAACTTTAGGAGTCTGCAAGACTGATCCCCCATGGCTTTGAAGATCCCAAGCAAAGACTTGCATGAGACAGGACATTCCAATAGTTTAGAGCGTGGGCAAAGGCCAGCCACGTCTTTGAGTACCATGGATTCTTCACTGTCCTTGCTTTCTGGAGTGTGCTCCAGAAGCAGCATATTTGGCTAACACACCACTATTCATTCAGCAAATGATAACTGAGCTCCAGTTATGTGCATGAGGCTTGCTGGAGATGACACAGTGACACAGATATAAGGTGCCCCCCTTTGGTGCTCACAATCATGTGGAGAGGCTGATAACCTAGCCCAACAGTCAGCCAGTGACCACATATGCCCTGAAGTCCTGGAAAAGACCAAAGCTATCCATACAGAGGCTTCTTGCATGTCTCTGACCCCCTACTCCTGGGCCTAAACCTGGAATGAGCAGGACAAGCCCATCCTGAGTTGCTCACACTGTCCACAGCTACCCTCCCCTGGGGGTCCAGATGGCTACCTAGGGAATCACTGATAGTTTCAGATACACACACACACACACACACACACAGACACACACACACACACTGAGGATTGAACCCAGGGGCACTTAACCACAGAGCCACATCCCCACCCCTTTTTATTTATTATTTTGAGACAGGTTCTCACTAAGTTGTTTAGGGCCTTGCTGAGTTGCTGAGGCTGGCCTCAAACTTGCAATCCTCCTGCCTCAGCCTCCTAAGTCGCTGGGATTACAGGCATGTGCCATCACACCCAGCAACTTCAATTTTTTTTTTTTGAAGAGGACTCTGAGCAAAAGGACTGGGTCTATAGGTCATTGCAGAGTAGCAAGTCTGTCCTCTGCGGGACTGGAAGGAAATGGGCTGCACAGGAACCCTGGCGTTGTTCAGGTGATCAGCTATAGAGAGCCAGGTGGTTAGCATATATGGGTACTCACACATGTGCATGCTCATGTTAACTGAATGTGTCCACATGGATGTCACTGATGCATGCAGATGGTCCCAGCTTGGTCTGGATAGCCGATACACATGCTAGTGTGAATGCAGGTGTCTCTTAGAATTGGCCACTGTTGAGGTACCGCATATCACTCAGTGTGGGGGTCCACTGTGTTCAGCTGTTTGTGCAGGTAAGATGCCTGAGTGAGTAACATTCTAGGGATCAGAATCAAGCCAGTTCAGGACCCCCTTTTAGTCCCTCCTCCCCAAAGGTATCCAGGGGTGCTCCTGGAAAGAGCAAAGTTGGAAAAGCTCTGGAGAAATATCTCTAAGATGAGTTTTAACTGTGACATTGACAATATTGTTCACTTAATCTGTAACATCACTCTGGAGTCCTCATGTTTAACACTGAGTCACTAAATATTCAGCATTTCTGGCTCATTTTCATATTATTTATACCTGACTCTCATGTGTCACTGTGACAGCATCCTCTAGCTCATCTCTGCTTAACTATTGTTTAATACTTAAGTCTCACTTAATTACTTTCCTTAATAGGGGCAGATACAAAGAAAATGACTTTTTAAAAGACAAAAGCCATGTCTTTAAGTAAAATTGTCTCCTTCCAAAAAAATGGATGTGCATCAATACAAAGAATGGTCTAATCTGGCATCTGTTTATTTCTGGAAGTAACCCTGATTTGCTAATACATTTCTATGCGTCAGAGAAAGAAAACAAAAAGCTATCCATAAAAAGACAATTACAGCAATGCAATCAAGCATTGATAGCAACATTCAGACACATCTCAAAGAACATTTGGAAGAGGAGGAATTGCAGGTTTAGTTTTATGTAGCTTCTTATAAATCAATTTTTAAAGTAATTCTCTTACTCCAATGAGACAAATTTGATTTCTGTAGCCAGTATTCATATCCAGAAAACAATATGCACTTTGTTCTATAATTACGTGATGCCTATTGTTTTAGCCCAGAGACATTATTTTATTCATTACAGAGTCAGGTTCTCCCCAGAGCCTACACCACAGGCTGGTCGTACATTCAGTGCTCACAGAAGAGCCATAAGGCAGCCAGCAGCTCCTTATGTCCTCACAGAGCCAACACCCCACCCTCAGCACCTGGATGATTACCCAAGAGGCACACCTCTGCTCCAGGGGAACAGGAACTCGTGCTTGGCAGGCTAGAGAAACAGATGGAGGCAGGGTGCAGTGACACATGCCCATCATCTCAGCTATTTGGGAAGCGGAGGCAGGAGGATTGCAAGTTCAGAGCCAGCCTGGGTAACTTAGCAAGATCTTGTCTCAAAATAGAAAGGATGGGGGAGGTAGGTCAGTGGTAGAGTGCTTGGCCCAGCCCTAGTGCAAGGCCCTGGGTTCAATCTCCAGTAATACAAAAAGAAAAGCAGAAGTTAAAGGCTACCTTAGAGATGCAGTGAGCCATCACTGGGGTCTGGGCTCTGTGCGAGAGCTTCCCATCTCTGCTCTGAGCAGAGCCTTCTCTTCAGTTCCTCCCAGCTGCCCTGCCCCGAGGAAGGCAGGAGAACAATGAGTCCCTCTGAGAGCTGCAGGCTGGGGAAGGAGACAGGTCAGGGAGGTGAGGACAAGACTTGAGCCCAGTCCTCTGCTTGCCCAGCAGCCCCCTTGTTTGGTTCCTACATTACCAGGCCATATTTAGATGGACGGGAAGGCAAGAGATGGGCGCCTGGGTTGTCAAACCAAAGCACCAGAGCCAGACACAGTCTCTGCAGAAAGCCTAGTCGAGCACTCTACTGTCCATGCAACAACTGTTTATTGAGGACCTACTGTGCGCCAGAGGACACAGCAGTGAACACAGAGCCCAAGACTCCCTCTTCCCCCACTGGGCCCAGTTCTAGTCAGGGAGACAGATGGTGAATGAGGTAAGCACAGAGCACTGAATGCTGAGTGGCAGTGGGTGACAGGAAGAGAAATGCAGCACAAGAGAGTGGGAGGGTTGGGGAGAGGTCAGGTAAAGGTTAAGCATACTTGAAGGAGAGGGAGACAGACAGACAGACAGCCGTCAGGGAGGAGAGGGCTGCAAGCGGAAAGCTCCTGAGCGGGGAGCACATGCTGGCACTCTAGAGCAATGAATGGCGAGGGAAGAGTGGCCAGAGGTCCTGCAGCCCCTCGATGGCTGTGACCTGAGCCAGGATCTGGGCAAGGAGGTGCACAGTCTAGCATTTGCTTGGAAAGGAACTTTCTGGTGCTGTATAGAAAGGAGACTGTCAGGGTGGTGGCAGTCGGCAGTGGAGGTGGTCACAGAAGTGGACTCAGAAAAATAAATAAAATAAAATTTAAAATACATATATATGTATATATACACACACACAGGATTGAACTCAGGGATCATTTAATACTACACTACATCCCCAGTCCTTTTTATAATTTATTTTGAGACAGGGTCTTGCTAATTTGCCCAGGCTGGCCTCAAACTTGTGATCCTCCTGCCTCAGCCTCCTGAGTCACTGGGATTATAGGTGTGCACCATCACACCCAGCTTGGAATATATTTTCAAGGAAAGCCCTGCTAATTCGCCCCAGGGAACTAGGTTTTTATTTTGTCTTCTGGCTTTGAATAATCCCAGAGGATTAACAAAGGCGATATACAGTCATCCCTCAGTATCCACAGGGGATTGCCCAGTGAATATCAAAATCTCTGAATGCCCGAGTCCTTTATATAAAATGGTATAGTATTTGCATATAACCTACACACATCTTCCCACATACTTTAAATCAGCTGTAGATGATTTATACTACCTGGCACAATGTAAATGGTATATAAATAGCTGTTACACTGTAGTCTTTAGGGAATATTGACAAGAAGAAAAAAAAAAAGACTGCACAGACATAATTTTCTTCTGAATATTTTCCATCCATCCATGGTTGGTGGAATCTGCAGATAAGAAACTCACAATGCTGGAGAGTCAACTCTATGTCAAGTTCTGGCTCATAGTAACCTCTTAAAGGCTATGTATTGGTGCTGACAGGGTATCATTCTCAGGGTGTCCCGGAGGGTACCAGCCTTCGAGCTGCCCTTGGAGAACCCTCTCAGAAAGAGGGCTCATGAATGCAAAGGCTAGGGAAAGCACTGTGGAGGGGACATGCCAGCAGCCTGCACTGGATTCCCCTGCCAACAGCTCTGGTTCTGCCCTTGGGAGAGAGTCTGCCCTGAGTCCAACCACGTGGGGCACTGAGGAGTTTCCAGGCCACTCACTGCTTCTTCAAGGTGGGGCTGTTCCTGGCCTCCCAGCCCTCTGTCAGTCAAGATGCCAGCCATCCACCGCTGAGGCTTCAAGCAAAGCATATTTTCCTAGAGACTTAGATTTTGACACAGGAAACAGCTTAGACTAGAAATATGTCGTCCCAGCATTGACTAGCCATTAACTTTTCATAAGCAACTCAGGTATGAAGCCTTTATGGCTCTGTTATGACACAGGACAAATCAGCTATCTGCTGTTTTATTTTATTATTGAGGCATCCACAGAATGCTGGGAATGGGGCTCTTTCAGCAAAGTGACATTTCATAGCCCACTTGCAGGGATCCAACAGAGCCCTCTCCAATACGGTTCTCCACCAGGAGAATGGGGCAGGGGCAGGAGGCTTTTTTGGCCCTAATTCTGAAAGGAGGTTGTGTGTGTGTTCACTATCGACCTTCCCACCTCCCCACTACCGCGCATCTCTCTTTTGCCCACAACTCCTATTTGTGCTAAAACATCTTTAAATGATGTGCTAAAACATCTTATGATGGTTGTGCTGGGTCCTCAGGGGTGTGAGCAAGGGAGAGCGTCATCCTTTCAGGGGACAGGGGTGTACGCACTAATGAGAGACCCTTGGAGCTGCCCAGTGCTGCTCACGCACAATCCTTGTGCACAGTGGCCAGTGGCCTTATTCTCTCCTGCCACCAAAGTGCTTCTGCGAAAGAAGGGAGCTCAGAAAGGGCAAGGGGAACAGCAAGAGGGAGGGTTCGGTATTTGCTCCAGGGATCAAGAGGAGTTTTGAATCTTCTGTTAGTAATGACAGGAAAAATAACATCCCCGCGTATGTCATGCTTGCCACAGGAGGAAATCCGCTCACATGCATTCTCTTGCTGCATCTCAGGCAGGCAGGGAACATGTATTGTCCACACTTACAGGTGGAGAAACCAAAGCCCCAGAGGGGGTAGGGGACATTTGTTCAATGGCAAATCCGAACCAAATCCTGAGTCTCCTGAGTTCCAGCCACTGGGATTCTCCACCTCACCCCACGTTCAGCCCTTTCTCTCACCCATGAGTCTTCTCCGTCCATTAGCTCCAAGTATTGTGTCCTTGGAAATGGTTGGTAGCTAACAAAGCTGATAAGGGACCTTCATGGAATGCCAGGCAGTTCCAATGCCAACATGTCTGCCATTGGCACTGGAAGGGGGCAGCACTATGTTCAGTTCTACAAGAGATAACGTAGCTGAGTGGGGATGGGCTTGGTGCCCAGTGCTTATCCGGGGACCTTATCACAACCACAGACCTCCTGCCTGTCCCTCCCCTGTGCACTGGCCCTGTTATGCCCAGATCATGGAGTCCCCAAAGACCACCAGGGAGACGGAGGCATGTATGTAAAAGCAAAGAGCCTTTATTCAGGCTTAAGCTTGGTCTCTCAGACTTCACCGACGAAGCAGGTCCGTGCAGAGGGCCACGAACAATGGCTGAGCAGGTTTTTATAGGGGGAGGGGACAGGTGGTGTAGTCATGACGTATGCATCCCATCATTACACAAGCACCAGTTACAATCGTACAGCATCTATGGTGACAATAGTGACCATTCAGAGTTTGAGGGGTGTCTGTAACATTTGGTGAGACCCAATCATGGTTTTCGGGAATTTTTTGAAAATGACCAACTACAGGTGAGTTTAAGTGACCCACGTGGGGTTTAAGCAGACTCAGACCTCAGGAATGCCACGTATGTGATTTTTAACCTCTTTGTCTGCTCTGAGGGTGGTCCCAGAGTGGCTTCAGCCTTGAGCAATGTGTGTCTTTTCCCAGAACCAAAACTCAGGCCTACTAGTTTTTCTGGAGGGTCCAAAGCCTGTCATGGGGTTCATTTTAGTTTGGGTATTTCAGCCCAATAAGATCTCAACCCACAAGACTGCAGAGACCACTGGGCCAAAGCTCCCTGGGCCACTTCTTAGGGGGCATCAGTCCTTCTGGATCTCCTCGATGCCCCTGCCTTGTTCTATATCTATCTGCCTCACATCCGCCACAGCTCTGACTCCCTTCCCTTGGGCTACTCAGATACCTACAGGCTGCCTGGAATCATTTTGGGATCCAGGCGGGATCTAAACCAGTTGTAAACACACTATAGCCAGTGAACCAAATCTGGCCCACTACCTTCAAATAAAATGTCATTGAACACAGCACGCTTATTAATTCATGAATTGTTAGGGCATTTCAATGCTATTATGGCCGAGTCCAGTAGTTGACAAACCATAAGACCCACGAAGCTGAAAACAGGTACTATGTGGCCCCTTGGGGAAGTTTGCCCACACCTCCTCTAAACAGGGCCTCCCCTCCAGAATTAGAGTCTCTTAGCAGGTGGGCAAGGTCACTGGAACACAAAGGGACAAGATGAAGAGGGTCACGTGAGCCTAACTGATTGAAGTTGGGGGGAATGTGCTGAGGGAAGTGGAGGAGGTGCCAGCTGAGCAAGGTGGTGAATGGACTGCGTCTGAGCCAGGAACAGGGAAGAGAGGCAGCACCCCCTGCTCGGGCCAGCACAGCCCTCAGACCTGCTGAGGAACGGGTCAGGCAGAGAGGAACTCTCTCCTGGAGGCAGGAGTTCCGTTTTCCTGGGGAACCAAGAGAAAGCAGCTGTCCCTTTCAGCCTTCTCAACAGAGAAGCCAATCTCATTGTCATCTTTGCCCATGCAGGACTTCGGAGAGGATGACTCCCTGTACATCACCAAGGTGACCACCATCCACTTGGGCAATTACACCTGCCACGCCTTGGGCCATGAGCAGCTGTTCCAGACCCACGTCCTGCAGGTGAATGGTTAGTAAATGGCTCCATGCGTGTTGTCCCCTCAAAGCATCCCTAAAATGCTGTTCAGAGCAATCCCCACCCCCTTATGGATTCTGTTATCATATATATATATATATATATATATATATATATATAACCCTGAAATATATATATATATATATATAATCCCATCTCTCTTATAACTAGGGGGCATGGTGAGGAAAATTAGTCTTCACCCAAGGTCCCCTCAGATGAAATGAATCCAAGTGCTAGGGTGGAGGGTGTCATTCAGGCAAGTCACCTTGGGCTTCTGAGGCCCCTGTGGGCCACCGAAGAGTGTGGTGTGCCCCGTGGGCAACATGATACAAGTGAGCAGCCGTGGGCTGTAGGTCCTCCACAGAGCTGAAGCTCTTGTCTACTGCTGCTCTCCCAGGGGGCATGGAACTGTATCCTTTGTACAACTGGGAGACAGAGAATCTCTGAGGAGCCAGTTCCTCAGTTATTTTCCAACAGAGACTTTCAAAAGGCTCAATGAGCCTCCCCTTAGGCTAAAACCAAGAAAGAAACTGAGCAGGTTTGGAAAGTTTTTCTAATTTTCTCAGGCCCTGTTGCCAGCACTCCTGGAAGCTAAGAATTAACTCTCTCCTGATCATACTGCTGCTGAGCACCCCAGTCAGTATTTTCCAAGCACTTATTTGGACAGTCCCGGTGCTCAGCACTGCATGTAGATCCTTCCAGTTGACATGTTTTAACCCACATTATGGATGAGATGCTAAGAAAGGTTGCTCACCTGGGATCTCCCAACTCTGTGGAGCCAGCACCCAGTGCTGACCTCCACACTGCACGCTGCCTCTCCAGGCATCAAAACAAACAGGCCATCTGATCAGCAGATCAGCACCCCAGCGAAATCAGCCCCACCCAGCCAAACCCAGCAGGCCCCTCCCGTCACCTGGGAGGCCTGAGCAGGAGATTCACGTGTCAGGTAATAGCGCGGAAGCGCCATATCAGCCCCTGGGGGCTTTGTGCCAGCTGGTATTCAAGACTTATGCTCCCAGGATAAAGTGAACAAGGTGTCAGAAATATCACATCACCAGCTTCACCTTCACTGACCTTTAGGATCCAGGATGACAAATCATTTAAGGACAACTGGGCACTCAGTTTGCCTCTGCATTTACTGTACAGGATGTTTAAGGGATTTTCATATCCATTCATGCCCCAGCCATACTGTATTAATGTTTTCCTTGAGTTGGGACATACTGAGTCCCGTGGGGTTTCATGGCCATGCTTGTTGGCTTGTGATCAACTGTCTGGGTTTCACCAAGGGTTCCTAGTTACAATACCCCCAGGTGAGCCATCCCAGACTGGGATACAAAGCTGATCTACTATGCAGCAGCGGCTGGTCCAGGGACGAGCCTGTGCTCTACAGTGTAAAGAAACCTTCACTGTTTGACACTGGCAGGTGCCAACCAGAGGCTGATGATGCTCTGAATGTTTGGTTACAAAACAGTTCTGCATGGTTTATGGCAGGTCTCTCAGGCCCTCAGACAAGCCTACGAAGTGAAATCAACAGATACCCAAGCCCTTCTATCCAGCCCCTCCCTACCCTGCCCCCACTTCCCAAGAACCAGAGGGCCCAAGGAGAGGGCTGGAACCTCAGGCTCCCTCTATTTCTTCCAAAGGAAATATGAAGAGGGCAAGGAGCCACCTGTCTTTGACTCAGCTCCTAGAGGAAACTCTATAGTCTTAAATTCCTTGATAAATCAAGTGGCAAGTTCATAGTGCTAGGCAGGCTCTTTTACTCCAAGTCCCCTTGGAATTCTGAGGCTGAGTTCATTATGTGGATGGAGCCAGTTCCTCACCTCCAAGTGCTGAGTCAGGAAGAAAGCCTCCAAGGGCCATACACATTTCTGGGCTTAAAGACTGGCTCTTCCCACCAGGCCTGGGGAGCAGACTGCTTAGCTGGCACAGAAGAATTCCCTTTGAACCCTCCCAGCCACCCCCTCCTCACCAGCCCAGTCATTGCCTAGTCTCAGCTCCAGAAGCTGCTCTCAGCCCTGGAGTCTAAACAAAGAGCAGAACCTTCCAACTGAAATACAGAGAAAGGCCACTTGAGATCCATTCCCTATTTGCTAAGAGATTTAAGGCTTCTTTCCCAGCCAAAGGGCTGTCAATAGAGTGGAAAGAAGCACCCTGGGGCCTCTGTACTTTGTGATCAGTTTTATACCTCATTAAGTAGGCTCACTGTACATGACCCTGCAGTGGATGGGCTAGGCCATTAGGGTGACTCTGGCTCCAGAAGCCAGGAGGGCTCTGGGGGCATCTGATTCCCGGGTACTTGGGGTGACATTTGAATACAGTACTCAACTCCCAGATAGGACCACCCATCCCAAAGTAGGCCTATTGTGGCCTTTCATGGGCTCTGACCTGCTGGCCCTGGAAAAAGACAGGAAGTTTTCAAAGTATTCCAGAAGTTAAACTTGCTGGGTCAGACTTGGAATAAAGCTGTATCTATGAAGGGAAGTATTGTTAAAAATAGGATATCCTGAAAGACACAATTGCAATAGTAACGCTTGCTGAATACCCGTGAATGCCCATATTTAATATATGAGGACACTGGAGCTCAGAGAGATTAGGTGGTTTGCCCTGACTCCCCCCACATTAATAACTGTAGAGCAGATCTCCACTCTCATGCCCAAACTCAATGCCCACCTGCTGGGCTAGCATTTTTTTGCCCTTGGGGAATCCTGATGGGGGATGCAGGGGTGCACACTGTCGGGTAACAGAGGACAGGAACCTTACCTCCTTCATCTCTTTGCCTAACACAGAGCTCAGGCCTGGGCCAAAACAGCTGCCTGGTGAGAATCTGATGGAAGGGCAGTGTCAAAGGGTCTGAGGCCCAGGCCTTGCCCTCAGCAGGACTGAGGTTGCTGGACCACATGGCTTGACATCATCCAGTTCCCCTGTGAGGCTCAGCAAATCAATATGCAGACTCTTGGTGCTGCTTGGGATCCCGGGAGGGAAGCCTAGGGAAGGCTGGGTCACTGCAGGAGAGTCTCAGATGCAACTGGCATGAGAGTTTAGTGCCCGAAGCCTTCAGGCAGCGGGAGCTGGAAGTCTGAGAAGGCACACTGCCTTGATAAGGAATCTGGGAAGGAGGGAATGAGAAGTCAGTAACATTTGCTGTGTGATTTGTTCCTTCTTGGTCTCCATCCCAACCTTGAATTGAAGACATGAAAGATGGCTCTGACCCGCTTAGGTCAAATTCAAGTCCAGTTTTCTCCACTGTGCTTATGAGATCCAATGTGGGCTCCTCTTGGCCTCTTAGATCACCTGTGGCTTGCTGAGCTGAGGGAGTTCTCTGAACACAGTCAGAGAGCAGTGTTCTGTGTCTCCATTCTTCCAAACTACATCCTCCTCAGTGAGAAAGAGATGGGTGGGGAGAATGAGGAAGGGAACACAGGAAGCCTGCTGTGTGCTTCTCGGAAGGTCTCAGAAAACTGAGTGACCAGAGATGTGCCAAGGTGTTCGTGTGTGGCCTGTGGGCCCAAGAGACAAAGACACCACTACCTGGGAGGAGGACCTGAGCTCAGCAGAACAGAGCAGGCAACACCTCTGACACAGGTTGAAGACATGAACCCTGAGTCAGAGAGTTCTGGGTTGAAGTCCCAGGGCTGAGCTGGAACTTTCTCAATAGTCTTAGATAACTAAATAAATTCACCTGTAAATGGGGAAAACAACAGTACCTCCTGCCTTGCAGGTATAATGAGATATACTGTGTATAAAATGTTTGGGAAATGCCTGGCATGGAATATAGTTCAAAGTCCAAGGTGGAGCAGACATGGGGGAGTTTCTGGATTTATCTCAAGTCATTTATTTTAACTAAGGTTGGTTGATACAGATAATCAAAGCTTGTTGCCCTCACAGAGCTTCCAACCCATTATACAGATAGGAAAATCAAGACCCAGGGAAAATTGCCAAGCTGAGAATAACATATAAGTTATGGCAAGAGGAGATCCTATACACAGACTAGGATCCTTCCAGGATCTCCCCTTCCATGACTCTGTCCTGACCTGGTTGACCAAAGGGAATCCTTCCAGAATGCTACTTCCTCTCTCAAATTATTAGTATAACCCATAGCCAAGGCCGCCCAGAGATGAGGCCCAAACACTGACATGATTTATAACTTCATACAAACCTCCTGCATTTCTTTCATAGGAAGGAGCAAGAACCTCAGACATAAATGATTAATCCATTAAATTAAAAATACCCTCAGCCTCCCCACAGTTCAAACAAGCAGTGATTCATTTCCAAAACACCATAATAATCTCCAAATCTGTTTATTCCTCCAGCTTGGTGCTTTTGCAACTGTGCCTCTTACTTAAGGACATATTTGCGCCGCCTTTCACCTTGGCAGTGATAGATGTTTCCCAAAGAAAACGGGCCTTTGTGTTATGTATTCAAACGTCTTCACTTGAAGGTTTTTGCAAATTTCAAAGAAAATGAATGTGTTTGCTCAGAATATATTAATTTTAAATTATTTTTAGTGTGCAGATTAACAGGAAAGGAAGAGGGGAAATCAGGACCATGGAAAAATAGTTGTGTCCTTGCTATGTTGTTGGCAAGAAACTGTGGTCTTCTTCTTGCTCTGACAGGGTCCCTGGAACTTCAGAGACCCCTCATACTTGCCTCGCTATCCAGGGTTCTCCTCAGGCCCTCCTTGACCTGGCCAGAGGGCGACTCCAGATCTCTGGCACCAATAGGAGCTACAACTTCTGCCCACAGTGAACAGGGCTGGGCAGGTGCAGGCCAGAAGCTCACTCTAAGCCTGGGCCTATTCCTCCCTAGCTGCAGAGTCAGGGATGTCTCATCACCCAGCAGAGAACAAGTGGGTCCTATAGTTGAGCACCCACCCAACTGAGCAGTGATTTTTTTTAACTCCTGATGCCAGTGTTTTCCTCCGTGAGTGATCAGTTCAAGACAAGAGGGCTTCCTGGAAAAGCTGCTCAGTGACCAGGCTTTGCCTTCCATGTCACAGCCCGCTTTGTGTAGGATGTTGAGCTGGGAAGACCCAGGGGCCCTCTGGTCCTGATCCAGTCCAGGTGCCTAGGACCATTCACAGGGCTCCTTCCCACTGCTGCTGGCCTGGCTTGCACTGTCATTCTCCTCCATATCAGTCACTACAGAAAATTAGGCAGGGAGGCCCCACCCACTGGCTCATAGAGGGGCAGCAACACTTCCTGTTCCCAGGAGTACAAATTCCTGAATGTAGCTCACAGCCACACAACACACACCCTGCTCTCAAACACACACCTGCACACACATGCACTGTGGTCTGGTCCTGCCTGCCTGCTTCTAGCCTCATCTCTTGCCGTGCTGCCCCTCTCACCATGCTCCAGTTCCAGAAACTTCTGTCCTCCTGACTGCCTACCCCACACTCTGCTGCAAATGCTCATTGCCCTCCTTTGCTGCCCTATGCCACGTCACTTCATTTAGCAAATATTCACTGGGCTGCTTTTATATGCCACACGCCAGCACAGCACTAGAAACACAGCTGTGAACAGACAAAAACCCTGCCCTGGTGGAGCATGTCAAAGGGTGAAAAGTGCTGAGGAGGGAACTTTTTTAAACAGAAGAGGAGTAAGAGTGAGATGAGGGCTTGGAGCTATGGCCCTTTCATGTGTGAGGCACTGGGTTTGGTCCTCAGCACTGCATAGAAATAAGTGAATAAAATAAACGTCCATCAACAACTAAAAAAAAATTCTTTTAAAAAGGGAGATGAAAGGTAGACATTTTATAATGTAGGATGGCAAGAGAAAGTCTTGCTGAAAAGGTGACATGGTGTAAATGGAAAGGTGATAAGGAGATCCAAGGTGAATCTCAAACTTTCTGGTCTGAGCAACTGGAAAAAAAAGAGTTACTGTTCACTGATAGGAGAGGAGGAGCTGATTTGGGGAAGATCAGGAACTCCTTGGGACATGACAAAGGTACACTGTCTACTGCACAGACACTCTTGAGGTGTTGTGCAGTTGGGTACCTAAGTTTGGGTTTAAGGCAGATGTCTCAGCTAGAGATACGAATTTCCAACGCATCAGAGGGCCCGTAGTTTGTGAAATCAGTAGACACAGATCACCAGAAGAGTGAATGCATATAGATCGTGGTTGATGGGCCAATATTTAAAGCCTGAAGGATGAGAAAAAGCCAGAAAAGCAGACTAAGAAGGAAACACCAGAAAGTGGCAGGAAACTAAGAGGGTGGCCTTCAGGAGCCAGGTGAAGATGGCATTTCAAGAAAAGTGTTCAACTATATCCAGTGCTTCAGACAAGTCAGAAGAGATGAGGCCAGAGGACTGACCACTGAGTCAGGATCAGCACACAAAGGTCACTGTGACCTGGAGAAGGCTAGTTTTGAGGAAGTGGTGAGGGGAAAGTGTGACTGGAACTGAGCTGAAAGGAGGGAAGTTAGGGGCATCTGGCAACTTCTCAAGGTGTTTTCAAGGAGGAAAATGCGGCATGATGGGGAAGAAAAGTGGGAGTAAAACGAGTGACCTCCTCAAGATAGGAGAAGATAAAAGCATCTTACAGGCCAGCAGGAAAAATCCAGTGCAAAGGGGAAAATCCACAAGGAGTGGGAAAGGTGTTGGAGCCATGGGAGGGGTGGAATCCAGGAATGAGGCAGAGAGGTCACAAGACTGAAAACTGGACGTTTTTCAGGTGAAAGGAAGTAGAATGGTCTGGAAGTGGCAACCAAGGCCACAGAGGAGTCCAACCCCACCTCCTAGCCCAGTGGGAGGAGGAAAAACTCAGGAGGCTGCAGAAGCAACATCCTCAGGACAAAGTCAGGTTTCCATGGAAGCAAGCATGTTGAAGGCATTTTCCAAGAGGATTTTACTAATGACAGAACATGAGTTTCAGATGGCACAACGGAAGTTGTGGGGGAGGATTAGGCTTCCTGTGGAGACGGGCGTGATCTGAAATGAAGGGCATGAGAAGAAAAGCCCTGATGACCCCCAGTTAGAGAGTTGGGGTCATAATACAGAGGAAGAGGACATTGGAGGTGGAGCAGGCAGAGGTCAGGGGTCCCCTCCTTAGCCTTTCTATGGTGGTCTGAAGGCTGGAGAAGGAGTTGTCTTATTCTATGGATGTCTCCAACTCAAGGAGACCTCAAGACCAGCAGATGGTGTCTTCCGCCAACCCCTGCCAGTGGAGAGAGCCAGGTGTCTTACATTTAATCATGTATTTTTACATGAATGATTCATTCCACACACCCTGAAGGAAATCAGTCAGGTTTCCTTTTGTACCAGAACATTCCCACACACTAGTTCAAAATTAGTCCTGAATTGGTCTGAAAGAGCTTCAAGATACAGCTGATTCAGGATGTCACCCAGAACCTGTTAGAGAGCTGCAATTTCTCCAGCCCCGTCCCAAGCAAATGGGCTCAGATGCTGGGAGGTAGTCCTAGTGCATTTCATAGGTCTATAGATTTCCATCAAAGGTCAAGGCAGAGGCCAAGGCCAATCTTCAATGCTGGTGCTAGACACTGTCCATATCACTGAGGAGGCCAGGCCCATTCCTTGAGTTTCCTGTCCCTGCACAAGCCCTCCACAATAAAAAGACAGACTCCCAGCCATCAGGACATCAAGTCTTTCCTGTGCAAGACACAGAGTGGCGCCTGCTCTCTAATTGGATGAGTTTTCTGGGACCACCATCCCTGTGGTCCCAAATCACCTTTTGGGAGTAATCTTCACACTTGCAGTTAATTCTTTAGTCACCTTCTTTAGTCCCCATGAGGGCAGAGACTGAGGCTCTTATTCACTGCTGTCTGTGTTAGGTTTGACACTTGGATGGTATTTCATAAACATTGTCTACACAACACCAAATAGACAGAGCTTTGTAAAAATCATTCAAGATCACTAACATGGTGCCAGAATCTGAGATGAGAACCCTCTCGTCCTCCATTTGGTATTGTAATGCTTTGTAATAACTGGTTAGGAAAGCAACAATCATCATGATCATTTTTCAAAATTTCCTCAACTGTACTTGCACATTTTTTTCTTTCTAGATAAATTCAAAATTGTTTTGTCAAGCCCTGATTAATTGGTTTTCGTTAGAATTATATTAAATGTACAGCTTAATTTATCATATTTTATTTCTTAATAATGGAAAGTCTTCCTATCCAAGAACATCTCTTCCAATTGCTCAAGATTTTTTAAGTGAGGTTTTATAGTTTTCTTCATTTCTTCACACTTTTTTTTTGGTACCAGGGATTGCATCCAGGGGCACTTAACCACTGAGCCACATCCCCAGCCATGTTTTCATTTTTTTATTTTGAGACAGGGTCTCACTCAATTGCTGAGACTGGCTTTGAACTTGCAATCCTCCTGCCTCAGGCTATCGAGCCGCTGGGATTACAGACATATGCCACCACACCCAGCAGTTCTGCTGTTTTTTGCCTGGCCATGGCAGATATATAAGTAAGCTATTGATTTTGTATGTTTTGGTACTGATCTCCTTACTATATTCACTCCTTAATCCTTACCACTTTTTTGGTTTGTTACTTGGAGGATATCCACATAAAAATATCATTTTTCTGCACCTTTTTAATATTTGTGCCTCTTTTCTCTGCCTTCCATTGAAACCTCCAGCATAACATGAGAGTCTAATATTATCTCCTTTTTCTTTTTCCTGACTTAATGTTTTACCATTCTGCAAAGAATGGTGCTGCTGCTTATTTTTATAGAGATGTTCTTCATGTAGGAAGAAAATATCATTTTGTTCCTATTTTATTGAAGTTTTTTTCCCCCAAGAAATGGATTTTGGATTTTTTTTTCAAAGGCCCTTTCAGTGCCTAGCAAGAGAATCAAATAGTTTTGTTCTTTTTAAATGCCTTTGGCTTTGGATCAGATCAGTTATAGATTTATTATTAGTTAGCCATCAAAATTTATTACACTTGGTTACCAAATGTTCTTTTAATACAATGATACATTTGAATTGACTGTGTGCTTGGGATTGTATTCTACCGTAGTCCCAAGTAAGTGTGTAGCCACCTGTTTTTATATTTGGTCTTTTTTTTTTTTTTGTCTTGGTTTTTATTTGTTTTTTTCCAGGTTTGGGTTGTCCAAGTTATACTTGCTTTGTGATGGAATTTGGAACATCTTCCCTATTCTGTGCTCCAGGAATTATCTATTTCTTAAGTGTTCTAAGGAATTCTCATCTAAAACTAGTCAGAGTGCCATTTGGGTTAGTAGCACTTTAAATTAAAAAAAAAAATCTCTACATAAAGCCATGCTTTAAAGTTTCTTTTAAATAATCCATTTCATTGAGATGTTCACATTTATTACCTATAATTGAGTATAGTATTCTCATGTCTTTTAATCCCTTCTTTTCTTCCTCTATTTTTTTTTTTCATTGATCAAACTTGCCAGAACTTTGGCTATTTTATTGGCTTTTACAAAGAGTCAGCCCTTAGATTTATTTATCAGTTACTATTTTTTTGCTTTCTAATTGGTTCATTCATTTCTGCTCCTATCTCTATTGATTCTTCTACTTTCTTTAGGTTTCTACTGGGGTTGCCAGGCAGGCTTGTACTAATAGATAGTGACCTACTGTGAACCCAAGCTCTTTGGTGCCCATATCCTGGTCACCCCTACTCTAGAACTTTGGTTGCTCTAGAACCTTCTCCAGCTGCCCACCAGCCCAGGGTTCCTGGTCCCCTAAGCTCTACCTCTGGTCTCTTAAATTACAACCTCCTAATCACAATTTTCTCTACTCAACTTGAACCCCACTGCTCCCTCTACCCATTGTAAGCTGTGGGGAAGTTTCTTTCTTTCCTCTTTGAACCAATGGAGTCAGAGGAGGGAGAAACACATCTATGTTCTGAGCCGTCCTCAGCCATTCCTCAGCTAGACTCCACTTACCTCCTCCATCCCCAGTGGCCTGATCTAGGACAAAACCCTTCTGCCACACCCTGGACCTCTTCCTTAGATCCTCTAACAAAGAGAAGCTGGGCAGGGGACTCAGATTTTATTGTTCTCGGGTCTCTGCAATTTGGCCTAGGCACCTCGAGTTCATGGTTATTGAAACAGCTTTAAGGGCTGGGGTTGTGGCTCAGTCATAGAGCATTTGCCCTGCATGTATGAGGCACTGGGTTCGATTCTCAGCACCACATATGAATAAAATAAAGGTCCATCAACAACTAAAAAGAAAAAGAAAAAGAAATAGCTTTAAGCCATTTGAGGGTTAGGTCTTGTGATTTGCTAGTTGTCCACTTGGATTTCACCTCTGCCCCCCAATTTTGCCTCAGAGGTCAGCCAAAGAAAGACTTGAAATAGACTGTGTTGATCACATGAATAGCAGGACCCTGAGGAGTCTCAACAGGAGTTACCAAGTCCACTTCTCACAAGGAGACAATGGAGTTTCTCTCCTGTTCTCTGCCTACCTAAGCATGGATCACCAGAATTCTGCCACCTTTCTCAGGTTCCAGGATCAATGCCATGGCCTTCTCCTACATGGCATCAATTTTGTCTTCACTCTGGTCCCAAGAAGCATCTTTTTCCTCAAGTACTGGAATACCTTCTCTTATTGGAAAACAGAAGCTTCCAGATAACTCTAGGGAAATATAGTTGTCTATTTCAGGAAGAACTTACCTCCCTCCTTTCCAAAAACATGTGATACATTTTAGTTCACTTAATATTCAGGTATCTTTATGTAGACTTTCACAAATCCTTTTTGAAACCGGATACAGTGGCATGTGCCTATCATCCTAGCTACTCCAGATGCTGAGACTGAGGCAGAAAGACCACAAGCTTGAGGCCAGCCTCAGCAACTTAGCAAGGCCCTATTTCAAAGTAAAATTTAAAAGAAAGAGCTGGGGATGTGGCTCAGTGACAAAGTGCATGCCTAGCTCACACAGGTCCTGAGTTCAATTCCTGGTAGCATGAAAACAGAGTATGGGAAAGGGAGGAGGAAGTCCTTTTAGGAAGTTTATAGAGTAAAATATATGGATGAATATAAGCCTTCAATTCCACTGAAAAATGATACTGATTCAATTCCCTGGGTCCAGAGCTAGGAGTGGGAGGAAGGATCCTCCAGACAATCTCTGCTTCTCCCAGGTCCCGCCCCACAATCAGCCTATGTAAAAAGGCCAGAGTACGGTGGAAGGTGCCAGAGACTTGCTCACCCATGCTCATCTGGCAAGTGAGTGAAGTCACACCCCCAACCCAGCACTTGACTTCCAAAACCCATGGCTGAATCACTCTATAAACAGGGAAGGCACACCTGGCCTTTAACCTAGGTTCCAGTGAAGAGATAAAATTAAAATGATCCTCTGGAAAATCAATGAATTTCCCCAGAGCAGTGATGTAATTAGCAGCGCTGCCAGTCAGTGCCCATAAGTGCTGGGTGAAGCATTTCCTGCAAGAAATTAAACCCCTGTCCAATAGCTTCCCGATAATAGAAATAGTACATCTGAATTTTATTCATTCAGAAATAAATCCATTGGCTCTTGCTTTTTACATGTAGCAGCTGAATGGCATTAAATATTTGGATGTCTTTCTAATCGTATTTAGAATAATGTCAAAAGCCATGAATTACTGGGTACAATGCTGGACATATTTACTGCTGCAATCCATTTTACAGTCCTTTTTATCAGAGTTTTGGGTTGCCAAAGAGGATCATTGTAAGCTGGCAAAGAAGAGAGCTCCAGAGTTGCCTCTGGGGTTTACCCTCTGGAGCAGGATCTCAGGGTTGGGCCGTGGGCCCAAAGTCAGATGAGGACCTTCTCTTACCAATGCTGATTTTCACCCACAGTGCCACCTGTCATCCGCGTCTATCCAGAGACCCAGGCACAGGAGCCCGGGGTGTCAGCCAGCCTGAGATGCCACGCTGAGGGTATTCCCATGCCCAAAATCACTTGGCTGAAAAACGGCATGGATGTCTCAGCCCAGATGTCTAAACAGCTCTCACTTTTAGGTAAGAACTGCCCATGCTTCTGTAGCTATTTCCATCCGGTTCAAGCTGGTTCTCACCCCAGGAATGAAAATGAGAGGCTGGATTCATTTCTAAGTCTGACATGTTAGGAGGGAACAGATGTCTCCCCAGATTTCCCTGGCTTCACACAGGGCTTGGGGCCTTCCTGGGAGCAATGATGAGAAGCCATCAGGTGTCAGGTCACCCTCAGTGAGTTTCAGTTATACCAACCTTTCCTGGATGCATGATTAGGGGTGTTGGATGCCCAGGGGCTGTGTTTTCAACTGAACACCCTCAATAGTCCCAAGAAGGGAATAGGGAGGAAGTAAGGGAGGATGGTGCAGCCGAATGGGCCACCCTGAGCACTGTCTTTCCTGCAGCCAATGGGAGTGAGATCCATATCGGCAGTGTTCGGTATGAAGACACAGGGGCATACACCTGCATTGCCAAAAATGAGGTGGGCGTGGATGAAGATATCTCCTCACTCTTCATTGAGGATTCAGCAAGGAAAACCTGTGAGTCCACTTGTGCCTTTAAGTTCCTCACTGAGCTGGTTGGGTATGTCAGGTGGCAAGAGAGGGGACCAACTGATCAGGGCCCCCAGCTGCCAATCATGAGCCCCTGAAGACTGGAGTGTATCCTCTATGAACAAAATTGGGCACAGAGGGCACCCAGGGGCAGACAGACCTTCCCTGGCAACCTAGACTGCTCAGGAAACATAGCAGAAATCCACAAACACCTGACAAAGCCCAGACCCATGAGAAAACTCCAATATCCCAGCCCTGGTTCTGCCTCCTACTTATAGTCTGACCAGAATCTCTGCCCCTCATTCAAAAAATCTTGCATACCATGCAAAATGCCCCCATCCCACAGTGTCTCAGAAATTGGCCAGGAAACACAATAATACTGTCTGCAGTTTCACCACCAATAGTCTGAAAATATTATATTGAAAATTCCACAAATGAACAATTTGTAAGTCTTAAATAACTTTTTTGCAGTATATTCTTATAATCTATGTTGTCATTATTGTTGGTCTCTTACCATGCCTGATTTATAAATTCAACCTTATCACAGGCATGTATAAGAGAAAAAACATAGTGTATATAGGATTTGGAACTATCTGTGGTTTCAGGCACCCCCTGGGGGCCTTGGAACATATTCCCCACAGGTAAGGGGGAACTACTGGACATGCACACCATTGGGAACACGATGGCCTTAACTCCAGGGACTATCATCCACCTGGTGTGCTTAGCGTGCCCTCCCTGATAGCCACTGTACCCCAGGGAGAACTGCAGGTAAGAATTCATGGGCATGAGCGTTGGTCACAGTCTCTTTCCCTTGGTCAGACCCCAAGCTGTGCCTTCGCCATCAAAGAAAAAAATCAGAAGTATTTCACATGGTCTTCCTACAAGGATCCTAGTTGAACATCAGTTCTCCTGGAAGTCATGGGGGAAATCTAGGAGAGATGTTGCTCCCTCTCTATCATCCACAGAATGTGGGGAATTCCATTAGCGCTGTGATCCTGGGGCCTAATTTCAAAGATTCATTTAGCAATCAAGAGTCCCGAGGCCTGGAAGTGTTCACTCTTGTCCAAAGTTGCAGGACAGATGCTGCTGCTGGGCCAATGAGTCTATAAGTGATGGACTGGGTACCATTATGTTGTAAATGGAATGTATCACCACAGTAAAGGTTTGACAATGCTTTCCTTTTTCCCTTCTGGCAATCGTGTTCTGGCTTTCTTAATTCTCTGCTGTACAGTGGCAAACATTCTGTGGAGAGAGGAAGGTACCAAGCTTGATTGTTCTGTGTCGTGCCTTTGATCGCATATGTTCATGGTTCCATGACAGGTCATCTCTCTGAGCAACCATTAGTTTTGCAGATACCAGGCAGCCCCCTTAAGCAGGGCCCACATGACAGATCCAATGAAAGGGAGGAGGTCAAAATCAAACTCAAGTGACATACCAACTGAATCGGATTAAAAACCTATTAGTGTCTTTAAAGGCACAGTTTAAAATGGAAAGTTTCCATTGAAAGTTGCTTGTACCCTCAGCTGAATCAGACCTCTTGGCAGGGGCTCCAGGTCAGATCAGGGCTCTGTGCTTTTTTTCCTAGTAGCTGATACTGATGTTGAGCTTTGTGCTTTATCTTGTGTTGTTTAAAAAAGACCAAAGTGTTTGAGGTGTAGCTCAAACACTTGTATCACTTTCCTAGCATTCAAAAGGCCCTGGGTTCTATCTCAGCACTGCAATAAATAAATAAAGTTAAAAAACACCCTCCACCAAAAAATAAAAGTTGTATATCCCTACTGGGATCTATAGATGCTGTACCTTAGGTATGATTTGAGGAAATAGAGGAAAAAAAGCAACCATAGTTTCTGTAAATATATATTTTTCTACATATAAATTTTCAAAAATATTTTTAGACAAATCCTTAGATATTAGGTTGAGCCAGATGAAAATGTCATTTTTGTACATTGAAAATGGTTTAATATCGGCAATTTCATGTGGTTCAAAATGGCACACACGTGGAAGCTGAATCATAAAGCCTGAGTCACTGCCTGAGGTGCATGTTCATGCATGGGTCCTAGTCCTGTGAGCCCTGCATCAGATCCAAGTTCAGATCATCCTGGATGCTTATTCTCTAGCTCAATGGACAGAAGCAGAATATGAGGGGCTGTAGGACATACCCTGAGGATTGCAGGGTTAAGTATAACACCAACTTTAAAATCCTCTTTAAAAACCACATGTTTCCTGTCTCATTTTTCTGCAAGAACTTTGCATAATGTTCCCTACTGTCTAGCATGTGTGCACATACACAAACTCAGGACAGTTTCCTGAATGTAAAACACTGAAGCTGACAGTAAGTCTGAGAGCAAAAGGCAGAAACCAGAACATGGGGAATTCTGCCAAAAGCTCCAGTCGCCCTGGGCAGAGGTCGCCGCCTGAACTGAAGCCCCAGTGCCCATGCAGCTTGTGCTCCATGTTTTTAAAAAGTGGCGTCCTGCTAAGGGGAGGTTGCTGCAGAAGGACTCAGGTTCCAAAAGTGGAGATCTTGCTAGAGATGCAAGAGATGTGAAATGAGCTG
>CM053405.1:118347719-118364018 GCA_028644305.1 Xerus rutilus
AAATACATATCTGGAGAAGAGCATTCCTGGCAAAGGAAATTACCAATGCCAAGGTCCTGATGCAGGAAGGTGGCATGATTGAAGGTCACCAAGCATGCTCACATGAGTAGAGGCGGGGAAGGAGAGAGAAACAAGAACCAGAAAAGACTCCAGATTTCATTCTGAGCAAGAAAGAATGTTAGTGGGGTGGGAGAAGTCAGGAAGAGTCACATGATCTGGCTTCCATTTTACAGTGATCCTTGTATGTGGTTGCTGTGTGGAGAACAGGTTGGGGAAGGTTGGGGCGGAACCAAGGAGCTTAGTGTGATTTGAGCCGCGGTGATAGAGGTGGAAGTGGTAAAAGAGTGTAATTGCGGACATATATTGAAGGTAAAGCTGAAAGAACTTGTGATGCCTTGGATGGGAATTGTGGGCAGGGGAGAATAGGATGACCCCACAAATTTTGGTCTAAGAATGCAATGAAGCTGCCAATTTTTGAGTGGAATGGGCAGCATTGGGAGCCAAAATTGACCATTGATCTTTGACGTCCAAGTTTGAGATACACATTATACAACCAAGCAGGGCGAGGCATTTGTCTGTGTAAGTGTGGAGTTGAGGAAAGAGACCCAAACTGAAAATGGAATTTGGGAATTGTAAGCATGAAGCCTGCACTTATACCCACAGGTTCCAATGAGGACAACAAGGGAGTCAATTTTAGAGAAAAACAGAAATCCATAAGTGAACCTGGGGTACTCTGACGCAGATCAGCAAACTGAGCAGAATCCAACAACACAGAAGGATCAGCCATGGGGGATGGATGGAGGGAAGGAAACTAAGCAATAGTACTGTCCCAAGTTCAGATAAAATGATGGTGAAGTTTAATTTAATGACCAAGAAGTCAATGTTGACCTTGGTGAGGACAAAGCTTTGTGGTAAGGACTAAAGCCAAAGGGTTAAGGAGCTTGTGAGCCATGACAAAGTGGAAAAAGTGTGGGCAACTCTTACAGATCTTTGGCCATTAGCAGAAGTTTCCAATGACAAAAATGAGGAGAGGGAGGAGGTAGCACACCAGAGTGGAGGAATATGAGCCAGGAAGCTGCTGATTGAAAGGGCACAAAAAAGGCTACAGGCTCCGAAGAGGAGGGACATTGGGTGAGAAATTGATGATGTGAGAGGATTGGTGTGTCATGTTCTATCCATCCCACGGTTTCCAAGAGAGGGAAGAAAGGGACCGAGGACGATCAGGAGAAAGGAAGTGGGCAGATACATAGCAGCCTCTGTCCTTTACAGGAAGAAATCTGTCCCCAAGGGGAAGGAGGTGCCACCCAGCCATGCCAGTGGGCATCTGCCGTCAACGTCAGGAACCGGTACATCTATGTGGCCCAGCCAGCACTGAACAGAGTCCTTGTGATCGACGTTCAAGCCCAGAAAGTCCTACAGGTACACTTCTTGAAAGGAACGAGAAAGACTCCAAATTCTGGGGCACAACCTACCACATTCTTCTTTGCTTTGTGCACATTCTCTAGCTCCTAGGACAGGTGCTCAGCTTGGAAAGAAAAATTCATGTTCAGCTGTTCACTAAGTAGTCATTGTCTACTATGTGCCAAGCACCATCCTAGATGCTTTAAGAGATAACCATGAATGAGCACTCAGGTCCCCAGAACTTAGATTGTAATCGGGGAGGCATACCATAAATCAGAATTTCAGAGAGCTATGAAAATCCAGATGAAATATGACAAAAGGACCATAATACTTTTAAATGGGCCCTTTGTCTGGAGGTGAATAGAATCTGAGAACTGAATGCCATTTGGGACACAGACTGGGAGGACCGTATGTGTGTGCAGTGAGGTCAAAGGCCAGCCTGCAGAGGGGCTTGGAGGCCAATTAAGTCCTAGAATAAAATCCAAGGTGAGATAGAAAGCCACTGAAGGGCTTAATCAGAGTAGTGACATACTCTGACGTATATTTTTAGAGTCCATACATCTGCTCTCTTAAGAATAGACAGGAAGAGTAGAGATATGGTGGAACCTAATCCAGATGAGAAGATGATGGTAGTGGAGGTGGTAAGAAATGATCAGATTCTTGTTGTATTTTAAATGTGGGGCCCAAAAGACTTTCTAATGGGTTAAACATAAGGTTCGAGAGAAAAAGGAATCAAGGTGTTTGTTTACTTAAGCATATAATGATGATGCCATTTATAATGTGTGGCAGGCTAAATAATGGTCCCCAAGATGTCTGCATCCTAACCCCTGGAACCTGTGAATGTCACCTTGCAAAAGGGACTTTGTAGATATGATTAAGATTTTCAAATCAGGAGATTATCCTTGGATTATCTAGGTAGATCCTAAATACAATCAGAAATGTCCTTATAAAAGAGAAACAGAGAGAAATTTGACAATATAGATAAAAGAGTCAATGTGAGTACTAAAGCAAAATGCTATTGCTGGCTTTGAAGATCGGAAGCACCAAAGGATGCAAAAACTGCAGCTCTAGAGGCTAGAAAAAGCAAAGAAACATTCTCCCTTGGAGCCTTTAGGAGTCTGGCCCTGCCAACATATTGGTTTTATCCCAGTGAAATTGACTTTGACTTTCTAGTCTCCAGAACTGTAAAAGAATAAATCTGTCTTATTTGGAGCTACCAAATTGGTGGGACTTTGTTACTGCAGCAATATGAAACACTATGGTAGAAATGACTTTGGGAAAGGCAGGGCACAAAACATGGAGCAGATGGGGGGGTGGATTACACTTGAAATCCTAGTACATATGTAAGTGGAGACATCAGGAAAGCCATTGGATAAGCAGGTCTGGAGTCAAGGGAGAGGTCTAGGCTGGAGATCACCCCACATGGACTGATTAAATCCAAAGAACTAGATTAAATCATCAAGATAATATAGGTAAGAGTCAATGTTGAAGGCCTAAAACACTCCAGTATTTAAAGATCAGGAAGAAGGAAGAAGTCAACAAAGGCATCCAAGAAGGAGTAATCTTAAAGGTAGGAAAAAAATAGAAGAGGGTGGGTACAGCCAAAAGTAGAGAATATTTTAATAGACAGTGGTCAACAGTGACAAATGCTGCTGAGAGCATTTGTTTGTTATGAAGACTGTGACCTGGCCATTGGATTTGATACCACAGAGTCATGGATCACAGTCATGGCAAATGAAAATGGTGACTATGAGCTTGCTGGAGTGGTTTCAAGTTACCATGACAGGGAAGGAAGTGAAGACGAGGGAATATAGCCAACTGCAAAGAGGAGGGTTGTTGTGAAAGTAGGTAAATGAAGCAGCTGGAAGGGAATATCAAAGGAACTTATTTAGAGTAGGTGACATCACAGCATTTGGTGGAATTAAGGTACGCAAGTGGAGATGCTAGCCTTCGCTAAAAGAATATTCTTTCATTAGAACAGGAGGAAATGTAAAGTATTCAGGCACAGATGCAAATGGGTGGTCTAGTGGGTGGTAATTAAATGAACTTTCTTCTGGTTGCTTTTATTTTCTCAGTGAAATAAGAAGGAAAAGTATCACCAGGGATGGAGGTCTGAGGAAAGAGACAAAAGCTAAATGTGAGATTGAATTAGCCAGGTGATAGGATTCCTGAGCTATAGTGAGAATGAACTTAAGGACTGTGGATATAAATTTAAAGTGAGACCAGTCAGCAGAGTTTCTCTCTTTCCAGCAATGCTCAGCTGCCCCCATGCAAGTTCACTGTATGAAGAAAGTTCTATACAGCCAACTGTGTGGCTTCTCCTGGCAAATGCAATATGAGGTTTTCTACCTATTTTTGGTAATTAGCCAGAGAACACATTGTGAATAATTTCAATCCTTTGAAATTTAAAATCTTGTTTTATAACTGAGCTTTTGGTCAATTTTAGTAAATGTTCCATGTGCACTTTTGAGAACGTTTATTCTAGCCGGGCGCGGTGGCTCACGCTTGTAATCCCAGCACTTAGGGAGGCTGAGACAGGAGAATCGCGAGTTCAAAGCCAGCCTCAGCAATGGCGAGGCGCTAAGCAACTCAGTGAGACCCTGTCTCTACATAAAAACACAAAATAGGGCTGGGGATGTGGCTCAGGGGTCAAGTGCCCGTGAGTTCAATCCCCGGTACCAAAAAAAAAAAAAAAAAATTGAGAACGTTTATTCTGATATTGTTAGGTATGGTGTTCTATACATGTCGTTATGTCAAGCTGATTCATTATACTGTTCAGATCTCTTATCCTACTGATTTTTTTGTCCACTTAGTCTATCAGCTGCTGAGAGGTGTGCTAAAATCTTCCACTGTGATTGTAGATTTATCTATTTCTCAAAGTTCTAGCTGATTTTGCTTTTAAATTGTAATATCTTTCTTGGAGGAAAGATGTCTTTATTCTTAGGAAAATAGCCTTCTTTATATCTGCTAAATGCTACTTGCCTGGAGGTCTCTTTTTTCCTAATACTAGTATAGCTAAATCAGGTTTATTTTTTATTAGTGGTCTTGTAATTTTTCCATACTTTTAATTTCAACCCTTCTGTGTCTTTATATTTTAGATTTTCTTTCATAGAGAAATATGGAGTTCAATTTTGTTTTATTTAGCTTAATAATATTAGTCTTTTACTTGGAGTATTTGATCCATTTATATTTAATGTAATTAACTTTATAGTTAAGTTACATTTAACAGCTGGGCATGGTGTCACATACCTATAATCCCAGTGGCTTGGGAGGCAAAGGCAGGAGGATCACAAGTTCAAAGCCAGCCTCAGCAAAAGCAAGACACAAAGAAACTCAGTGAGACCCTGTCTTTAAATAAAATACAGGCCAGGCACAGTGGTGCACACCTGTAATTCCAGCACTTTGGGAGGCTGAGACAGGAGAATCACAAGTTCAAACCAGCCTCAGCAACGGTGAGGTGCCAAGCAACTCATTGAGACCCTGTCTCTACATAACACAAAATAGGGCTGGGGATGTTGCTCAGTGGCCAAGTTCCCCTGAGTTCAATCCCCGATACCAAAAAAGAGGATAAATAAAATACAAAATAGGGCTGAGTATTTGGCTCAGTGGTTGAGTGTCCCTAAGTTCAATCCCCAGTACCCAAAAAAAAAAAATTGTATTTACCATATATATTTTTTTTACCTTCTTATTTACATTGCTTTTTTTTCCTTTTTTTTAATTTTTTTGATTTGGCAAACATTTTAATTGTATTTTTTCTCTATTAGATTGTTGAAGATGCACTCTTACATTGTTATTAACACCAGAGATCATAACACTCATCAGTACAGTTGCATACAAATTGTTACTTCATTTCCCCAATAATATTAGAATACTTCAACTCTTTTAGTCATCCTCCTGCATTACTGTGGTAATGAATCTTAATTCTACATGTAACCTAACCCCACAAAATATGACGATTATTTTACGAAGCAATAATTTACATTTATCCACATATATACCTTTTCAGTGTTCTTTATTCCTGAAGTCCATAGTTCATTTTTAATAGTTTTTTTAGTGTCTACCAGTAACAGATTCTCACAGTTTTTGTTGAAAATGCCTATTTTATTGCTGAAAAATATTTTCACCAGGTGTAGAATTTTAAATAAGTAATTATTTTCTTTTAGCATTTTGAGATGTCATTCCATATCTTCCATTGTTTCAATAGGTTAACTGTCAGTCTGACCAATATTCTTTTGGAGGTAATATTTTCTCTCTCCCTGCTTTTCAGATTTTCTCCTTGATTTTTAGCAGTTTAATTATGATGTGCCTGGGTATGGTGTTCTTTTTATTTATTCTGATTTGGGTTTGCAGAGGTTCTTGAATGTGTAGATAGATATCTTTCATCAGATAGGAAAATTCTAATCAATTATTTCTTCATGTTCTGCTGCCTCATTCTCTCTTTCACACCTCTTCTTCAGGAACTCAGTTTTAAATTTTTTTAAAGGTTATACCTTTCTATTGTGCTCTGTATCTCCTTCAATTTGGATGTGTTCCATCAAATTCTCAATTTGCTAATCCTGTCTTCTGTTATATATGGTGGGTTTGATAACACCTATTTATTAAGTTTTTTTAGGTATTTCATTTTCACTTCTAAAATTTCTACTAAATTCCCTATTTATATATAAATTCTTAATTATTAACTTTTTGTGGCTTACCCACGGGTCTGTTTCCATTGTCTTTTCATTTTTTTAATTTATTCTAATTAGGTTTACATGACAGCAGAATGCATTTTGATTCATTATATACAAATGGAGCACAACTTTTCATTTCTCTGGTTGTACACAATATAGAGTTATACCAGATGTGCAGTCATACATGACCCTAGGGCATTATTGTCTATCACATATCACCATCTTTCCTGCCCCCATATCCCATCCCCACTCTTCTCTCCCCTTTGACCAAAGTTTCCATTGTCTTTTGAATGTTGTTTTGTCATATCATCTGCCTCTTGGAATACCTAGAGATCTTTTTGAATCTGAACATTCTATATAAGAAATTATAAGGAACCTTAAATAGTTATCATCCACCTAAAAATGTTTACCTACTCTGGTAGTCAGGAAGCATACAGAACCAACCATTTTAAAGTTTCTGGAAGACTCTGTTTACCTCTTATTCACCTTCAATCTTGAGGCTTTTAAGTGAGAGCTTGTTTTTGTTTTTTTTTCACCAGGATTTTTTCTTTCCTGCCAAATCTTTGCTTTCTACCCATTGAACTGTGGGAAATTCTGCTGATTTTTAGAGGTTTTTGGCTTAGCTCTCCAGGCTCCTTCATACCACCTCAGAACACGGAACCTGATGGGAGAAGCTTACGCAGAAAGAAGAGACAATGGATCCCATCCAAACTTGAAGGGAATTTTGCTGTGAAGAGGACAGATAAATGGGATCTCCAGAGGAGAATGTGTAATCGAAAAGGGTTTTTTAAAAAGAAAAAACAAGAAACTAAAGATAATGTTTAGGTGATGTCATTAGGATAGGTCAGGAAGCTCTGGGTCGAGGAAGAGGGTATCAGGGAAGTAGGAAGTTGGTAGATGATGGGAATGAGGAGGGCTCACTGGAGACCACAAAGCCCCTTGGATGTGTGAAGTTGGCAAAATAAAATCAGCCTCTCCTTGAGACTTCGAAGGAGGTAATAAGAGAGAGAAGAAACATATTTCAATTCTGTATATGTGAGGTTCCAGGCAACAGGTGAGTGTAGAGGATTATTAGAAGCCAATATCAGTGGAAGGATGTAGAAGGAAAGAAGTAGGTCAAAGATGAAGAACTGAGCCAGGCCGACACTTGGACGTCAGATTGGAGTGGAGGAGTCAGGGAGGTAGCAGGCCACATGAAGAAAATGTTTCCAGAAGGGACTGGTTAACCACAATGAGGTCTTGATGAACTGTCAGGAGGATCACAAGGTGACTTTGGAACTTGGTGTGAAGGTCTACAACAGACAGAAACTTAGTGGATATGAGTTACAGTGAGGTGAAAATAGGGACTCCATAGACAGTTCTTTAGAGAAGTTGTTGGCCTGTATGGCCAGTTTGGGCAGAGGTGCTAGTCACTGGCCAGTCAGAAAGGCTAGAATATGGTTGGTTGAAACTGAAATTTGGGAAATGATATTTTCAAGGTATAACTTATTGAGGCTGAGTTGGAGCAGAGCTAAAGATTGTGGAGACCAAAAAGGAACTAAGAAAGCAGGCTTTGGATGAATCATCCACATGGATTTGTACCATTTGAAGGTACCAAACTTGGTGACCAAGTGTGTGGTAGAAAAATAGACAGTGAACCTGGTGAACTAGGATGAACTAGGATGAACTAGTGAACGAGGATGTTGGCCAATGACAAGAAGAGCAGGATCATAGTCTGATGGCATGAGCATTTACACAAGGGCTTTGAACTTATAAAACTACATTATAAGAATTGAAAATTGCCTTCATGTAACAGGACCTCAGGAGAAGCTATATCCTCAGCAGAAAGCAGTTTCACATATTGCAGTTTAAAAAGTGTGAGTCTGCCTGATGCCACAGTCTAAGTTCCAGAGGCTACTGTTTGAGGATGTGGAAGAAAGAGGCTGAACAGAATGGAACAAAGATAAGAGGGATGATCTCAAAGTCCACCCCTGATGACCCAGGAGGAAGGACTAACTCACTAAAATTCAGGGCGACATGCAGCTGGGGAAGGATACTGAAGGTCCCAGAGGCCCACGAAGCTTCTAGGAACAGTAAAGGGAGAGTCTTGTAGCAGGTTCCTGAGTGGAAAATGTAAAGACTCTGTGTTTAGGCTTTTGCCAAGTTGGCTTAGTCTCCTTTAAGTAAAATATGAAAAAAAAAAAGTTTATAAAAGAGAGAACATAATTAATAACTGATTTAGGTCTGGGAGGGCAAAGCCCAAGGAGAGGTCTCTGCCCTGGGTTCCCAAACCGGGTCACTGTCAATGCTACAAAATCAGCCTTCCACTCTCCTGGGAGTGAGGTCCACGTACACAAAAAGAAATGACCATTGCATCAGCCTCCACCACAATGATGACCAACTTTTCACTGTTTTTTTCAAGTCCATAGGTGTGGATCCTCTGCCAGCTAAGCTGTCCTATGACAAGTCACATGACCAAGTGTGGGTCCTGAGCTGGGGGGACATGCACAAGTCCCAACCAAGCCTCCAGGTATGTTGAGTGTGTTGAGGCTGCTCCCCACCCCATAGAAGGACTGTCTCCCCACATGATAAGGGTCTCATGCTTCCCTAGGTGTCTATTCATATTTATGCAAAATATTTCCATAAAACTTCAAGGAGAAAGTAGGAAAAAGCCTCAGGGTAATGCCTCTCTCAATTAACAGAGTATCTTAGGCCATGACTGTTGCAAAAGACAATAACACTGATGATAATAAAATTCCAACATAATGAGAACCCAGTCCCCACCAACCCCATAGTACCTGCCTCTCCTGAGACAGTAACTCCCAAGATCAACCAGGATGAAGCCCAGTAACTCCTAAGATCAACCAGGTCTTTCTTCACCTTGGGATAGGCAGACTGGAGGATAACGTGAAAAGCAAGTAGTACAGGCTAGCTGTCTTAATCCATTTTCTGTTACTATAACAAAATACCTGAGGCTGAATACTTTATAAAGGAGAGGTTTATTCTGACTCATGGTTCCACCCAAGATCAGGCAGCCACAACTAGTCAGCTTCTGATGAGAGTCTTGTGCTTCATCTTATGGTGGAGATGTGAAAAGAAGAAGCCATAATGAAAAAGGGAAAGGAGCAGCATAAAACAATTATATCCATAAGCAAAAGCACAATGTACTGAGTGCTGATAGTTTGCCTGTGACTGTGGAGCCCACACCATCAGCCCCCAGCTGTACGTACTGCCTCCTGGGAAGGGACTGAGCTCCGGAGATCTGTGGGATTCCTCACTCCACCAGCCAGGGAAGGTCACCCGATCCTGTGTTGAGTGTGTCTGACCTAGCCTTTCTCACCAGGGATCCAGGACAGGAGTGAGCCCTGCAAAATGTGAGCTGAATGCCTGTTTGCTCCATTTTCTCTAAAACAGTGCAGAGGGCTGTTCTGAGAACACAGGAGAGGAGTTAACTGATTACATACAATGAGTGGCTTAGGCCATCAGAGTTTCTTCCTCAAAACCCTGATTGAGAAGAGCTGCAAATAGAGTCGGGTTTTCTCTCTTTCCAAGACTGGTCAGATGCTAGGAAGGCCAGAGTCTGGAGAAGCTCTCTCAGGGACTGATCACCTGCCCAAAACACCAGCCAACCTCCTGGTGCTCTGCTGGACCAGGGGGAGACTCTATTTCACCTCCTGTAAGCTGAGATTACTATTACTCAAGGGATGTCACCAACCAGTCTTGGGTCCCAGTGAGCTGACAATAATAATAATAATAACAACAACAACAACAGCCATCTGAGGACCTAGGTGCCAGAATAAAAGTCACTTAAAACAAAGTATAAGTCCAGAGAAATAGAACTGCCAGTGGGATCCATAAAATAATGCTAAGAAAGCACCTAAGTAAACTCAAGGGATGGGCCACCAGAAAAGGTTTTGTTTTGTTTTGTTTTGTTAGTTAAAAATGAGCAAAATTTTTTCATAATTTAAAACTACAGTCAGTAAATTAGAAAACTCAATGGTCAGCTGGGCACAGTGGTGCATCACTGTAATCCCAGCACTTTGGGAGGCTGAGACTGGAGAATTGAGAGTTCAAAGCCAGCCTCAGCAACGGCAAGGCACTAAGCAACTTAGTGAGACCCTGTTTCTAAATAAAACACAAAATAGGGCTGGGGATGTGGCTCAGTGGTTGAGTACCTCTGAATTCAATCCCAGGTACCAAAAAAAGAAAAAGAAAAAGAAAACTCAGTGGTTTCTACTGAGACTGAAAAAAGTAAGCTGAAAGATAAATCTTTCTGAAATCACAGAGCAAACACATGAAGAGATTGAGATGTGAAGTAAAGGACCAAAGAAGTTTAAACAAAGGTCACAGTTGAAATGGGATCAGACATTAAGTAAATTTGGAATATTAACCAAATAAATTGAAAGGGTTCTACAAGTTCCAGTCTAAATTGACAAGAAATGGCATCTCTGCCCTTTTTAAGTAAAATTCTGGAACTCCAAGAATAAAGGGAAAATCTTACAAGGGAAGATCTTTCTGGGCAGAAAGAGCAAATTATCTATAAAAGACAAAACAAGCAGATTGGCATTGAACTTTTCACCTGCAACAGTAGCTGGACACCCATGGACTCCCATCTACACACTATGAAGAAGAAAAGGCTGAAATTCAAGGGTCCTGTTCCAGCTAAGACATAATTTACCTGTCGAGAGAAAAAAATAAATAAATGATGTAAGGATATGCAAACACTCTGGGGGTGTATGGGCTCATCTGAGAAAAATACTAGATAAACATCAGATGAACCAGATCAGAAGGAAAGAGAGAGAGAAAGTGTTGATGGACCAAAGAGAAAGATTTACAAGCAAGAGAGATGAAAGGTATATCTGATACGTAAGGCCACTTGAATTGGGAGGGACACTGCATGAGAAACACTGGACAGCAAGCTGTAACTAAAGGTGATGAGTTATTTCAGTAAAAAATAAAAGAAAGGAGAAGAAGCAGAAGGAAAGTAAAAAATGCTCAAAAATCTCCCTTTGTCAGGATAAGAGAGGCTACAGAGAACATTGAAGAATGAATATCTCTTACTCCAAATGTGAATTCTCTTGTGAATGAATGTGAATCCAGCTGAATTCCCTTGTCAAAAGCAGAGATGATCAGATTGGGCTTAAAAAAAGAAAGAAAATTGGCAACAAGTTATTTACATGAAATGTGATAAAACAAAGTGGTAAATAGAAGGTTGAATTTAAAGGGGTGATAAGAGGTGAGTAGAAAGACACCTGGGAGAAGGAACAGGAACATCAGATGAGGCAACTTCAAGGTCAAAAGCTCTGCCCAGGAGGAGACACATTGACCTCCCGAGGTGTCAAACATAACTAACTACATAAAACGAGAGTGACTTAACAGTTGGATTTAAAACAGAGTTAAATTATACATACCAAGGAGATAAAAGAATGATATAAAAAATTAATAGAAACAAGGAGCTGAGTTTAATATAAAATATAAATATAAAATATAGACAACCTTTCATCTGTCAAATAGAGTTTTTCACATGTCCACATATACAAAAAAAGCGTATCGGAAATCATAAGGAAACCTCAAAATTTTTGTAAAATTGGATGTTATACGCTATAGTATCTGACAATTTGAAATAGTTAAAAGGTAACCTAGTACAAAAACATTCCCAGATAGGTATTGGATCAAAAGCAATTTCAGGATCTGGGCATAGTGGCACACACCTGTAATCCCCACGACTCAGGAGGCTGAGGCAGGAGGATCAAGGGTTCAAAGCCAGCCTCAGCAAAAGCGAGGTGCTAAGTAACTCAATGAGAGCCTGTCTCTAAATAAAATACAAAATAGGGCTGGGGATGTGGCTCAGTTTTTGAGTGCCCCCGAGGTCAATCCCCAGTGCCAAAAACAAAAAAGCGATTTTAGGTGGGGAAAAACTATTTCACATCAAAACCAGCAGGATACAGAGAAAGCTATATGCAAGGAATATTTACATAGGACGCCTGCACAGGAAATATTTGTGTTAAGAAATTGGGAAAAGAACAAAATGTTAAGAAAATTAATAAAGACTGAAATTAATAGAAAACAAAAACAAAATAATCCTTCCCCACCATAATGTAGAAGACAGAAAACAAAAACAGACAAAATGAAGAATGAGAAAGTGACTCACTGCAGAGACAGGAGGATGGAAATAGTTCAAATAAAATGCTACCTTGCAACTCTGGGTGGCAGATTTTAAAATCTAAAAGAAATAAGTGATTGTTTATGAAATGCAAAAGAAAAAAACTACCTAACTTTAGAAAAAGAAAACTTGAAATAGAACAATTTGCCATAGAAGGTTGTTTTTTAAAGATCTACCATAGAAATATGTACATGTGACTTTTATCAAGGCTTGAAAATATAGATACTTTTAATATTATTTGAACTATCCCCAACCATGAAGGGGATACCATGAATTACTTTGTTTTAAATAGCCAGTATAATTATAACTATAAAAACTGGTTTTAAATAATATTTTAAAAACTATAGACTAATCTCATCTATGAATACAGAAGCAAAATTCTAAACACAATGTTAGAGTCCAGTAATGTATCTGAACACTCAAGCAGGGAATACATTCCTAGCATGCAATGGTGTTGTTACTCATAATACCAACAAGTTAAAAGGAAAAAAGGTAGGATGTTTTCAGTAAGTACTGAAAAGGAATTTAATCAAATATACTAGATATTCTTAATAAAGGGCCTAAAAACAGGAATAGAAGGAAATTCCTTAAATATGATAAAGTCTATTTCCCAAAAAACAATAGCAAATCTTTGCCTAAATGGCGAAGCACTAAAAGCATCTTAATTAATTTGAGGAATTAGACAATGATGACTACCATCAGTGCGGGAAACCCATTATCACCAAAAGAAGAGACATAGTTTGGGTGGGTTAAGGCTAAGGAAACCAGTACTTGCAAAAACTGCTCCTGGAAATGTCAACTGAAACAGCAATTGTCAAATGGGACCCAAAAAGGAGTCATTTTTGATCCATTACCTTGATTTTTCAGAATACATTCAAAAGTTATAATCATGAGTGTGGACAAAGATTTAGCTGCCACATTATGTGTTACTGCATTGTTTACGTTTGTGAAACATTAAAATGTCCTAATATTTTTTCTCAATACCCAACATGAAGGGATTTGCTAAACAAATCTTGCTATCACTATGTGAAGGTGTATCTATAAATGAGACTCATTCACTGAGGCCTCCCCAGCAACCAGTTTTTGAACGTTGGTATCTCCTTGGACTCCACCCAGCACTCTCTAAAAGCTACAAGCTCAGGCTCAGCTAGCTTTTAGCTGCCTCTCCGCCTGTCCCTCCAGATACCTGGTTCCCCTTCCCTTCTAGGTATTACTTCCCATTGGCTTTACCAACCCATCTGAGGGAGATGCCCAGACTTCTTGTCCCTACCCTTACAACCAACTGACATCTAATATTCAGCCAAGCCCAGAGAGACAGCTTAAGGGCACTTGTGGGCCCAGCCAAGTGCCAGGACACAAGATCAGGCCAAGAAGGAATTCATGACTCTGAGAAACAAGGCTGATATGCCCACATCAGTTCAGTGGCCCATGGTACTGCGTTTTGATGAAGTAACCTCTGAATATAGGGTGTCGGAGTGGCGAAGCGCAAGTGACACTGACCGATCACAGCCTGTAATTTTCCATCTCTATTATAAGCTGAAATGACAGGCCTGATATCAAATAGTGATTTCATGTTGCCTTAGAATCCTCTGACATTTCCCCCCAGACACTCTGAGATCCAGTTTCCTCATGTCGATATTTTCTTAATGCCCAGTTCTATGAGATTTTCTCCCGGGGACTTGCCATGAAAGTATCATTTGACCACTTTTTTTAAAAAAAGGAAATCACAGGAAAAATAACCCAGCCACTTGAGAAATGCCCCAAGACTGGAAATCACAGTGAGCATCCCTCTGCTCTCTGGCATTCAGCCTGCTTACCCCCAGAGGGAAGCCTGGTGGAGACTCGAACCTCAAGCCTGCCTGAGGGGGAAGGCTGGGTGTTGTTTGTGTCTTCATGAAAGTGAGAGCCAGAAGGCAGGTCCATTCCTAAAAGGCAAAAGCATCCAGAGCTCCAAGTTGTGTGAGTCAAAAACCCCCCCGCCAGAAGCTATCCTCACCCTACAGGCCCAGCCTCAGGCTGCAGAAGTCTAGATCCTTCTTTCTGCATACTGGCCAAAATATCATGATGAAGAAACATGTCTCCCTAGGATCTGCCTCCTGTCCTGCCCAGAGAGTCACATGACTGCAGATCTACCTCCTTCTGGACGATGGCCTAGAACCTGAAGGCCAGTGCATATGTGCAAAAAGCGGAGGGACACAGGCTGCCTGACTCAGGCTCAGCCAGGCCTCAGGGGCTTCATGCAGGAACCTCAATCTATCACATACTACGGGGCTCTGCCCTGAGCTGCCAACATGCCCTTCCCCTAACACAGACACAACAGGGACACACACCAGAGAATGGTTTTCGTTGTGTCCTACCAAGTCCACAGGGGAGAAAGCAGAACATCCAAGGAAACACATGCAGCCATGTTCTGTCACTACCAATCTGCACAAAGCATGGGGCCTAATTCTTTACTTTTCACAGCAAGTCTTCTTTGTAAAACCAGGACCTCCCCAGCATCCTAATTGTAAGACGTCTAACTGGCATGAGCAGCATCTCTAAATGGCATCCCTGCAGGGAATCCCTGCTTTCTCGAATAAATTCCAGATTCACAACTCTCAAAGAATGTCTCTGTGAACAGGAAACCACAGATTCCCAATAAACTGGCCCAAGGAACTTGGCATTGAAGGAAAATAAATTCCCAGTAAACAATTCCTCCACTTATTATTTTCATTATTAAAGGTCTTTCCCTCTTTTCCTAGGGTGACCTTGAGATTGAGAAGGTGAGAATCCCTGGTGGGAAAGGAGGTTGTCTCTCAACAGAACAATGTTTTAGTTCCAGGGACCTCCCTCAGAAACCCAAATAGCATCCCTCAGGTCCTCACTCTGCCATTGTGGTGGCTGACACGGGGCACTGCTGGCAGGCTGAGCCATGAAGGAGGGAAGGACTGAGACCTTCTCTCCTGTCTCACTGCTTCCTCTCCCAGGAAGGATGGGTACCTGCCTGCTGCATTCCTGAGCAGCTCTGTTTGCTCCTGCCTCTTCCCTGAGACTTATCCACCATCTGTTTCTCCTAAGCAGCCCCTTTGCTGGGGGCCACACCTGAGCATACAGGGGTCTCCAGGCTTCCAGTCCTCTGCCTGGATGGGTCCTCACAAGGACCCTGCTCTGTGTTGTAGGTGATCACAGAAGCCAGTGCTGGCCAGGGCCAGCACCTCATCCGAACAACCTTTGCAGGAGTGGACGATTTCTTCATTCCTCCAACAAATCTCATCATCAACCACATCAGGTAAGCCTGGCCTGCAGTGCCCCTAAGGACTCCATGCTCCAGCCTTGCCCAGAGTAGCACTTGTTCTCTTTCTTTCTGTCTGGTTGGCGTTCTCTCTCTCTCTCTCTCTCTCTCTCTCTCTCTCTCTCTCTCTCTCTCTCTCTCTCTCTCTCTTTCCCTCTCCTGAACCAACATTGGACTTATTAGGAAGGGATACACTTCTGATAAAGCCGACCCAAAAGTTAGTCCCCATTGTTTAGCCACTCTGATACAGTTAAGGAGGGTGCCTAGCTCCTAATACCTTCAGAAGCCCAGTGACATCAGGAAGTCTCATCTTCAAGGTAAGAACAACAGAGGAAGAAAGAAACAACGGTGATTAGTTGAGCATCTTCTTCTAGACCCAAAAATCTAGTAGAGATGGTCTTGACTCCTGTTTTACAGGTGAGAATACTAAGGTCCAGAGATGCAAAGACAATAGCCAAGGTCCTGGAGCCAGGAATTGGCAGAATCAGACTAAATGCAAAGCCAAGTCTCCTTTAAATGCCCCATTCGGCCTCATTCCCAGCTATCTACAGCCCTTGGTTCCTCTAGGAGCCCAAGGGCATCTGTGCAGAAACCCACAAAGAAGCAAGGCCTCCTGATTGCCATGGTTTTTACCACCATTCAAAATGGTAATGTAATAATAATAGCCATGGGACTGGGGTTGTGGCTCAGTGGTGGAGCACTTGCCTAGCACGTGTGAGGCACCGGGTTCAATCTTCAGCATCGCATAAAAGTAAACAAAATAAATCCATTGTGTCCATCTACAACTAAAATAATAATAATAATAATAATAATAA
>CM053405.1:118364518-118386093 GCA_028644305.1 Xerus rutilus
TTATTCAGCAATAAAAGAAAATAAAATTATGGCATTTGCAGGCAAATGGATGGAATTGGAGAACATTATGCTTAGTGAACTAAGCCAATCCCAAAAAACCAAATGCCGAATGTTCTCTCTGATTAGTGGATGAGGATACATAAGGGGGATGGGAACAGGAAACAGGAGAAATGCAGGAGCTCTGGATGCAGCAGGAGGGAGGGGGGAGGAAGGAAAGGAGAATGGGTATAGTAATGATGGTTGATTGAGAGGGTCATTACTACCCCTGGTGCATGTACGAAGACACAAATGGTGTGACTCTATCTGGTTTGTAACCAGAAAAATGGAAAAATTGAGCTCTGTTTATGTACTATGACTTGAAACGCATTTAAATAAAATAATTAAATTTTAAAAAAAAAAAAATACACGACCAGTGAAACTCCACATTCATGTACAACCACCAAAATGGGAGCCTAATTAGAAAGCTATGCTTCATGTATGTATAATATGTCAAAATACACTCTACTGTATCTAAAAAGAACAAATTTTTAAAAAAAGAATTGAAAGCTAGAATGATGCCATTGTTCAGAATACAGCACAGATTAAAGAACTGGAAAATGGAAAACAGATCTAAAACTATACAAGAGAGGCTGGGATTGTGGCTCAATGGTAGAGCACTTGCCTAGCATGTGTGAGGCACTGAGTTCAATTCTCAGCACCACATATAAATAAATAAGGTTCATTGACAACAATATATATAATTTTTTTAAACTGTACAAGAGAAAATGAAATATTGACACACATCCAATGGGAGTTCCAAATAAAGAACCGTAGGTTTGGATGAAGGCAATACTCAGCAATAATGCCTGAGAAATGATGAAATACAAGAATCAACAGATTCAAAGAATGAGTACTGAGAAGGATAAATTAAAATAAATCCACACTTGTAGTAAAATTGCCATCATCAAAGAGAAGATCTGAAAAGTAACCAGAGAGGAAAGAGGGTTTCCTCGTAAAGGACCAGTAATCCAATTCTCAATAGCAATAGAAAAATACGGAAAACAATGGAATAATATGTTTATAGTGCTTAGAGAAAGTAAGACAACCTGAATTATCACCAGAAAATCCCTCAAGTATGTACTTCCAGAAGACTGAAATTAGAAGAAAAAAAATAGGCAACAAAGTGACAGTAGGCAAGAAACTGATAAATAAGTCTATATCTCTATATAATTATAAAGAGTAAAAATTGCTAACTTGGAAACATAAAAGTGGAATTAAATTGCCAGACAATAATTATACATAAGCTGGGAGGGTAGCACTCAAAGTGAAACCATTCAAAAGCCCTTATGTTGTTTAGGAGGGGGAAAGAAAGATTTTTAGGCTTTGAAATTGAATGTAAGATTTCCAGACTAATAGATGGAGTGACAAGGAATTAATACACTCAAAATAAACAACTCTCTGTATCAATCCAATAGAAGACAAGAAAGGAAAAAACACAAGTCACAAAGGAAAGATCTGTTAAATAGAAAAGACAAAATAAGATGCTAGCCATACATCCCTATGACAGTGCTCACAACAGCAGACGGTACCGATTAAAAGATGGAGAATTGCTGTATTGAATTTTAAAATATAATTTCACATAACGCTGTTTATAAGAGAAACTTGTAAGATGCAAGCATACAAAAAGGGAAGAAATAATGCATAAGAAAACCCAATGTCCATCAGTTCATAAACAGACAAGCACTGTAGGGTGTGTCCACACAATGGAAGGTTCTTCGGCCACAGTAAGGAATGAAGTTGCAATTTATGCTGCAACCTGGGCGAACCTTGAAAATGTCATGCTGTATGAAAGAAGCCAGACCACAAAGGCCACATGTTGTGGAGTCCATCTATATGAAGTGCCCAGAATAAGCAAACCCAAAGAGATCAAAAACAGATTCACTTAACATAGCTCTTTCTCCCAGGAACTAGGAGGACAGGAAAATGGAGATGAACAGCTAATGGGCACAGCAGTTCTTTAGGGATAGAAAAAAAATTCTGAAAAAAGACAGTGGTTAGTACATAATTGTGTGAAAAAACTACGATCACTAAATCATACACTTGAAATGGATGTATTTTATAGTGAATCATCTCAAGGTATACATAAAATTTAAACTATTTTAAACAATGGATTGGAAGGTACAGGTCAAATACTAACTTTTACTTTTAAAAAAATGTGTGCTTATATTAATACCTGACAGTAAACTTTAAGGCAAATAGCAAGAATAAAGACAGTTACTACATGATAAAAGTGTCTATCCACCAGGCAGATAAAACAAATTCTATAAACACATATTCAAAAGGTATAGAAAACATAATTGACAGTATTAAAAGGAGGAACTGAAAAATCTACCATCATGGCAGTTAACGTGGCTCTTTCAATAATTACCTCAACAAATAAAAATTACCAAGGATATAGAAGTTTTAAGTCACACAATAAATAAGCTTAAACCAAATAAATAAGCTTGACCCATAGATAGAGAACCCTGCACATAGAAATTAGAGAAAACAAAAATTTTTTTTCAAACTCACATAAAACTAACCATGTACTAGGTATAACATCATAAAAAATGATTTCCACAAATACTGCAAATCATAACCACAGACCATGATACCTGACCACTATGCAAGAAAATAGAAATCAATGACCAAAAAGGTAACTGAAGAATCTCCACACATTCGGAGAATCAAATGTGTAACGATAAATAATTCAGAAAAAGAAACCATAACAGAAAATATTTTCCATAAAATTAATGGAGATTTATCTATATGTTGTTTGCTACATAGAAATATATCATAAACATAGTATTTGTTATGAGATGTGGATGGTGTGGATATGACTTGGGTTTTCCCTAATGATCCCATCTGATTGAAGCCACTTCTGTCTCACCACACTCTGCCCTGTTCTGCGCTGTATTGTCGTTCTCCCTGCTCAGAATAAAGTTGTTTCTTACCTATACCCATCAGCTATGCCCCTATAGCAGCCAGGGATGTGTAGTCTCATACATGTTTTGGAAAAAAATTAAAAATAGAACTACCATTTGATCCAGCTATTCCACTCGGAGGTATATACCCAAAGGAATCAAAGTGAACATACAATAGAGATGCCTGTATTTATTTATTTATCCCAGCATTATTCACAATAGCCAAGTTACAAAATCAGCCTGATTGCCCATCAATGGATGGATGAATTTTAAAGTGTGGTCTATATACATGATAAGAGTATTATTAAGCCACAAAGAAATGTAAAGTCATACCCAGGCGTGGTGGCACACGCCTGTAATCCCAGCACTTTGGGAGGCTGAGACAGGAGAATCGCAAGTTCAAAGCCAGCCTCAGCAACGGCGAGGCACTAAGCAATTCAGTGAGACCCTGTCTCTACATAAAACACAAAACAGGACTGGGGATATGGCTCAGTGGTCGAGTGCCCCTGAGTTCAATCCCTGGTACAAAAAAAAAGAAGAAGAAGAAGAAAGAAATGTGAAGTCATGTCATTTGCAGGTTGGAAATAGAGATCATCATGTTAAGTGAAATAAATGAGACTCAAAACACTTCAGTGTAGCATGCTTTTTCTCATATGTGAACTCTAAAGGAGAAAGAATGATGACATGGAAATAGAAGGGAGACTATTAGGGAAGGGGGAAGAGACCAGGTCAAGAGATGGGGAGGAATAAGAGAGGGTAAGAGGGAAGCTGGATATGATCAAAGCACCTTGCATGCACGTATGAAAATGTCACAATGAAACATTATTTTGTACCAAAGAAAAGACGTACTGAATGAGTAAGTAAAAAAAAAAAAATTTTTTAGAAGACATTGTTATCACAGATTTAGCGGAGATTTAAAAAAAAATTACTGTGAACAACTTCATGAGATTCATATGAAAACTTAAATTAAATGAACCATTTCCTAAGGGGGAAAAAAATGGTTTGCCAAAACAAACTGAAAAAGAAATGGAAAGCCCAAATAAGCCTATAAAAGAAAGCGAATCAATAGTTAATCTACACACAAAAAACGAAAACAAAGATACTTGGCCCAGACAGTTTAAGAGGCAATTCTATCTTACACAGAATGTTTCAGAAAATAGAAAAGAAGGGAAAGCTTTTATGAAGCCAGTAAACTCTGAAACAAATGCCAGAGGATAACAGTAAAAGAGATGGAAATTATGGGTTCCTCTCACTTATGAACAACAGGAAAATTAGAAACAAAATTCTCACAAATCAGATTTTAGACAATAATACCTTATGATCAAGTAGAGCATATCCAGTAGTACCAGTATACTTCAACCTTAGTGATCTATTAATATAACTCACTACATTTACACATTCAAGAAGAATCTGTGGTCACACCAGCAGAAAGAGAAAAGGCACTTGACAAAATTCCTTGATCATCATTTTTTTTTAAATTCTTAATAGAAAGATAAAGAAGGGAATTGGGGGCGGGGCAGTACTAGGGATTGAACCTAGGCCCTCACCCATGCTAGGTGAGTGCTGTACCACTAAGCTACATCACCAACCCCTACACGGGATTTTCCTTAGGAAATAAATCAGATTTGGGAATTCTCTCTAGTAGTGGTCTTTGGCAGAGGTTCTAGCACTTGAAACCAAGTGGGCAGAGGGACTTCACAGCCCTTCCTTAATCACGGCTGGTGACCCAGCACTGCTGTCCGTGATCTCTCCTTTCCTTTTCTAAAATCCTTATTGTGCTTTATCCTGTACTTTCCTTACCCCTGTCACTTGCTGGGGTCAGAGAAGCTGGGACTTGTATGTGAGTTCATAGATCACCAGATAATATATCCCTACATCAGAACCTAAAGAAGACCGCACATCACCTGGAGATATCCTGGAACTTGTGCTGGAAGTAGCAACTAGATGTGAGCTGGGCTTGTGTTGCTTGGGGAGAGGGTACTGTGTTAGGTTTGTATGGCACAGGGTGAAGTATATGGTGAATGGAAAGGTGGACTGTGATAAAAAAAACCTCCTGGCTGTTCGCAAACATCCTTCCCCCTTCCTTCTGGACACACAGGTAGAAGACAGTACTCAGCCCCCTTTGCAGTTATGTGTGGCCATGCAACTGAGTTCTGGCCATTGGAAAGCAGGCCAATGGTGTGCAGCACCCCAGTACAGCCCATGTGACTCTGCTACCATGAGTGCCCATGCGGCTTCCTCCTGCATGGTGCCCTTGGTGTGGAAAAGAACCTGGGTCCCCTGCGGGGTCTTTTGCAGAACCAGTCACCCATCAGGGATACATGTTTGGAAACTTAAGGGAGCAAGAAATACACTTATTTTTATTACAGACACTAAGATTTTTGAGACCTTTATAGCAGCTACTATTACCTTAACTAGGAAAGGTAACTAAAGGACACATCATATTTAAGGTGAAATGTTAAACCCATTTTCTTTTAAAGTTAACAACAAATCAAGGCTGTTTTACTACCTTCTTTCCTTTCAGTGTGGTGCTGGAGGTCCTAGCAAGTACGGTAAGACATGCAGGCATAAAAAAATTAAAAGGATAAAACAAAAATTTTATTATCTGCAGCAGATGTAAATATGTGGAAAAGCCCAAGAGTTTTTAAAAACAAACCGCTAAGAACTAACAAGAAAGTTGGCAACTTTGCCAATAAATACAGAAAGTTTAGCTGTGATCTTACATAAAAGCAACAAATAATCAGAAAGCGGAGTTTTTAAGCAATACAAAATTTACCATAACATAAAAAAATAGTACATCTCAAAAAAATAAGTCTACCTTACAACCAGAGAAATGAAAAAGTGTACTCCATATGTATACTGTGACTTGAAATGCATTCTGCTGTTTAAAAATAAATAAATAAATCTACCCAAAAGATATACAAGTGTTTTTTGGAAGATATTATATTTATAAATGACATAAGATGGTACATAATGGTGGCACATTTTATCATCATGACTGGGAAGGTCCAATATCCTAAAGATAGAAGTTCTCCTTACAAATTAATGTATAAATTTCCTGCATTCCAATCAAATCCAATAAAATTTCAATAAGGCCAAGAATAACCAAGACAATTCAGGAATTAGGGAGTGGTAGAGATTACCTTATCTGATAAGATTTCCTATAAAGCTATAGTAATGAAGACACTTGTATTACTGCAGGGACATCTAAGTAGACTGAGAGGAGGACTTAAAATTAGCATACTACAGTGACACAGCCACATCAATGTTTATATCTGCTCATTTCACAATAGCTAAATGCTTGAACCAACCTGATGCCCTTCAACAGATGAATGGATAAAGAAAATGTGGTATATATACACAATGGAATATTACTCAACCACAAAGAAGAATGAAATTATGGCATTTGCTGGTAAATGGATCTAGAGACTATCATGCTACATGAAATAAGCCAATCCCAAAAAAACCAAAGGCCAAATGTTCTCTCCGATGTACAAATAAAGGGGGAGGGAAGAATAGAAGTTCACTGGATTAGACAAAGAGGAATGAAGGAAAGGGAGGGAGGATGAGAATAGGAAAGACAATAGAATGAACCAGACATAACTTTCGTATGTTTATACATGAATACATGACCAGTGAAACTCCACGTCACATACAACCACAAGAATGGGGTCTTAATTAGAATAAGTTATACTCCATGTATGTGTATGTCAAAATACACTCTACTGACATGTATATCTAAAAAGAACAAATAAAATTTTAAAAATAAAATAATACAACCAAAAAAATTTTAAAATAAATAAATAGACTGAAAGAACTAAGAAAGCCCAGAAATAGACCCACATTTAGACGGGAGCTACATATAAACCACAAGATGCAGCATTTAATAAAAATCAGAAAATGTATGCCAAATCAATGACTGAAACAAATTAACTACCCATGATAAGATAAAGTTAGAGAAAAACTTTTAGAAGAAAACCGAGTGTCTTTGAAATGCAGAATTAGAAAGATTGCTTAAATAACTAACTAAAAAAACAAGCCATAAAGAAAAACAGATAAATTTGACTACATTTTTATATGCAGTGGGAGAGCGTTGTTCGAGCTTGCTTCTATGTGCATAAAGAAATTTGGGAAGTATGCCTCAGATATATGAGCAACAGTGAAGGGAGCCAGACAGATGGGGAAATTGCTTCATTTGTGCTCACAATCTTGTTAGCCTTGTGACTACCCATTTACAAATAATTTTTTTAATGTCTATTCTTCAAAAAATACCATAATCAAAGTGAAAAGACAAATCACAATCTGAGGCAACATATTTATAGTCCTATAAGAAACAGACTGTTAGTATCCAGGTTACACAAAAAATTCCTCATAAGAAAAGAGAATCCAAAATAAAAGTGGGCAGAGATGTGATCATGCATATCACAGAAGTGAAACTGGATAGCCAATAAACAAATGAAAAGTGACTCAATCTTATTAATAATCAAAAAATGCTGTTTAAATTTACATGGCAATACAATTTCACCCTCATAAAGGAGACAGTAATTAACAAGTCTGATAACACCCAGTGCTGATGAATTCCTGAGGAAATAGGGTGTCTTATGCACTTCTAGTGGAAGTGCAAATTGGACCACCACTTTGGAGAGCAATTTGGCAAAATCTAATTAAGTTAAAGGTGTGCGTACCCTGCAATCTAGTCATTACATTTCTAAACTTATACCCTAAAGAATCTCTAGTACATATGCACAAAGAAACACTTAAAGAATGTTCACTGTACCACTGTTTGTAATAAAGAAAAATTGGAAACCACCAAAATTATCATCAGAAAAAGGATAAGTTATATATATACAAAGCAGAATGTCAAATGAATGAATGGGAGTTAACACATATTAATGCGGGTAAATTTCAAAAGCATAATGAGTCAAAAAGTAAATTACGTAAAGATTTTGCCATTCACACAGTTTTTAAAACATGCAAAATATTTCACTATACATTGTCATCGCTACATTCATATAAAATAACAGTACAGAAGGATATATCATAACAACCACCAGAAAAATCCATATGCATGCAGTAGGAGTGACGAGACCAGGAAACGGTCAAGGAAATGCAACTGTATTTGTAATATCTTTTATATTACTTTGTAATCTAAATAAAATCGATCCAAAATAAAATGTATCTGAATAAATAACCTAAAATAAAAATTAATCTAACCAGGCATGGTGGTGCACGCCTATAATCCTAGAGGCTCAGGAGGCTGAGGCAGGAGGGTCGCAGGTTTAAAGCCAGCTTCAGCAGCTTAATGAGGCCCCAAGCAACTCAGCGAAACACTGTCTCTAAATAAAATACAAAAAGTGCTGGGGCTGGGGCTCAGTGGTTAACCCCCTGGTACCAAAAAAAAATAATAATCTAAATAAACATTGGAATTGACATTTGATAGAGCAGAGCAGTGGATTATGGGGATGGACAGCCAGCCTCTCCTTGAAGGGTTCTTCTTCCTGCTGCGGAGGATGTAAGCCACCTGAGAAATTAAAGTCTAGAATAATTAGTAAAGAACAAAAGTAAAAAATAAAATTCTGTCTTTACAGAATTATAGTTTCAAAAGGATGGAGATCCTGATAGATCCTAGCCCATGCAGGAGCTAGGCAAGACAAGACAAAATGGTTCCTGGGGTACATCAAAGCAGGGATAAGGTGTCAAGGGTGGAGTCTTGCTTCTTGGTGTCTTGCAGTCAGCAGGTTGATTGGCATCTTGGCAGGTCACACCCATCTCAGAGGGGCTGTGTGGCTACAGCAGGTCACCCATCTCTTGTGCTGTGTGGGATCTTTGGCAGAACTCAGGGGAGGGTTCACCTGCATCAGGCAGTCTAACCCTGTGGGGGTGCCGGGTGTTCCCAATGCCAGACCTCTCCCCTCACTGGCTGCAATGCTGATAGTCCACACACAGGCCATGGACCGCTCTCTACAGTGGATAGTAGGTGATGGTTCATTGGTGTTTGCTCTATATTCTCTACCTTTATTCATCATGAACATAATTTTTAAGTTAGACCCAGACTACACATAATTTGAGAATCTTGAGAGAATTCAACCTCACTACTTTACTACATTTCCCATTTTAATCAATTAACTCATTTCTATACTTTTTATTAAAGTGCAAATAAACAGGTATGTACCACAAATTATAATAATCCTTGAATATAACTATAGCTCTCCCTGAAGAGTATAATTTTTAATATTTTCTTAATAAACAAGAAAATTCATTTCAAGCATTCAAGTTGGAAAGGAAGAGGTAAAATTGCCTCTTGTTCACAGATTGTACAATTGTAGAAAACCCTAAAGACTTCACAAAAACTCTGTTAGAACTAACAAATGAGTCAGCAAAGGAGAAGGAAAAAAAGTTCACACGCGAAAATCAGTTGCATTTCCATGCACTAGCAATGAACCATCTGAACAGGAAATTACAAGAACAATTCCATTTACAATAGCATCGAAAAGAATAAAATACTTAGGAGGTAAAAGACTTACACTAAGAAAGCTACAAAACACTGCTGAAAGAAATTAACGAAGACCTGAATAAATGTAAACACATTACACATTCATAGATTGGAAGACTTAGTATTATTAAGATGTCAATGTTACCCAAAGTCATTAAGGCAATACCTATTAAATTCCCAGTGATTTTTTTTGCTGAAATAGAAAAACCTATCCTAAAATTCAAGTGGACTCTCAAGGGACTTCAAATAGCCAAAACAATCTTGGAAAGGAAGAACAAAGCAGGAGGACTTAGGCTTCCTGATTTCAAAACTTACTGCAAAACTGTAGTAATCAAAACAGTGTACCCACTGTTATGTATAATTATAATGTACCAGTAAAAACGGGGAAAAACAGTGTGCTGCTAGAATAAGGACAGACATATAGACCAGTGAAACAGAATCAAGAGCCTAGAAATAAACCCTTGCATATTTAGCCAAAAAATTTTGAAAAGGGGCCAAGACTCTTCAACAGGAAACAGTCTTATCAAAAAATGGTGCTTGGAACACTAATATCACATGCAAAGAATAAAGTTGGACTAATCACTAAAAAATTAACTAAAAATAGATCAAAGACCTAAGTAAAAGATCTAAAACTACAAACTCTTAGAAGAAAACATAGGCAAAAACTTTACATCATTTAGCAATGATTTCTTTTTTTTTTATTTATTTGTTCTCTTTAGGTTTACATGATAGCAGAGTGCAATTTGATTCATTGTACACAGATGGAGGATAATATTTCACTTCTCTGGTCGTATGTGATATAAAATCACAACATACACGCAGTCATACATAAAGCTAGGGCTATGATGTCCATTAGCAATGATTTCTTGAATAGGATGCCAAAGGTACAGGCAATAAAAGAAAATATATAACAAAGTAAAAAGGCAACTCACAGAATGAGAGAAAATATTTCCAAATCACATTTGAGAAGGGGTCAGTATCCAGAATATATAGAGGATTCCTACAACTCAATAACAACAAAAAAAGTTCAAAAATAGGAAAAGGATTTGATAGACATTTCTTCAAAGAAGATATACAGATGGCCAACGAGCAGATTAAAAGATGCTTAGTAGCACTAATCATCAGAAAAATGCAAATCAAAACTACAATGAGATGAGATACCACATCATGCTCATTAGGTAGCTAAATAAAAAACAAACGTTGGCAAGGATGTGGAGAAGTTGGAAGCCTGGTGCACTCACTATTAGGGAGAGTATAAAACAGGACAGCTACTGTGAGGAAGAGCATGGTGGCTCCTGAAATTTTTTAAAACGAAATTATTATGGGACATAGCAATTCCAGTTGTGGGTATATATACAAAAGAACTAAAAACAGGATCTAGTAGAGATATTTGTATACCCATGTTCATAGCAGCATTGTTCACAATAGCTAAAATGTGAAACAACCCAATGGTGAATGGATCAACAAATTGTGGTATATATATAAACAATGGAATATTATTCAACTATGAAAAGTAAAGTAAATCTGACACGTACTACAACATGGATAAACCTTAAGAACTTTATGCTTAGTTAAACAAGCCAGCCACAGAAGGACAATTAGAGTATGATTTCATTTGTAGATGGTACTTAGGTCAATATCACAGAAACAGTAGAATGGTGCTTTCTAGGGACTAAGAGGAAGGGAAATGAGGAATTATTGTTTAATGTGTTCAGAGTCTCTGTTTCACAAGATGAAAAGAGTTCTAGAGATGAATGGTGGTGATGATCACACAATATTACAAATGTATTTAATCCCATTGAATCATATGTTTAAAAATTGTGATGATAAATTTCATATGTATTTTAACACAACTTTAAAAGATGAGAAGGAGGAACATCTTACTAAACAAAATATAAAACATAATGTTATCCATCAACTTTAAAATAAACAACCTCAGGTGGAAAGATGGGAAGGAGGGAAAACCAAAGATGTTTCATGTTTGTGGTAGAAAGCCAGAGCAGGCGGGGACCAGTGTTGACTAATGGGGCAGTCAGTGTACCAGGAGCAGATGTGACTCTACACAGTCCCACCCCGCTGTCAGTGAGCCAAGCAGCCACATGAAATCTACCTGCCTCCAGAGGGGAACGGTGAATGTAGACGCTTAAGGAAGAAAGGATGGTGTCCCAGATAGGTGGCTGGTGGGAAGGGAAGATGGCGCCCTCAAGCCCAGATCAGCCTCCTTCTCATTTTTCTCAGTGCCAGCAGCAACAGTGGTTGCCTCTGGCTTCTCCAAGTGTGCTGTGCAAACAGGCCTCACACAGAGGCTGAGGGATTCTCAGCTCAAAATAAGTGCAGAGTGATGCATCTGAGGAATACCAACACTATGATATAAAGTAAGTTAGCAACTAGGAGTGCTAATTTGAAGGAAAAAATGATAGAGGAATTAGAATAGGATCTTCTTATCATAAGAATGTTTATCTGCTTAGAAAAATTTAGTAGGACAATATAATCCATTAAATAAAAAGAGTAGGTTATGAAAAAAGAACTCATTTTCATAAAAATTGAACTGTTCGTATTAAGAAGACTCATTAAGGGATGAGTTGCAGAATGAACACATCTAAAAAATAAATAGGCTGGGCACAGTGGCACACACCTGTAATCCCAGCCACTTGAGAGGCTGAGGCAGGAGGATAGCAAGTTTGAGATCAGCCTCAGCAACTTAGCAAGACCTTGTCTCAAAATAAAAAGGGCTGGAGATGTAGCTCAGTGGAAGAGCACCCTTGGATTTAATTATCAGTGGACAAAAAGGAGGAGGAGGAGAAACAGGAGAAGGAATAAGAATAAGAATTGGAGGCCCAAAGTCCTTCCAGAACAGATTGCCAAGCGATAGAAACCATAGAAGAAAATTAGTGAAGAAAAGTTGAGGGAAGAAAAAATAAACATCTTCCCACAACTGAAGACACATGTCTACAGAATTAAAGGACCCATTAGGTGCCAAAATAAATGAATTATATACACCCTCACCCTAAGAGATAGGGAACTCATCATAAAGCCCCTATGATTTAAAAAAAAACCAGTATGCACTGTGCATGACTAGGCAAAGCAGAGGAACCAAAGAGAAAATCAAAAATATGACAATTTAATTTACAGTAAGGCAGTATCTAAAATCACTGGGGAAGAGATGAATGATCAGGATAAAATGGGGTTGTATACTAGATAGTCACAGAGAAAAAGGTAAAACTGGGTCAGTTCTTTTTTTTTTTTTTCTTGGTACTGGAGATTGAACTCAGGGACACTCGACCACTGAGTCACATCCTCAGCCCTATTTTGTGTTTTATGTAGAGACAGGGTCTCACTGAGTTGCTTAGCACCTCGCCATTGCTGAGGCTGGCTTTGCACTCGCGATTCTCCTGTCTCAGCCTCCCTAAGTGCTGGGATTACAGGCGTGCACCACCACACATGGCTCTGGGTCAGTTCTTATACCGAACCCCAGGATAGATTTCAACAGATCAGAGGTCTATAAGTAAAAAGACAAAAAATTAAACCACACAAACATTAAAGAAAAAACATGGGTGAATATCCAAAATAATGATTGGGAAAAGAGGACACAACTTACTTTACTTTAATTCAAAATGAAGAAACAAAGTAAAAAAAACTAAATTTGACTATAACAAATATTATATCTATATGATATTAGACTCTCATAAGAAATGTGAAAGAAAAAGTACAAATGTAAAATTTAACTAAAGAATCATTTTTAAATGACCTAACTAGAAAGAAAAACCATTTTTTTAAATCATCTGTAAATTCAATACAAACATAATCCTAATACCAGTTAGGATTTATCAAGGAATTACATAAAATCATTAAACACATGAAAATGTAAATATGTAACAGTAATCAGAACAACTTTGGAAAAAAGAGGGAGAGTTGGCCCTACCAAATATCAAAACATATTATTAAACCATAAGAATTAATAGTGTTTGGTATTAGTGTAAGAATAAACAAATAGACCAGAGGAGTATAATTGAGTTCAGAAATGGATCAGTGTGAAAATAGAAGCACTTCAAATCAGTGGGGAAAAAATGAACCTGTTAATAATTGCATGGAGGCAGCTTACTTTCCATTTTGGGAAAAAAATAAAATCAAGTCCCTACACACTATGCTCAAAAGTAAATTCCAGCTGGATACAGTGGTTCATGCCTACAATCTCAGGCGCTCGGGAGGCTGAGACAAGAGGATCGCAAGTTCAAAGCCAGCCTCAGTAACTTAGTGAGGCCCTAAGCAACTCACTGAGGCCCTGTCACTAAATAAAATACCAAAAAAAAAGACCTGAGGATGTGGTTCAGTGGTTAAGTGCCCCTGAGTTCAATCCCCAGTACCAATAAGTAAATAAATATTTGTACAAATAAAGTCCAGATAGACAAAAGAGCCATTCCCAAAAAAAGCTATAGAAGAAAATATGAAGTTAGAGAAAATCTTTTTGGCTCATATATAGTGAGGAATAAAAAATAATAAATTTGAGTAGATAAAAATGTATAAGTTTGGGGGCTGGGGTTATGGCGCAGTGGTAGCGTGCTCGCCTAGCACGCGGGAGGCACTGGGTTCTATCCTCAGCACCACATAAAAATAAAAATAAAGATATTCTGTCCACCTACAACTAAAAAATAAATATTAAAAAAAAATGTAAAAGTTTGAATGGCAGCAGACAGCATTAGCAATCCAAAAAGTCACCTCACACACCAGATAATATGTTTATACACACATGACAGAGTATTCATCAGACAGAAAGATAACCCAACAGAAAAGTGGGCAAACAAGTAATTCATTAAAGAGGAAAGTCACAGAGACTACAACATGGAATTAGGTCATCTGTTCCTGGCTTCTTCCAGCTTCTGGTGGCTGCTGACATCCTTGGCTGGAGCTGGGTCACTACACTCCATGGCTCCTTGCCTCCTCTTCCTCTTTGCAGTAGGATCTCCCTCTGCCTGCCTCTCAGAATGACACCTGTGACTGCTTTGGGGGCACACCCAGATAATCCAGAATAATGTCTCCACCTCAAGGTCCTTAATGTAATTGCATATTTTTTACCACATAAAGTAATATTCATCTTTTATCCATAGAAGATCATATATTCACAGATCCCAGAGATTAGGATATGGTTATCTCTGGAGGTGGGTGCAGTAGTCAACCTAGCTCAGGCTAACTGACCTGATTCCTAGGTGTAGAGTATGATAGGTGTCAGTGACAACTATCCAATAGAGTTAGCATGATAATTGAGTTAGTTAACACACTTAGAACCAGGCCTGGCACATGGGAATAGTATGATCAAGAAATAGTTGCTGCTACCCCTGTCTCTCAACCTGCACAATACTCAACTAAAAGTAGATCAAGGGGCCGAGGCATTAGACCAGCGACATGTGCCCACTAGAAGATGTAGGCCCAAATCTTCATCATGTCTGCTTAGGAACCGACTTCCTCAACAAGACTCCTAAAGCACAAGAAGTAAAATCAAGAATCAATAAATGGAGCCGGGCATGGTGGCATATGCCTGTAATCTCAGCACTTAGGGAGGCTGAGACAGGAGAATCACAAATTCAAAGCCAGCCTCAGCAACGGGAAGGTGCTAAGCAACTCAGTGAGACCCTGTCTCTACATAAAACACAAAATAGGGCTGGGGATGTGGCTCAGTGGTCGAGTACCCCTGAGTTCAATCCCCAGTACCAAAAAAAAAAAAAAAAAAAAGAATCAATAAATGGGATGGATTCAAACTAAAAGCTTCTTCACAGCAAAGGAAACAATCAAGAACAGAAGAGAGAGCCTACAGAATGGGAGAAAATCATCACTACCTGCACCTCAGATACAGCATTTAATCTCTAGGGTATATAAAGTTAAACTCAAAAAACTTAACACCATGGGCTGGGATTATAGCTCAGTGGTAGAGTGCTTGCCTCACATGCGTGAGGCACTGGGTTCGATCCTCAGCACCACATAAAAATAAATAAATAAAGATATCATGTCCATCTACAACTAAAAATATATTTAAAAAAAAAGATCTGTTTAAAAAAAACTTAACACCAAAAAGCAAATAATCAATCAATAAATGGGCAAAGGAACTGAACAGGCACTTTATAGAAGAAGAATATGAATGATCAACAAATATATGAAAAACTATGCATTGGGGCTGGGGTTGTGGCTCAGTGGTAGCGTGCTTGCCTAGCACGCGTGAGGCACTGGGTTCGATCCTCAGCACCACATAAAAATTAAAAAAATAAAAATATTCTGTTCACCTACAACTAAAAAATAAATATTAAAAAAATATGCATCGTCTCTAGCAATTAGAGAAATGCAAATTAAAACTACACTGAGATTCCATCTCACTCCAGTCAGAATGGTAATTATCAAGAAGACAAGTAACAATAAATGTTGGCGAGGTTGTGGGAGAAAAGTCACGCTCATACACTGCTGGTGGGACTGTAAATTGGTACAACCAATCTGGAAAGCAGTATGGAGATTCCTCAGAAAACATGGAATGGAACCACCATTTGACCCAGCTGTCCCACTCCTTGGTTTATTCCCAAAGGATTTAAAATCAGCATACTACAGTGACGCAGCCACATCAATGTTTATAGCAGCTCAATTCATAATAGCTACACTATGGAAGCAGCCTGGATGCCCTTCAACAGATGAATCAATAAAGAAAATGTGTATATACACAGTGGAATATTGGTCAGCCATAAAAAAGAATGACTTTTCCTTGTAAATGGATGGAGGTGGAGACTCTCATACTAAGTGAAATAAGCCAATCCCCCCCCCAAAAAAAATAAAGTCCACATGTTCTCTCTGACATGCAAATGCTAAAGCACAAAAAGCAAGGAGGGAGGGAAGAATAGAAATCCATTAGATTAGACAAAGGGGAATGAAGGGAAGGGAGACCAAATGGGAACAGGAAAGACAGAATGAATTGAACATAAGTTTCCTATGTTTATACATGAATACATGACCAATGAAACTCCACGTCATGTACAACCACAAGATTGGGATCCTAATTAGAATAAGTCATACTCCAAGTATGTATAATGTGACAAAATACACTCTACTGTCACGTATACCCAAAAATAACAAATAAAAAATAGAAAAAAGAAATAGTTGTTGCTCCTACTAAAATAGTAGTAGTATCAAGGAATTTTTTAACAAGACACAAAAAAACATCATTTTTAACAGATTGACTTTATAAACCCAACTCCATTAAAATTTAAATTATCTATACAATAAAGAATACTATAAACAAAGTGAAAAGACACACTCCAGACTATAAGAAAATATTCACAATGCACTAATGAAAGATGAGTATCTACAATATATAAATCATTGTTACAAATCAATAAGAAAAAGATAACTGTATTTTTTAAATGGCAACAGATTGAAACAGGCAATTCACAGAAAGAAAACCTGAATGGTCAATAAATATGAAACAATGTTTAACCTAACCAGTAGTCAGAAAAATACAATTAAAACTTTAATGAGGTAGAACTCCACATCTATCATGTTGGAAAATCGTAAAAAACTAACAATTATTGGCAAGGAGGCTGATGATTTGGAGATCAATCTAAGCTGGATGTTCGTCAATTCTTATGCCATATTTCATCAAACCTAAGACAACCCTGATTACAAGATGCATCATCATTTTATGTACCAGTGAAAGAATAAAACTTCTAAATACTTGGAAGACATCATGCATATCAGAGATGCTAAAATGAAAAAAGGTACATCTCAAGACTCTATGAAATATAGTAATAGTGAAAAAAATTAGAAATAACCTAAATGTTCATTCATCACAAAAATGGCTCAATAAAATGCACTATATATTCATACAATGAAATTCTTATAGCTGTTAAAAGGAATAGATCACAAAAAAAGATATCACTGAGTGAAAATAGCAAGATGCAGAATGATATAGAGTTCACGTTTATGAGCACACACACAGAAAAAAAAAATCACACCAAACTTTTAAAAATTACCTTTTATAGTAGATGAATTGCATTAAAGCCTCAATTTTTTATACTTCTCTGAATCCATGCCCTTTTGTAGTGTCTTCCCATACTGACTCTGAGCTTAGCTATGTGATTTTTCTCTGGCCAGCTGGGTCGTGGAAAACTCCATATAAGCGGAATTTTGAACAAGTGTTTATGGTACTGCCTTATAGTTCCTCTCAGCTGGACGGAAGAGAATCTACGAATCTGAAGAACATTGTCCTACATGCCCAGCACAGCAGTGACTTAAGCCTAGAAATGAACAAAGTTCTCAAAAATTATGGCTGTGGCTTTTGACACATGTCAAATGGGGTGACACGCACAGAAAACCCACCAAATTTTTGAGAACGTTACATTGCCATAAGCACCCCTAAACTTGGGTTACAAGATTTTAAAGTACAAAGGGACCTATGGACAGGAAGAAGTCTGAGAAATCACTTCAACGACCTCTTTTTCTCTTCAGAAGTGGCCACAGAGAGGAATGGAGAAGGAAGGACATCTTGGAGGGTAGAACCAAGGACCTCAGAAAATGAGGGACTATAAAGCCACTCCCAGTGAACAGAATCAGGGGCTAATCGAGGGACATTCATGACCCTAAATAATGTCCTAAGTGAAGTCCTGCCAAACACAGAGGAGCCTGGTGATGCTTTCCCAGGTGACTTTAGAGTTGCCGTGGAGTGATGTGTGCTATACCTTCCATTCTACCCCTTTTCTAATATAATTTTATTTATTTATTTATTCTACTTAGGTATACACAATAGCAGAGTGCATTTTGATTCATTGTACACAGATGGAGCACAACTTTTCATTTCTCTGGTTGTACGTGATATAGAATCACATCATATATGCAGTCATACATAAAGCTAGGGCTATGATGTCCATCCTATTCCACCATTTTTACTGTCCCCATGCCCCCTCTCCCTCCCATGCCTGTGACCAAAGTTCTTCCATTCTTCCCGTGTCCTCCCCCACATGATGGATCAGCATCCACTTATCAGAGAGAACATTCAACCTTTGGTTTTTTGGGATTGGCTTACTTCACTTAGCATGATGTTCTCCAACTCCATCCATTTACCCGCAAATGCCATAATTTTATTCTCTTTTATTGCTGAGTAATATTCCATTGTGTATATGTACCACAGTTTCTTTATCTATTCATCTATCGAAGGGCATCTAGGTTGGTTCCACAGTTTAGCTATTGTGAATTGAGCTGCTATAAACATTGAAGTGGCTGCGTCACTGTAGTATGCTGTTTTTAAGTCCCTTGGGTATAGACCAAGGAGTGGGATGGCTGGGTCAAATGGTGGTTCCATTCCAAGTTTTCTGAGGAATCTCCATACTGCTTTCCAGATTGGTTGTACCAATTTTCAGTCCCACCATCAATGTATGAGTGTCCCCTTTCCCCCACAGCCTTGCCAACACTTACTGTTGTTTGTATTCTTGATAATTGCCATTCTGACTGGCATGAAATAAAATCTTAGTTTTGATTTGCATCTCTCTAATTGCTAGGGATGTTGAACATCTTTTCATATGTCTGCTGATCAATTGTGTATCTTCTTCTGAGAAGTTTCTGTTCAGCTCCTTGGCCCATTTATTGATTGGGTTGTTTGTTTTTCTTTGGTGTTACCATTTTTTGAGTTCTTTATATATCCTGGAGATTAGTGCTCTATCAGATGTATGTGTGGCAAAGATTTGTTCCCAGAATGTCAGCTCTCTGTTCACTTCATTGATTGTTTCTTTTGCTGAAAAGAAGCTTTTTAGTTTGAATCCATCCCATTTATTGATTCTTGATTTTACTTCTTGCGCTATAGGACCCACTCTACTCCTTTTAAACAGGAGTATCTATTGCAGTTGTCCTGTCCCTGTCTCAACATCACATGTTGCCAAGTGGGGACAGAATGTATCTCTTCAGTTCCTAGGTCCTCAGATCAAGAGAAAGTATATCCCAAGAGCCACAGGCAGACCTGATGTTTGTCATGAGATCCTAGACTCCAAGCATAATGGTATGATTGGATAATCTATTGGGTATCCTAGAATGAGGGTCAATATATTTTGCTTATGGGAAAGACATAGTTAGTTGTGACCAAGGAGTGCACTGTAGTAGACTGACTACAAAGTCTCACACCTCCTGGAGTCTATGCCTTTTGGTAGTGTCCTCTCCCACTAACTATGTACTCCAATGGGAGAGTGGCAAATATGACTTGAGTCTTTGAAAAGTGCTTAAATCAGATACATAGAAAATCCTCATGGTAAGAACATTCCCAGAATACCCTACAGGAGCCCACGACAGCCACGTGGAGGAGAGCAGAATCGTTCCAGTCCAGGCCCTCTAGACCAACCACAACCCAGATGCATGAGTAAGATCAGCCCAACTTCCCAAGCCAGACTCATGGATGAACAGTGGTTATTTTAAGCTACTCAGCTTGGGATGAAATGTTAAGAGATAGGTCAGTACTCAAAGAAGACTTTAGCCTTACCCATAATTTTCCTTTAAAAAAGGATAATTTAGAGGGCTAGGGTTGTAGCTCAGTGGTAGAGCACTTACCTAGCATGTGTAAGGCACTGGATTCGATTCTCAGCATCACATATAAATAAATAAAGTCCATTGACAACTAAGAAAAATATTTTAATAAGATAATGTATAAAAAGACAAATCTTTTGTGAGTTGTTTCCTTTTTCAGGATTTTTTTTTTTTTTTTTTGGCTAGGAATTGATCCCAGAGCCTTCCACATGCTAGGCAAGACTCTACCACTTAGCTACACCCCCAGCCCACAAACAAATAATTCTTAAAAGTGTTAAAGGAGTAAGTAGAAGTATCAAAAACTGTATGAAAACATGCTCAGGCTTACCAGGATTCAGACAATTGCAGGTTAAAAGAATTGGAAGTAACTGAGTGCAGTGGCACACACCTGTAGTCCCAAAGACTCAGGAGGCTGAGGAAGGAGGATCCAAAGTTCAAGGCCAGTCTCAGCAATTTAGCAAAAATTACCAAAAATGAAATAAAAAAGGCTGGGGATGTAGCTCAGAGGTAGAGCATTCCTGAGTTCAATCTCTGGTATAAAAAAAAAAGTTGAATCTATTATCACTCATTAAATCAGCATAAAAAAGAAGTTTAATAACATTAAATATTAATGAAGATATGTAGAAACAGGGCCCCCAAAAAAGTGCTGGTGGGAGTGTAAACTACTCACTTCATCCATGTCCGAGTATTCTAAGGTCAGAATCAATTCTGAGTATCCATTCAGCACTAAAAACACACATGAAAAAATTGTTCCCCCACCACACCTCCCATCAGACTGATATATAACTCTCAAAATGAAAACCAATAGACATGAAGAGACATTTCACCAAAGAGACCATACAGATGCCAAGTAAGCATATAAAAGATGTTCAACATCATTAGCCATTAGGGAGATGCAGATCCAGATCACAGGAGCTATCACTACACCTATTAGCACAGCTAAAACATAGTGACGAGCCAACCACCGGCCAGGATAGAGAGAAACCGTCTCTCACACATCATTCATGGGCGTGTAAAAAGGTAGAGACAGAGTCTCTAGCAGTTTGGCAATTTCCTAAAAAGCTAAACATAGACTTGTCACATGACTAGCAATTGCATTTGACCCAGCAATCTCCAAGAAACAAAAAATTGCATGTTCATACATGATTGTTCATTGTAGTTTTGGGGGGGAGGTACTAGGGCTTAAAAGCAGGTCTTCTGTACCTCTGAGCTACATTCCTGGCCCTTTTAATTTTTTATTTTGAAACAGGGTCTCCCTAAGTTATTTAAGGCCTCACTAAGTTGTCTGGGCTGACTTGTGCTCCTCCTGCCCCAGCCTCCTGAGTCACTGGGAGGAGAGTCATGTGTCACTGCACCAGGCCACTGTAGTTTTATTTATAACAACAAAGAATTACAAACAACAAAAAAACACCCTCAGTAGATTGAATGGTCAGACACCTGTGCCAGGGAGCACCACTCATCAAGAAAAGGGATGGAACTATTGATGTACAACCTGAATGGAGCTCAAGGCATTATGTTGAATGGAAAAAGCCAATCTACACTGTCAAAATGACAAAAATATGGAGATGGAAACCAGATCAGTGATTCCAGAGGTTGGGGTGGCT
>CM053405.1:118386593-118437568 GCA_028644305.1 Xerus rutilus
AAAAAAAAAAAAAAAAATTGCTGAGGCTGGCCTCCAACTTGCAATCCTCCTGCCTTAGTTTCCCAAATTGCTGGCATTACAGGCATGTGCCATCATGTCCAGCAAAACCTTTTGTCTTTTATAAATTGATTATCTCAGGTATTTGTTTTAGTAATAAAATGCTGACCAACTGTTATGGTTTGGATGTGAGGTGTCCCCTAAAAGCTCATATATGAAACAACACAAGAACATTCAGAGGTGAAATGATTGGGTTATGAGAGCCTTAACCCACTCAGTGAATTAATCCCCTGATAAGGATTAACTGAGTGGTAACTGAAGGTGGGTAGGGTGTGGCTGAAAGAGGTGGGGCATTGGGGACTGACTTTGGGGTTTATAGTTGGTGAGCTGAGCTGTCTCTTTCTACTTCTTCCTTTTACATTTATTTATTCTAATTAGGTTTACATGACAGCAGAATGCATTTCAATTCATTGTACACAGATGCAGCACAACTTTTCACTTCTCTGGTTGGACACAATATAGTGTCACATCATATGTGCAGTCACACATGAACCTAGGGCATTGTTGTCCATCGCATTCCACCATCTTTTCTGCCTCCATGTCCCATCCCTTCCCTCCCTTCCCCTTTGACCAAAGTTCCTCCATTCTTCCCATGCCCCCTCCCACATTATGGATCAGCATCCACTTATCAGAGAGAACATTCAACCTTTGGTTTTTTGGGATTGGCTTACTTCACTTAGCATGATATTCTCCAACTCCATCCATTTACCTGCAAATGCCATAATTTTATTCTCTTTTAAGGCTGGGTAATATTCCATTGTGTATATATACCACAGTTTCTTTATCCATTCATCTATTGAAGGGGTATCTAGGTTGCTTCCACAGTTTAGTTATTGTGAATTGTGCTGCTATAAACGTTGAAATGGCTGTATACCATAGTATGCTGTTTTTAAGTCCTTTGAATATAGACCGAGGAGTGGGATGGCTGAGTCAAATGGTGGTTCCATTTCAAGTTTTCTAAGGAATCTCCATACTGCTTTCCAGATTGGTTGTACCAATTTTCAGTCCCACCAGCAATGTATGAGCGTGCCTTTTCCGCCACATCTTCGTCAGCATTTATCGTTGTTTGTATTCTTGATAATTGCCATTCTGACTGGAGATAAAATCTTAGAGCAATTTTTTTTACTTTTTTTTTAGTTGTAGATGGACATGATACATTTATTTTATTTATTCATTTTTTTAATTATTTTTTAGTTGTAGACACAAATATCTTTATTTTATTTATTTATTTTTATGTGGTGCTGAGGATCGAACCCAGTGCCTCCCACATACAAGGAAAGTACTCTACCACTGAGCTACAATCCCAGCCCTATTTATTCATTTTTATGTGGTGCTGCGGATCGAACCCAGTACTTCACATATGCGAGGCAGGTGCTCTACCACTGAGCTATAACCCCAGCCCTTATCATTGGGATTTTAATAGGAATTGTATTAAATCCATATAGCACTTTTGGTAGTATGGCCATTTTTACAATATTGATTCCGCCTATCCAGGAGCATGGGAGATCTTTCCATCTTCTAAGGCCTTCTTCAATTTCTTTCTTTAGTAGTCTGTAGTTTTTATTATAGAGCTCTTTCACCTCTTTTGTCAGATTGATTCCATGTATTTTTTTTTTGAGGCTCTTATGAATGGGGTAATTTTCCTAATTTCTCTTTCAGTAGATTCATCACTGATGTATAAGAACGTGTTTGATTTATGGATGTTGATTTTATATCTTTCCATTTTGCTGAATTCATTTATTAGTTCTAGAAGATATCTGGTGGAATTTTTTCTAAATATAGAATCATGTTATTGGCTAATTGTGATAGTTTGAGTTCTTCCTTTCCTATTCCTATCCCTTTAATTAATTTCTTCTGTCTAGTTGCTCTGGTTAGAGTTTCAAGGACAATGTTAAATAGAAGTGGTGAAAGAGGGCATCCCTGTCTTGTTCCCATTTTTATCATTTTCATTCATTTATGATAAGATTGTTATCTATAAACTTCAAGATAATTTGATCTAAAAAAACTATTAGAATTAAGAATAGAGTCTAGTACCATGGTTATAAATAAATATGCAAAATTCACTGGTTGGCAGAGTTGTGGTGAAACAGACCTACTCATGAGCCATTCATAAGAATTTTAGTACAACCATTTGGAAATGATTTGGCAATATGTACCAGGAGCTTTAAGTATTCATACCAAAAAAATAGTTAATACTTCTTGTGGCAATTACTATTGCTTTCCCACAAGCTACTCTTTCCTACTAACAAAAACTAAATTCTGGGAGCAACATCTCCAGCCCAGACCTAAGGCAACCAGTGTAGTACTATTATTTTTTGCCAGTGATGGGTCAGTGGGGGGGCATTTGACCTAGACTGGTATAAGAAAGTGTGCTGGAGAGTTTAATCCCTAGAAGAAAAGAGCTCTTTAAAAGAAAGCCCTTTTGTTCCCACCCTTTTCTCTCCTGCTTGGGATTCTATCAAACATGGATGTGATCCTCAGCACTCTGCAGACTTTTAGGCCATGAGAAGATACCAACCAAGCTGGGCGCGGTGGCACAAGCCTGTAATCCCAGCACTTTGGGAGGATGAGACAGGAGAATCGCGAGTTCAAAGCCAGCCTCAGCAACAGCGAGGCGCTAAGCAACTCAGTGAGACCCTGTGTCTACATAAAACACAAAATAGGGCTGAGGATGTGGCTCAGTGGTCGAGTGCCCATGAGTTCAATCTCCAGTACCAAAAAAAAGAAGAAGAAGAAGAAGATACTGGACAATACACTGGAAGGTAGAAAACACCTGGCTTTTGATGCCACTGAGCCACTGCTCCAGCCGTTACGGTCTAAGCTTACATCGCAACACATAGTAGGTATTCATCATTCATGGATGTCTGACATCTTTTTCATAAATCCTTAATATTAGTTTCCCATGAGTTCTATCTTCCTATACTATATTCTAAAATCCACTGATCAGACAACTGTATTGCTAGACTGAGGACATGGGTCCCAAGTTCTGCCAGTCATACCCAGTCATATGGATTATAATTCAGAAAAGAGAAGTAAAATGGCCACCATAGGCCAGGTGATCAGTCTTCTAATAGGGCACTGTTAGAGGCAACTGGTCCTTTTAGAGAATCTATAACGGAGCTTTTGAAGACTGGTCCCTGGGGTCATTAGCACCAAGCAGCAAGCACAGCCACAGTAGAATTTTCCTAGAAAATCCCACAATGGGGTAAAGGACTGACCCCTAGCGACATTGCTCCTGGCTGTTATACCCATGCCTAGTTCTCTATACCACCACCCCTCCCCCAACACTACTGAATATCTTGTAAAAAGATTCCTTTCTCCCAGGTGTGGTGCACATGCCTATAATCCCAGTGACTTGGGAGGCTGAGGCAGGAGGCTCAAAAGTTCCAGGCCAGCCTGGGCAAGTTAGTCTCAAAATAAAATATCAAAAGCCTGTCTCAAAGTAAAATATTAAAAGAGCTAGGCATGTAGTTCAGTGGTAGAGCATTCCTGTGTTCAATCTCTAGAAGAAGGAAGGAAGGAAAGAAAGAAAGAAAGAAAGAAAGAAAGAAAGAAAGAAAGAAAGAAAGAAAGAAAGAAAGAAAGAAAGAAAGAAAGAGAAAGAAAGGAAGGAAGGAAGGAGGGAGAGAGGGAGGGAGAAAAGGAGGGAGGGAGGGAGGGAAGGAAGGAAGGAAGGAAAGAAGGAAGGAAGGAAGACAGGCAGACCTTCCTATGTGAATATCTACAATGGATTCTGTTAGCGCAAAAAGACCGGGAGAAAAGCAAACTTCACAAATCATTCCAGGCTTTATTCAGGAACAGGACTACATCTATGGGGAGGGACCCACTTTCCTGGTGGAAAATGAGCCACTGAACAAAGAAAAGGACTGGGTTTATATAGGTTATCCCGGGAGGTGGTCTGGTTAGCATATAAATTTTCCTGGACACTTAGGAATTTGAGGTTTGTTCCGTCAATCAATGAAATGGTCACTTTTAGTGCTCAGGAAGTTGAACTCTTGGGTCTGGGGTCTTGTGTTTTTGCAGGTCAATACCTGCCAAAGGTTATCACCGCAGTATGGTGAGACACTCCTTCCTGCCTGTAATTAGCACCAGGAAGACGTTTGTTGGGGGAGGTAAAAGCTATCAGTGCATGGCTATTTTTCCTTTTTCTCAGGCTACATTATTTTCAGTTCCTACACCTATTAGATTCCTCTCATTTGCAAACAAAAACCCTAACCTAAAGGGTTAACCTACACCTCTAACAATCTGTTCCAAATAACCCAAAACCTAGACAGAGTCTTAAACATAAAGATGCCTACAGCTATACTATCTATAATGGTGAAAAAATTTTAAACATGTCCCACAATGAGATCCTTATTAAGTAATCCGTAATAAAGCTACTTAAAGTCTCTTATAAAAGGTTCGTAATAACATAGGAAACTGCTCAGACAATAGTACAAAGCCATATGCTCTCTCATCACAGCCATATGGCAATGGAAGCCCCAGAAGCATCTCCCTCAACTGGGTAAAGCATTTCTCTTACCCCTCCAGTGGCAAACACCTTGGAGGTATCTGCCAGGCCCATGAGTAACCCCCTCTTCCTTGAGAATGGCCTTCCCACAACCACAAGAGTGGAGTCTGGAAACCAAGTTTGCAGCTCAGGATCCCCACTCCCCAGCCAGACAGGACCTGCTACCTGGGAAGACTGGCAGACCCAGGGTTGGTGAGACTTCTCTCCCAGTATTTGGACTCAGAATGAACCCATTCGTGTTCTTGTGTGACTGGAACTGAGGGCCAAGAACACAAGAGGCACAGGGTGGCCATCTTCCTCCTTAAGGGCAGAGCAGGTAGAAAAGCTAGCATGCTAAGAACAATGGAGGAGGAGGGGAAAGAGCAGAGGAAGAGAGGGAGAGAGGAAATTGACAGCTTAGGTTGGTCAGGATGATGGACCAGAGGAGAAGGACACCTTTAAGGGAAGAAAAACAAAACTTTTGGAGGTTGGAGTTGCTTCAAAGATCTTGACTAGTGCCAGGTGCGGTGGCTCAAGCCTGTAATCCCAGCACTTAGGGAGGCTGAGACAGGAGAATCGCCGGTTCAAAGCCAGCCTCAGCAATGGCGAGGCTGCTAAGCAGCTCAGTGAGACCCTGTCTCTACATAAAACACAAAATAGGGCTGGGATGTGGCTCAGTGGTCGAGTGCCCCTGAGTTCAATCCCTGGTACCAAAAAAAAAAAAAAAAAAAAAGATCTTGACTAGTGCCAGATGAGTACTGGTGCTAGAAAACCAGTCCAGAGATGGGTCTTGAAAGATTAAAATGTGGAGTTCGCTCCAAACTAGAGGCAACACGCTCCACATACCAAGGGATCTTTATTCATGGTAGGTGTCTATGCAGGTGGGCACCCAGGAGAAGGAAGGAGGGGAGAAGGGCAGAGGGGACGCGGGGCATGGAATTTATAGGGCCCTCTGTGAACGCGCGCTGGGGTATGGGTTGGTCACTTCAAAATTGGCATGATAGATAAGCATTCGTGGTTCCGCGGTGACCTTCTTTGATGTAGGAACCTGAGCAGCCAGGCTTTGTTCTCTCTGGCCGGCCAGAAACTGCTGGGGAACTGCCTCGGCTTTAGAGAGTGGAGGGGCCCAAATAGTGTGAGAGGGTTGTTTATACCTTACAGGTCTTTAGTAGAGAAAGCAGAAGATCCAGGCCTTGAGGAGATAAATGGGTAAAAGAGAACATTTAGGAAGTTTGCTGAATAATTCTCATTGCAGTTCCTTTAAGAAAGCCTTTAGGGACTCTATTCATTACCTTCATCGAAGCTTCTAGAACTGCTGGCCTTGGTGACGCATGCCAATAACCCCAGTGACTTGGGAGGCTGAGGCAGGAAGAGCCTGAGTTCAAAGCCAGCCTCAGCAACTTAGTGAGGCCCTGACCAACTTAGTGAGACTCCTCTCAAAATAAAATGTAAAGGAGCTGGGATTGTAGCTCAGTGGTAGAGCGCTTGCCTCGCATGCGTGAGGCCCTGGGTTCGATCCTCAGCACCACATACAAGGCAATAAAATAAAGACATTGTGTCCATCTACACCTAAAAATTAAAAAATTAAAAAATAAAAAGGGCAGGGGATGTGGCTTAGTAGTTGAGAGCCCCTGAATTCAATCTCCAATACAAAAAAATAGTTTCTGGAACCTTGTATGTGTCTTTTGGATGTTTAATTGCTCTGAGATCGTCTTGATAAAAGGAGGCCCAGTTTTATTCTGAGTTCACAGGGTCGGGGAGGCACTAGGAGACAATCAAGGATGAGCGATATCGGGGTGGTCATTCTAAAATTAAGAGGGAAGGGGCACGAAAGGTTTGTGCAGTTTCTGGGGAAAGCACTTCCAGCGACTGCCTATTCAGACAGCTCCCCAGAGAGCAGAAGGAGCTGTGGTGTGCAGAAAACCCCTCGTCCTTCTGCCCCATTTGCAATGGAACCTCTCCAGGAATCCTGCTTGAAATGTGATCCAATTAATGGTGATAAGCTGACTGCTGATCACAGTGATTAAAGCCTTTGCTGATGCAGAAAAGCCTGATCCTTGCAAGGACCAGACAGAGCAGCCCTCCCCCACCCCAGGCAATTATGCAGCCTGACCAGTTAACAGTGAATGACTACTGTCCCCTCCACACCCTCAAAGCCCCAGGACTGGAGAGACCAAGAATTTCCCACCCTGCCACCTCAGGAGAGATGACTCAAATCCAGACATGGCAAGCAGTCCTTGTTTCTCCCTGAGACTCATTTTCCCTAAAGAAGACCTAGGTTTTCCATGAGGCCTCCCAGAACCTCTGAGAAAGAAGAATGAGCTATCAGAAAAAGAACTTTCTGGAAGATTATGGCTGTATGTCTTAGAGAAGTTATTATACTCCCATAAGGATCAAGAATGTGGTCCTGAAAAGAAGTACCTTTCTACCTGGGATGCCCTATCCCATTAACTCAGAATTCTTCAAGCAGCTTTTGCCTCCCTCTCTCGATCACATTCTTGATTCTTCAATTATTTGGAAAGTCTTATGATGTTTGTATAAAAAGATGATCAACCTGTCATAAAGAATTCCCCGCACACGGTCTAACAAACACATCATCTGTACTCCCTCACAATCATGTCCCAGCCTGCCAGCCTGCAGCTCCAAAATGGCAGAGGTGGCCCACCAGGGAGCTGACATCTCTAATTAGGAAGAGAGACTTGATTAGCATAGTCACAGCAATGAGAACTCTCTGGGGAATCCAATGAAAGCCTGGAGAAGCTTCAGACATGCCCGGGCAGAACACAAAGAGAAGAGAAATGTGCTGTATGTTAACCAGGAAAGGTGATGTCCTCAACAGGCCTTGGCCAACACTTGTGTTGGAATAAGACCCTTCATTCATCCTTTCTCCATCCTCCAGCAATCTGCATTCAGTTATCTATCAGCATAGACACCCATCTTTCTTTTACACATTCCATCAGTTTATTTGTCTACCAATCCATTCAATTATCCACCCACCTTCCTTTCATATTCATCCAGATTCATCATTCTCCATCTTTATCCACTTTTGTTTTAATCCATCCATCGTCTTGCCCACTCATCAGTCTGTCCACCTCTCTGAGTTCCAGCCAGCCATCTGTTCATCCAGCTACGCTGTCTTGAGTCTCTGGGTTTTATGTATGTCTTCAAAAAACCACCCTGCAGCTGGGCACGGTGGCTCAAGCCTGTAATCCCAGCACTTAGGGAGGCTGAGACAGGAGAATTGCAAGTTCAAAGCCAGCCTCAGCAACAGCGAGGCGCTAAGCAACTCAGTGAGACCCTGTCTCTACATAGAATACAAAATAGGGCTGGGGATGTGGCTCAGTGGTTGAGTGCCCCTGAGTTCAATCTCTAGTACCAAAAAAAAAAAAAAAAAAAAAAAACCACCCTGCCACCTCTCCATCCAACCAGCATAACTGTATGCAGGATCTAGGCCAGGTTCTGTGGCTACAGGTATGAGCACCAGCTGGTCTTCATCCATAAAGATCTCACAGTCTAGTGAAGTCAGGGACTCTATGAATAAATCCTATGCAATAACCTCCTCTGTGGACCTGAATGTGTTCTCTGTCTGGGATCCTCAAGCAGCACTTTGGGTTGCCGTAGCACCAGGACCATCGCTACCTGGACCGGGGAGAGTTTACCAGCAGGCTCAGAAAGTGGAAGAGGGGAACAGCAACCCATATGGGACCATCAAAGCACTGGTCCCAGAGCAGCCGCCTTTCAAGTGCCGGGACTAGGCAGGAGCGGGTACTCTTTGGAAGTCTAATACTTCCTCCCTTCAGCCCCTAGACCAGCATTGTCCAAAAGAAGTATAATGTGAGTCACATCATTTAAAATTTTCTAGTAGTCATGTTTAAAAAAGAAACAAGTAAAATTAAAATTTCAATATATTTTTCTTTACTTTATCTTATTATTCAATATTTTACTCATATAAAATATTATAATTTTAATATGTATTCAGTACCAAAAAATAATACGATAGTTTACTTTCTTGCACAAAGTCTTCAAAATCTAGTGTGTATTTTGTACTTACAGGTCTTCTCAATTCAGTCTAGGTACATTTCAAGTGCCCAATAGTCCATGTGGTGAGTGGCTACCACATTAGACAATGTAATTCTAGACTCTTCATGACTATTTTAAAGACAGACCAGATCATGAGGCCACCTAATCACCTGGAGCCTTTCCCAGTTAATATTTGCTAAATATTTGCTTGGTAGTTAGTCATAAGAATAGCTGAGCACAATGACAGGAAGGATATAAAGCAAAGGGTACCGATGACAATATTCACAACCTTCCTGGGTTAGTTTTCCATTGCTGTAATGAGAGACCTGAGAAAGTCAACTTACAAGAGAAAATTTTTATTTTAGCTCATGGTTTCAGAGGTTCCAGTCCATGGTCACCTGGCTCCATTGTTTCTGGGCCTATATGACATCATGGCGGAGAAGACGTGGCAGAGCACAACTGCTCACCTCATGGTGGCCAGGAAGCAGATAGAGAGACAAAGTAGGACAGAGGAAGGGACAAAATAGATCTTTCAAAGACACACCCTCTTCCAAGTAGGCCCCACCTCCAAGATTTCTATGACTTCCCGATAGTGCCACCAGCTGGGGACCAAGTCTTAAGCGCAGGAGACCTTGGGAGACATTCCAGGTCCAAACTACAACACCTCTACTGTCCTGAGCAAATAAAGCCCAGCCCCAAACCAGACACCCCTCTTCGCAAAACCTCGTGCACCCCAGACTGGCCTCCAAATACAGTACAGCCATCTGCTGTGCTTCCTGAACTGTCCCCACTTCTTAAAAGGCCCTCAAGTCCCATCCACCTACAGACACAACTGTTCTGTCACCAGGGTCTGCTCCATCTTTGTGCCTGTTCAGAGCTATGGTAGCTGCTCCACAAAGTGGGGCTCCAGGACACTGGCCAGCCAATCTGCCTCAAAACCAGCTGGATCACTGTTCACATCAATTTTTATCTCCTCCAGTGACTCCTCTCTCCCCTAAGACCAGCAGCTAAGGTTGGGAACACACAGAGATACTGATCCATGTTCTTCGGGATCCCAGAACCATTCCGCACCCCAAAGCCAGGCCTGTGAGGAGGAACCCAGACTGATTTATCACTCAAGACATCTCACCATCAGGTTCCACCTTCCTCCATCATCTCCCCCAAAAAGTGCTGGCCCTGAAGATCCCAGTCTCGTGCTGCTTTCAACACATTTCAAGACTCCACACCTCTGTGCCCTTGCCCATCGTGTTCCTTCTGCCTAGACTGTTTTTTCCTCCTTTCCTTTCTCTGCTTAGAAAAATCCTTACAAAGCTGGGTGTGGCAGCGCATGCCTGTAATCCCAGCACTTTGGGAGGCTGAGGCAGGAGGATCGCAAGTTCAAAGCCAGCTTCAGCAACAGCGAGGCCCTCAGCAACTCAGTGAGACTCTGTCTCTACATAAAACACAAAATAGGGCTGGGGATGTGGCTCAGTGGTCGAGTACCCCCAAGTTCAGTCCCTGGTGCCAAAAAAAAAAGTCCTTACAACAATCAGGGATCAGCCATCCCTTAAGACAGTGAAGACTTCCCTGATAGCCCCAGACCCACCCACATGCCTACAAAGAACACAACTGATGGTGCTTTCCGTGTCCCTCCATGCTCTGAATTCCCTGAAGGGCAGATATGAGACTTGTTACCTCAAGAGTGCCCAATGGGCACACAGGAGGGTCTCAGAAAATGTTTATTAAATAGTCAAGTGGCAGCAGGGCACGGTGTCACATGCCTGTAATCCCAGTGGCTCCGGAGGCTGAGGCAGGAGGATCACAAGTTCAAGGCCAGTCTCAGCAACTTAGGGAGGCCCTAAGCAATTCAACAAGACCTTGTCTCTAGATATTTTTTTTTTAATATTTTGTTTTAGTTGTAGATGAACACAATATCTTTATTTATTTTATGTGGTGCTGAGGATCGAACCCAGTGCCTCACGTATGCGAGGCAAGCGTTCAACCTCTGAGCCATAACCCCAGCCCCTCTAGATATTTTTTAAATGGCTGGGGATGTGGCTCAGTCATTAAGCATCTCTACGTTCAATTTCCAGTACCAAAAAAGAAAAAAAAAAAATAGCCAGGTGGGAACAGTAAGGCTTACTAATAGCCCACATCACCAGTGGGCTGCCTGGGTTCCTCCCTCTTAAACTCGACCTCCAGCTATTTCTTGGAACCTCACCTGCCTGTGGAACCCAGACAGCTTCAGCTGGCATCCTTGGCACAGCAGGTGTGCACAGATCAGACCCCTCCTGGAGCAATTCTCCATAGAGACCCATGTCCATCTCCAGTTCTTTTTCTCCTATGCTGCAGACTTCCATGACTCTCTAGCATCCTCCAGTTCTCACTCACACACTCCAAAGGGATATCCTCCTGGTTCTGGATGGGGGATGTCAAATGTCACAGTAATTTAGTTTGCTCAAGAGTTGATTGGGAGATTATTTATCTGTGTTCTCTAGAAATGAAGGCTCTACTAGATCTTGCTGATTATATTACCCTACTGAGAGGCAGAAATAATCCTGAAGGTGGCAAGTTAAATCACCACTTTGTAATTTACTAAAACAAAACTAATACCCAAAGAAATGTTTTCTCTGCCGTTTTATAGCAATTTCACCATTAAGCTGTCTTTGATTGCAATTCATAACAATGAATAAAGCCAAGGGAAAAGGATATCTTCAGTCCTGCTGAAGAATTTATTCTGAATATGAATTATTTTCCCCATAAACAAAAACACCAGGCATCACTTCCAGAATAGCCACGGCCACCCAAAATGACGAGCCAGAACGACCAGGGTCACACTGCAGAAGCAAACTGCGGCGTGATCCCTCCTCCCCAAAGAAAACCACCAAGCCTCTTGGCAGGATGGAGGCCTGGTTATCTGTGTCCTTTCCCTCCCTCACCCACGCGCCCACCCCATGCTACTTGCTTAATTAACACAAGGTAATTCTGCAGTTTCTCCACTTAATGTGGCTCCTGTGGAGGGAGGTCTTCCTTCCCAACTCCCACCACAGCTCATGCTTTCACACGTGTGGCTATTAAATGTCTGTCCCCACCGGAATCTGCACCCCATCAGGGCAGGGACCAAGTGTTTCTTTTGCTCATCTTTTTTTTTTTACGTCCAGTAGGGGGGAAAAATATATTGACTAAATACTAAGAACAAGATCAGGGTTTTTTTTTTTTATTGACATTGTTGCTTCTTTTGGTACTGGTAGCTTTCCCACTGAGCTATATCTGCAGACTTTTTTATTTTCTATTTTGAGACAGGGTCTCACTAAATTTCTGAGGCTGACCTTGAACTGGCAATCCTCCTGCCTCAGTCTCCTGAGCCTTAAGCTATGATAGCCTCTTGGTTCCCCCAGTCTCATCCCCCAGGCCTGTACCACCACAAAATCAGGGTTCTGATGCTTATAAATCTTCAAAGGCAACACATACTCTCTATATGCTCAGCCAGAAGGCGGCCCCCAATGGCCCAAGACTGACCCTGGACATCATTTATCCTCCTAAGTGAGCATGGACGGCTGTGATGGTTAATTGCAGGTGTCGACCTGATTGGATTAAGGGAGGCCCCAATAGCTGGTGAAGCATGATTTCTGGGTGTATCTGGGAGCGGGTATCCAGAAGAGATGGGCATTTGAATCAGTGGACTTAGTAAGGAAGGTCCTCCCTCACCCACTGTGGTCAGCTCCTGTCAGCCCAGACAGAGCAAAAAGGCAGAGGAAAGCGAAGTTCACTCGTTGTCTCTCTCTCCCTTGTAGCTGGGGCACCCTTTTCCTCCCGCCCTGGGACATCAGAACTCCAGGTTCTCTGGCCTTGCGCCTGTGGCTCCCTGGGTTCTCAGGCCTTTGTCCTCTGTCAACAGGACAGAGCTACAACACTGGCTTCCATGCACAGTTCTGAGGGCGTTAGACTTGGACTGAGCCACACCACCAACTTCCCTGGCCCTACAGCTTGCAGAGAGCCTGACATGGGACTTCCCCACCTCCATAATCACCTGGGCCAACCCCCCTAAAAAATATCCTCTGAAGCCAGGCGCGGTGGCACAAGCCTGTAATCCCAGCACTTAGGGAGGCTGAGACAGGAGAATTGCGAGTTCAAAGCCAGCCTCAGCAATGGCGAGGCGCTAAGCAACTCAGTGAGACCCTGTCTCTACATAAAACACAACATAGGGTTGGGGATGTGGCTTAGTGGTCGAGTGCCCCTGAGTGCAATCTCCAGTATCAAAAAAAAAAAAATTCCCTCTGAGAACTTTGGTTACAGGAGTGGGAGCAGGCAGAGGGCAGGGGGACAGTAAAGACGGTGGAATATGATGGACATCATAGCCCTAGCTTTATGTATGACTACATGTATGCTGTGATTCTACATCACGTACAACCAGAGAAATGAAACATTGTGCTCCATCTATGTACGATGAATCAAAATGCACGCTGTTATCATGTATACCTAAGTAGAATAAATAAATAAATAAAAATTTTTTAAAAATTCCCTCTGAGATGCATCTATATCCTGTTGGTTCTGTCTCTCTGGAGAACACAGGCTAATACAACGGCTCAGGGCCACTTGTTCATAGAATTGGGGACATACATCCCAGTGCTGTCACAGGTGTAACCTTCAGGCTAGTCTGTTTATTAAACAGAGAATCACATACAAGAGCATCACAAAATATTTAGTGAGGACGCACTGGGACCTGGCTCCTCCTGGGACTGAGAATCAGAAAAACACACATGAATATGTGCTAGCCAGGATACACACTAGATCCTTCAGTTATTCTAAAAAATCTGTAAAATCAAAGTGGTCCCCAGAGACACAGACCTTCCAAATCTAAGTCCAAGGAGACAGGTTTATGGATCATTATTAAATTGCTGAGAAAAGGTATAAACCAGCAGAATATTAAACATAAATCAGACAAATGAGGCTGCGGCCCCATTAGTAACGAGGACACTTGGACAGTGGCCAGTGGACACTTGGTTCAGAGTATGGGGGTTGGGGATAGGGAGGGAGAAGGCCTGGGCCTCACAGCCCCAGGCTCCTAACCAGGTCTGCCTCAAGTCCCTGGCCTTTAGACTTTATGCTCAAGAATGTAGAAACAAAGTCATTTTCATAAGTGTGAATGGTGTATTTTGACAGTTGCAAGCTCTAGCACCCCAGCCAGGCCAGGGAGAGACAGAGAGGACAGGACAGAATTGCCACATCCACTCAACACTCAAGACTGAGGCTCTGAGAAGTTACGTGAACCATCTACAATGAGGAAACCAGGGCAGAATGGGTCACCTATCTCACCTCCTGCCCAGGAGGCAGATGCCAGCGCCTCCTAATGTTCTCGCCATGTGGACCAGGCCCCCCAGAGGGCACGACTGGCCAGCTCCTTCTCCCATTTGCCCCTCAGAAAAACCGGACAGGGGACCACTCCCCAAAACTCCCTGTATGCTTGCCAAAGAGCCTCACCCCACTCATTCCCCAAGGTCAGAGCACCAGGCTGGGCTGGAGTGGACATCAGGGGAAAGAGCAGACCTTTACTAGACCCGAGGGACAACAGCTAAGCAGGGCAGCCCAACGGCCCACGGTGCTCCCCACCCTGAGTGTCACGACAGGGCTCTAGTCGTGACAGATAATCCTGACACATCAAGGGAAGGCCAAGGCTGACTCCCGCCCCCACCCCGTCTCCCCTTCACTACTGATGACCATGACGGCACTCTCCTGCCACAGCAGAGCTCAGGGCCAAGTCTGAGTGGGCAAGGAAGGACATCGTTTTGTTTAATAGATTATTTTACTGAGAAAAGCTATTAAATGGAACCAATGATTGAGTCAAAATAACTTGAGATGTTTTGGCCTAGGAGCACCAGCTTGGAATGCACCAAGTTCAGACCCCAGGGCAACCACTGTGCACCTGAGGCCAGCTCTGCTGGGTCTCCGACAGTCCCACCCTTGGTTTACTCAGCACCCTTGACAACCTGGCACTGGAGCACAGCAATGAAAACTCACACATGGCCCCTGCCCTCCTGGAACTTCCAGTCCAGTAGCTACAAAGTAAATGAGACAAGTACCAGGAACAATTGCTCTGATTTCCTGAGTGCTGACTTTTTGACAGGTACTGTTCTCAGAAATTCACATGTATTCACTCGCTGAATCCTTTAAGTTCTATTATTTCCATTTACACATGAGGTACAGAGGGGTTAAATAGCTTGCCCAATGTCACACAGCCGGTAAATAGGGGAATCAAGAACAACCATCCCAGATAGGTCTGGTTCTAAGTCCTTTAAGTCTTTTTGTTTTTTTTTTAACCATAACTTCATACTCATTGGTCCATCTTTCCCAATCCCTGCCTCCACTGTTCTCCCTAGCCCTTGATAACCACCATCCTACTCTCAGCTTCTAGGAGAGCAACTTTTTTAGATTCTACATGAGTGAGATCATGTGGTATTTTTCTTTCTGTACGAAACCCTTTTTCTTAACCCCCTCACTCTATACCTCTTATGATAAGACCTCTGAAACAAACAGGGTAATGAGGAAGAGCAATTGATAGAGGTTCTTTTGACTCAGGGAAAACCTCTCTAAGGAGGAATGGAGACCTGAAGGAAGTGAGAGTGGGAGCCATGGAGACATGGGAGGACTGAGGAGAAGCCTTCCAGATAGCAGAAACTGTAACACATCCTGGCACATAACGAAGCATGGGCATGTTCAAAGAACAGAAGGCTACAGGGACAGTAGAATCAGGAGAGGAGGACAGTAGGCCCAGATCCCCTTGGTAAAGAGGTAGCTTGATTCCATGTGCACAGGAAACACAGGTTGGAAGCTGCTGGGGCAGGACCTCAGACACTGAGTCACCTCTCCCTCATCCACCAGGGAGGCCTTGACAGGTCCCACAGCCTTTGAGGAGGTGGCATAAGCAAAGGCCTCAGTGTTGGAAAACAGCCCTCACAGTTCTCAGCTCCAACAGGAAGGCGCTGGGAGTGCCCAGGGCAGCCACTCCCAGGGTGTCCATGACCAAGGGTGGCAGTGGACCCACCTCCAGTGAGAGGTGGGACACAGAGGTTGAGTGAGGCCAGAGCTCCAGATGCCTATGAGGGCATCTCTGAATCCACCTGGCAGATCATTTTGCCCAATTCTCTACCAAGCTGACCTCTCTGGCACTAAATTCCTATTTTGGGCAAAAAAGAAAAAAAAAATGTTTTTTCCTTCCTGGACCTGCAAGGACCGGAAAACTAATCCCACTAGCATTTTGGGCTGTGCAATGAGATTGGAGGATTTCATAGGCAGCATGGAGCTGGGGCCAGAGATTGAAAAGATGGCTTGGATGTACGCTGACCATGGGGATGTGGAGGACAGTGAATTTTTTTGGCCTCAGCTTCTCACTACATGTGCCAAACACTGATGGGGTGTGTTCCCCTATTTGTCCCCTCTGCATGTAGTCAAGAATAATAAAGCCAGGGACATCTGGGAGTAGAGGACTCAGAAAAAAACGTATTCCCTCAAATGTGAATAATACTATTAATAATAACAAAATCTACATTTAATGAGACCCACAAGTCATTCAATCTTCATTTAATTATGAGTATGCTTCATTTAATCTCCTTAATAACCTTATGAGATAGGTAATGTTCTTATGCCCATTTTACAGATAAAGAAAGGGAGCCCCAGGGAGGATAAGTAACGTCCCCAAGTTCCCACAAGTAGTAGAGACAGAATTTGAATGGGCCCTGGCTTCCTTCAGAGGCTGTATTCTTTATGTCTCATTAAGAAGACCCCTTTACATAAAGGACCCAGGGTGGGTTTATCTCTCACTGAATGCCAATGCTCCATTAAACGTGCTGAATAAGAATGTAGTTCTCACCAGGTATCAGAAACAGTGCTAAGCACTGGTCATACATCACCTCGTTGAATCCTTGCAGGTAGATTTAGTTTTCACTTCCCAGTTCATGAGTCAGGAAGCAAAGGTTTGAAGTTAATTACAGGCTCCAGGGCCAGGTCACAGAGGAGCAGCCGCTCTGGCTCAGGGTTGTCTAAGCTACACACTCAATCTGTGTGTCCGCTGCTAAGAGTCCATTACCCTGTGGCTCTGGGCAGACTGGGCTTCCCCAGCATCCTGCTCAATGAGGCCAGGTGGGAGCTTCTGGTCCCCATGAGGAAAGCTGAGCCTGGCTCTAGCCCAGGCTAGAAACATCCCCTCTAGGATATGTACCCCCACCAGGAACTGCTCCTGCTCCAGCTCCTGCAGACAGGCTGTGCCAAGGCCACAGGACCCAGAGAGAGACCTCAAGTCAGGTTCTTCCTCCTCTCAGGCCCTATAGCTCAGGACTGCAGACCTACTGGGTTCCCATTATCGCCACATCTTGGGGAACACCCTGCCACATGACTATCGGAAGGAAACATGGCCAGAACCTAACCTTAAGGAGACTGAAGAGGAACACCAACTCCTAAGGATGACCCATAGTCACCACAGGCAGATGAGGGGTCTGGCGCAGGACAAGGGGTAACCATGGACAACATGAGGGCTAGACTGAGGGCCAGACAAGCTAACAGGGACCATATAGAGAAGGGACACCGCACACTCTCAGCCCAGATGGCAGGGTGCAGCCAGAGACTTCCCCTCCTGACAGCCCACAGCTGCCAGGAGGAAGGAGGCCATCTGGAACTGAGGGTGAGGCAGCTCTGTGTCCCCACCAGCCCTCGGTGCTCCTGTGGACAACCATCTGCTCCCCCAGCTGCTGGGCTCAGGCCTCTCCCTTCACTTCCCTCGCCCTAATGGCCCACCTGGGTCTCTCCATGTGCCCACACACTACAGGGCCCTCACACGTGTTCTCGCTAATCTTCAAATCACCCCGAGATAGGACAATTAGCAGCTCCATTTTACAGATGAGGAAACTGAGGCACAGAAAATTGCAATGCCTTGCCCCATAATCAGCCAACCCATATGTGGCGAGACCAGGAGGGGAGCCAATCCCATCCAATTCCAAAGGCTTCGATGTTCTCTGTCAACCTCAGGCCCCAGCAGACATTTCTATACCCTAGTTCTCCAAAGGACCAACCTTGGGAAACCTCATCACAGCCTCCCCAGGGACTGGTACTGACTTCTTTCCCTGGCCTCCTGCCCCCAGGGCTTCTTGCAAAGTCTTCATTTCCTGCTATCCACTCTCTGGCTGCCCAAGGAAGCAGTGATAGGCTCAAGCCCAGACATTTCCTGTTCCCTGGCTGCAGAGTGGCAGCATCAGGTCCCCAAATGTTGTTTACTAATAAATCCCTGAGAATTTATAATAAAGTTGATGGGCCCTAACTGATGGGCCCAGGACAAAAGGGAGTCAATTACCCAACACTCTCTGCTATGATCTTAAAACAGATGTTTGAGTGTGTAAAATTATGGCTTGTGCTTGGGAACTGCAGATACAATTCCAACCTTCCCTTTTATTGCCACTCATAAATGTTAAATGCAGCAAGATCTACATCACAAATTCAGTTGTTGCCATTTTGTCCTGCGTTCCTGAAGCCAAGGCTACATTTCAGAGTTGGTGTCCTGGTAATTACTCCACAATTCCAGTGAACAGTATGCAGCCATTCTTTGTTTCCTCGCAACATGCAGCAGAGGACAGGCCACCCCTGCTCACCACTGTCCTGGGCGGGGAGGAGCCTAGGGGAGTCACCAGCTCCTGTCCACAGAGTTTATATTTCAGGTGATGGAAATTGGCAAACTGAGCCCCTCCCGGCCTTCTGGAACTCAAATCAGCCTGAGTCTGAGCACATTTACACGGGTCAGGTGGGAAGATAAGATGGGTTCATGTGCATTTGGGTGTGATTTGCATACAGAGTTATACTTGGTTCTCTAGAACTTCCCAAGCCACTCACAAGGAGACCTCCAGGGCTGGGCAACAGCCCTGTTCCCTACAACCATCCACAGAGGAAGTGAGGGATGCAGAGGGAGAGAGGGAGACGGGAGCCTGGGTACGTGCAGCCAGATTGAGAATTCAGCAGTGTCTTGACATCTGTCCTCAGGACCAGAAGCCTTTCCTATGTGTGCCCTGAAAGTCCCTGAGAAACCAGCACACAAAAGGGCCTGTAATGTTGTGTCACCTCAAAAAAAGGAAAAACAAAAAAAAAGCCATGTCCAAGTCCTTTCCCTAGTACTTCAGAATGGGACCTTGTTTGGAAATAGGGTCTTTAGAGTTAATCAAGTTAAAATAGGTCATTAAGACAGCCCCTAATCCACATGACTTGTGTCCTTGTAACAAAAAAAGGGGCAAATACAGACGCAGGACGTGCACAGAGAGAAGATGATATGGAGGATGATGTGGAGACACAGGCAGACGGCCTTCTAGAAGACAAAGAATGCCTGAGGCCTCCTGAAGCCAGGAGAGAGGCCTGGAGCTGGCTGTCCCTCACGGCCCTCTGAGGAGACAACCCAACAACTTGCAGACCTCTGGCCTCCAGGACCAGGAGAGGATGAATCTCTGTTGCTTAAGCTGCCCAGTTTGTCATACTTTGTCACAGCAGCCGTAGGAAATGAGCACACTTGCCATTGCTGGAACACCATGCCAGACAGTCAATCAGAAAAAGCCAGAAATGGGCCACTTGGCATTTAGGGGGCACAGCTTTGCCCTTGGTCCATGGAAGGTCCAGAGGCAGGTCCACCCTAACATGAGAGTCTACCTCCAGAGCTCAGGAAAGTCACCAGCAAGCATGACATGATTTCCATGTGTAGGAAACTGGGCCACTGTAACACAAACAGGGCTGAAGAGAAAGGGAAGTTGAATCATCCCCATGTCTGCCAACGAAGGAAGAAGAAAAAGGCTCAAGGAAATGGTGTGAAGGAGACATCACCAGAATTTCCACAGAAGCTCCTTAAAGCAAGGCCCAACCTCTGTCCCCAGGAGCCCAGTATAAAAAGGAAGTGAAGATGTAGATCCACATTGTCACCGGGAGGAGAAAGTCACAATGGCTAGCAAATTAAGTCCTCTAGGAACAAAGAGAGAGGACTAAGCTGAAGACACACAGGTGACTGGCCAGAAAGAAGATGGTGTGTCCCTTTATCCAGAATAACAGCATGTGATCAAAGCCTTGACCCCACCTAGCCTGCCTTCTCAGCCATCCAGGATGTCACCTTTGAGAAAAGGTGACAGGGAGCTTTGTCAGGAAGCCTGGGAGGGACCCTGATCTCTTGCTACTGTATAAGCATCATCATTTCAGAGAAATCTTAGCCCCAATCCTATTTTGTAGCAAGAAGTTAGATAAGAGGCTAAGTCAGGTGTGGTAGTGCACGCTGGTAAATCCCAGCTACTCAGGAGGCTGAGGCAGGAGGATCAAAAGTTCCAGGCCTGGCCAGGCGCGGTGGCACAAGCCTGTAATCCCAGCACTTAGGGAGGCTGAGACAGGAGAATCGCGAGTTCAAAGCCAGCCTCAGCAATGGCGAGGTGCTAAGCAACTCAGTGAGATCCTGTCTCTACGTAAAACACAAAATAGGGCTGGGGATGTGGATCAGGGGTCAAGTGCCCCTGAGTTCAATCTCCAGTACCAAAAAAAAAAAAAAAAAAGTTCCAGGCCTGCCAGCCATGGTGGCTCATGCCTGTAATCCCAGCACTTAGGGAGGCTGAGACAGGAGAACCGCAAGTTCAAAGCCAGCCTCAGCAACAGCGAGACGCTAAGCAACTCAGTGAGACCCTGTCTCTACATAAAACACAAAATAGGGCTGGGGATGTGGCTCAATGGTTGAGTCCCCCTGAGTTCAATGCCTGATACCGAAAAAAAGAAAAAAGAAAAATAAATGGCAAGGGGAAGTGCTTTCTGGGACTCCGCCCACTGACAGCCTCTAGGCTGTGGATGGTGGGCAGCATTTGTCATCCTCGTCTCCAGCCATTCTTTGCCCCGAACTTTCCTCCCCAAGCTATTTGTCTATGTCTGGTTGAGCTGTCCCCAGCTCCTCCCCAAACCCTCTCTCTACTCTTAAGCGTCCTTTACTTCTCATCTCCTGGCCACGTCCCCAGGCCTCTCCACAGCTCCCTCTATGATGATGGTCAATTATCTACTGCTAGACCAAGCGCTGCAGAAAGACAGATCTGAGCCCTGTTGACATCTGACTCACCAGGACAAGGCAGAACCCTCTGGCTGCTCAGAGAATGTTTATGGTAGGGACAAGCCAACAAGTGACTCAGGCTCTCCATCTGTCATAACGACTAGATCCCTTCTGATGGTTGCACTTGGGCCAGAAAGTCCTCAGCTCCTTGGGAAAGTTCTGCACCAGCCCCCCATTGTGGGTCAAGGGGGTTACCATCACAGTCATGCCAGATTGTCAGGAGCTACTTATTTTGAAAACTCAAATGAACAGGAAGCAATTTCATTAACAGATAGTGCTGTTTGTGAGTTGCCTCCCATTTAGGGCTTCTTTTTAAAATGTCCTTAAAAGCTATATGGAGCAGGCTGAAATGCTGAATCTGGTTTGACAGAAATTGCTCAATACATGGAAGACTGTGAGGACCCCTGCACACCATCAAGCTGCCCTCCAGTTTGGAAAGGAGAGCCTGGGAGCTGAGCATGGGGAAATTCCTCTTACCCCTTGTGCCCCTGCCTCTTGGGTTTTTCTCTTCTACCCGTTCTCCTGATTTGGCATTACAGGGACCTGGAAAACATTCTGGGCAAGACAGAACTTTCAGAGAGTGATCAACGCCAGAAGGCAGTCCTCTTTAAATGGATGGGGAAAGGTTGTGGAGAAAGCCTGCCAACTCCCATACACCAGGACATCTTGTCTCTTTCCTGTCACTCACACCTGGGCTCTCTACCATGAGGCCAGGGAAGGAAAACAAACTGGACACCTGGAGGCTCCCATCTAACCCAGGAGTCCCAAAGCTGCTCTTCTTCCTCTGCAGCAGCTGCCTTCTGGGACTCTCCAAACTCTTTACACTCTAGTGACCTCTATCCTGTACAGACAGATCTTGTCCCTGCCCCGCTGCTGGCACTAACATAATCACATCTGGCTCAAAAGGAACAGTGGGACCTCCAGCACCAGGTGGGATAAATTTATGTGAGTCCAGGAGCAAGAAGCACACTCCCTCGTGATCCAGGGGCTAGTGCCCATGCACAAGGGAGGAGGTGGTGCACCCCCGTTCCTTCCACACTGTTCCTCCAGAGCCCAGGCTCCTGGCTTGGTGAGGACAAGAAAGCAGTTTCCTCTGAAGCCCTGGAAGTTGTGTTAAGTCAATTCCATACGCCTGGATCAGCCACACCTTGCACTTCAAAGGGCCAGTTACAACTCCCACATCCATCATCTCATGTGAAGACAGCACTGGTGCTGTCCCAATTCTCTACATGGAGAAACTGGGGGTCATAGAGGTTCTCTTTTCACATCAAAATGCAGCCCGCGATCATCAACCCCCTGGGCACTTATGAGCACTGTACATTCCCAGGTCCCACGTGGACCTGCTGGATCAGATCTGCATTTTAACAAGATTGTTAGTGAGTGTGAGAAGCACTGGACTGGGTGTCTATCCAATGTCTGAAGTCAGTTCTAGAGCCTTCTTTTATAACCAGTGGTGGCACATGTGGGGTGGTTAGGGCCTAAGAGGTTAAAAGGAAACACACTTTTCTAGCTTAAGGCCTGTTGAGCCCCATCTATTTTGTTTTTAGCCACTCTGAAATAAAGAACGTGGTTGTCTCTGTTCTCCAAACTTCTGGGGCTCCTCTTGAAGTCTGAACTGCTCGCTGATTCTGACCCACAGGCCAGCCATCAGGGCAAAGGAAGAGCGATGGCGCCCCCACGTGGCAGCATCAATACTGCAGCTCATCAAACACCAAATCACAAATGGCTGGAAGGGGGACATCAGATTTTTAGGGAACAAGTACAATAGACCACCTTTAACCTCTGTTTCACCTTCCATGGCTTCAGTTATCCACAGTCAACCATGGTCTCAAAATATTAAATGGAAAATTCCAGAATTGTTTTAAATTGCACACCATTCTGAGTAGTGTGGTGAAATCTCAGGCTGTCATGTTCAATCCTGCCCAGAATGTGACTCATCCCTTTGCCCAGCATATGTATGCTGTACACACTACCTGTCCATCACGCAATGGCCATCTGGTTGTGAGATCAATTGTCTGGATATCGTTGTTAATCTCTTCCTGTCCCTGTAAATTTTATCACAGGTATGTATGTATAGGAAAAACAGTACCTGTGATTTCAAGCAATCACTGAGTCTTGGAACATATTCCCGCCACCTCTGCCCCAGATATGTAAGGACTGCTATATTGGGGGCAAATTGTTTGGAAAGCGAAAGTCCCATATTCTAGCCACAACTTTCCAGAAGTTAATACTCAGAAACCTGCTGGCATGAGAATCCCTGGCTCTCCCATCCACCAGCTTTGTGATGTTCACCAGCTTTGGCCATTTCCTCATCCAGAAGGTAGAAGGTTGGACAAGATGATTTCAAGAAGAGTTCTAATGTTCTGGTTTTTCCTCACTGAAAATACTGCATTTCCGCATTCTAGTATTCACTGAGTGCCTGCCTTCTCCATTCCATGTTTCATGTGGGTTGCAGGGAGGCAGCTGGAAACAAGGTGGAGTCCATCTTGAAGTTGTGGATGTAGAGACTCAGGACAAGTCACAGAGGAAAGGCCTTTCACCCAGCTGGGTGCTTCCCTGCCCAGGCCCTCTCCATTCTTCAAGACCTATCCCACCCAGCTCACCTACTCCTCATAGCAACCTCGCTCAGGTCCTAGAAACCTCCCCACTGGCATGGCTGACACTCTATTATTGGGACCACTGTTTTCTGGCACATCTATTCATCCAGCTCATCTTCAGGATATTTTGCTGGGATTTACACCCTAGAAGTTAAGCCACTGAGAGGGTCTTCCAAATGTTTCCAGCTTTTTCTTCCCCAAGCATTAGCCAAGTCTAATCTAAATAATAGACCAGTATATTTCAAAGTTGTAAAGTGCATGTAGAAAAAAGCAATTAATGTGAGACCTTCAGTATGCGGTGGGTCAAGGCCTGCTACCCTGTGATAAGGGTCTCAAAATATTAAATGGAAAATTCCAGAATTGTTTTTAAACTGCACACCATTCTGAGTAGTGTAGTTTAAGTGTTCTCTCTCCCTCTGTTGATCCAGGAGGTCAAATCTAACAGTACATCTGGCCCTCAAAGGATGTAAGCCTGGACACAACTAGTGGAAAAGGCCCAAGACAAACACAGCTTTCTATATTCTTATTTACTGTTTTAGGTTAGAACCCTGCAAATTCCACTGAGAGTTAGAAGTAAACATTCTCTACTTGCCCTGTCCTGCCAGGATATACCAAAACTGAACTAAGGATCAGGATCAACCTGGCACTTGCCCACAGATATTAGGCAAGTCAGTAAAGCCTTCCGTATTTAACGTCATTGGAGGCTTTCCCTTCCCTGATCTCCATCAAACATACATCTTCCTTTACTCTCCAGGATGTGTTACTTCTAATTGGATATCTTGTCCATTTTGCCTCTTGAACTGATGCTTAAGGCCATCATCAGGTCCCTGAAGCCAGCCTCACGTTGCCTTGCCACCACCCCCAGGTTACTACTCATCTTCTACCAGCTGAGGTGGGGCTGGGCTTACATCTTCCCTCTTCCAAATAAAAGACTACCATTTCCCCATTTGCTTTGCTTGTCCCCTCACACGTGGGCTACTGTAAAAGCCCCATGCCTCCAAATTCCCCAAGCCTATCTCCTTCTATACACATTCCAGGAGCTTCCTGAAACATCCTGTCACTCCTTATTAAAGATCTGAACAGCGGCTAGGGTTGTGGCTCAGTGGAAGAGCGTTTGCCTAACATGTGAGGCACTAGGTTCAATTCTTAGCACCGCACATAAGTAAAAGGAGCCGGTCACATTGGCACACGCCTGTAATTCCAGTGGCTAGGGAAGCTGAGGCAGGAGAATTGCAAGTTCAAGAGCGAGGCGCTAAGTAACAAAATAAGGCTGGGGATGTGGCTTAGTGGTTGAGTTCCCCAAGTTCAATCCCCAGTACCCCCTAAAAAAATAAAGGTCCATCAATAAAAATTATATTTTTAAAAAAAGATACATTAACAGCCCCACTGACCTACAGAACTCAAATCTGTCCTTTCCACTACCTCCCTCAAAGCCAATTTTCATACTTGAAAAGCCTTCCACGTGCCACCAGTCCAGTGCCTCTTCATGAATACTCAGTCATACACAGGGAGCTTAAGTGATCCCACTGTGTAACTCCATGCCAGGACTGGCTCTGTCCCCAGCACCCTTTTCCACAGCACCATGGAGACATTGGTGCCCCTCCTATTTTCAAGCGGTCCCAATACTCCTTAAGATAGCTTTGCTTTGCTCACCACTAGATGGCTTGACCCAGGTTTCCCACTCACTCTACCAAGGACTGATCTTTTCCCAAGGACACAGCTTCAGAAGAAAACCATAACCAAAACCATAACCTGCCAGTGTTCCTTAAGACACTTGACTGGAACAGGCCTGGATGGAACAGCTGTCCCTAGCACCACCATAGAAACAGGACAGTGTGAAGGACCTGACTCCTCAGAACATGGCACCTGACCCCTTCTCGTCTATGGTCCATGACTCATGCAGTTGGGTTCTCCTCTGATGGCTACATCCCCTTTCCACGCTCATCACCACCCCACACATACACCAACATAGCTCACATGCACACACGCCCAGTGGCAAGCAATAGTCACCAGCACTCTGGGCTAGCACCTATTCCTTAGGCAGGTTATCTCAGTCTAGCACTTACCTTAATGTACCATCGTCTACCTTCTGCTATGTCCAAAAAATCCTCAAAAAGGCTGATTTGCAGGGACAAGATAGGTATTCCTACATCAGAAGAAGTGGGCAAAGACTGGGAGAACTGAGACCTAAAAAGAGGTTAACTTCTCATCACCCAGTGGGTAATGCCTTAACTGTTACTCTTCAGGGCAGAGGTCTCCAAGAGAAGTTAACTGGGATTGAGCCAAGAGGCCTCTGTTCAAAAAGTTTTTCGCCTTTTTTTTTTCCCCAAAACTCAGATACACACACAGGAACGCATGCACACACACACACACAACAGCCTGCATTATGAAATTAAGAAAACCATTCTTTGAGTGTAAGACAGGTTTCTTTTATTAGTTTTTTCCTAAGCTTGTCTCATGTTTACTGAATGTTTTTCTCAGTGTAAGAACGTGACCTGGAGTTTTAACAAATTTGGATAACGCAACCTGGAAAATGCTTATCTGCACACAAGTCATCAATTACCAGCCTCTGGCCTGCCTCCATATAAATCAAATTGGTCTTAAAGCCTGTCTAAACAGAAAGCAAGCAGACCATACCATCCTAGTCCTAGTTTTAAACTTCAAATTCATCCCCATCCCAACACCCAAACCCTTCCCAACACACACAATGTTTAGAAGAAATGGCCATTAAGGACTGAATTGCATCAGAGTTGTAATCCTGCACCAGCATTTCAAATAGCTACTGGCCTTACAGCAGGTCACTGAACTCTCGCAGCAGGACAGAGAGAAAACACAGTTTAGGAATAGGGCTCCAGTGCCCATAGGAACAGAAACCTAGTGCTGTGAGGGACGCTTACACATCAACATAAGCGAACTTCCCCCTCCTCCTCTCCAAGCAATCATCTCTACAGCACTTTAGAGTTCTAACACTTAAAAACCTTTCTGCAGAGATGGACAGTAATTTATTCCTACTATGCAAGGTATAGTCTTGGTTCTAACAACATAGGCCAAAACAGAGAGACACTCTGTTATACAGAATATAAGTTATTACAAAGATACCAGACATGACCAACACAGCTTGTAACAGGCAGGTGGAACCAGCTATGGCCTCTAATACAGGCTTCCCTTGAAATTTCCAAAATGCCTCGCTCCTATCCACACTGCGCCAAAGAGCAGTCAGAGGAATGCTTTGGTGCTCCTGACATTGACTGAAGTTAAGGTGGTGTTGCTCTAACACATTGTTTAACACTCATTTGCTTCAGACTCATACAGTACAATCCAGTGTATCTTTGTTTTTTAAATGATCTGTCATCTATTTAACACATACAAATTGGCAGATTCATGACAGATATTAACACTTAAAACACAAGTGACTGTGTATGAGCCAAAAAAGAACTTTTAACTTTTGTCCAAGGAGTTAAAACTATACCTCAAATTTACACAGAACATCTCTAACGAACAGGCCAGGATAAAAATCTTTATGCCATAATGCACAAGGATCAATTCCTCGGTTTAGTTTGCCATGCCTACATCCAATACATCTTCTGAAGAGAAAATTATTTAGACTTTGATGCTTGGGGTATTAGTGAACAGACTTTAAGGTAGCACCTCCAAGTCTAAAATTGTTTACAACTTGCTCCCAGTGAGGGGACTCTCTATACCCAAAAGCAGCACATGCCATTTGTAATGGAAGCTCTTTCCTTGGGAGGAGGGAAGAGGGTGGGGCTGGGGGTGGAAGGGAAGGGTGAAGATCAGTGTGCCTTTGTTTCTTTCTCTCCTACATTAATCCACACAAGGCCATGCTCTGACCTGCTCAGGAACAGAGGGAGCCCCCATCCTAACCCCACACCAGGCAGAAAGTCTTTGTGGCAATGTCCACAACAGATTTTTGAAGCATAATTAGAGCTCCTACCATGAATGTCATAATGAAAAGCCAGCTTGATAGCTAGTTATAGCTTTTGTTGCAGCTCAACTTTCCAAAATAAACTTATTTTGAAGAAGCATGATTAAACATAAAAAGGAGTGAAGCATAAGCTCAGTAAGACTAACTGGGCTTCTAAATAGTACCATTATGAAAAAAGATACAATGCACTTAATTTCTGTATCTAACTATTTAGAAGTCAAAATGCTCCATACATTACCTATATCCCCCACCCCCCAAAATTCCCTAAAAACTGACTAAGAAATCTCCAGTATTCACTTGCTCTAGTTGATATTTAGAACAAAGTTGACAACTTAAAGCTTTATAATAGTCTGTTTTAATATAAACAAGTGTTGGAATCAATCAATGTCCATTTCAGGAAGTTTCTTGTCTGAATCCGAAGGTACAGCTGTGTCTGCACCCTGCTCAGCAGCCTGAGGGTCTGGGCTATCTCCTTGTCCATCCACTGGTCCATTCTGCTCTGCATTTTTTTGTTCCTCTTTTGGAGGTTCCACTTTGGGTTTGGGCTTTGAAATTATAGGGTTACACATACTTGTCAGCTCCTAGAATGGAACAGAGAAAACTGGTTTCTTAACAAATTTTGCATGACATACTAAACCCATGTTCACCCTTTTCTCAATCCCCAATCCAAAAGTTAAAATGTGACAATTTAAGGACTATTAGTACTAACAAAGCTAAAAAGAAAAGACTTAAATATTTAAAGTCATAAATTACCTTAATTTTAGCTTCAATGTCTTTTGTCTTGACAACAGGATCCATGGTCAGACTCTGCTTGTTCTGCAGGTTCAGCTTGTTATTCATCCACTCCATCGCCTCATTGGTGCTCTTTTCTACCTTTGCCACATCAGCAGCATCCAAATGGTCATACTGGTCCTCCTATAACCAGCAGGTAGTCAGACAATTATGAAGGCACAATGCCCATCTCCCAAATATTGCCCTAGTTCTTTGGCATCTTTTAAACAAGTACCATCTTTCAAAAAATGTAGCACATTAGGGGCTGGGATTGTGGCGCAGTGGCAGCGTGCTCGCCTAGCACGTGTGAGGCACTGGGTTCGATCCTCAGCACCACATAAAAATAAAATAAAGATATTCTGTTTGCCTACAACTAAAAAATAATTTTTTTTTTTAAAAATGAAGCACATTTAACCCTAAGTAGATAGTAAATATTCAAGTTAAAAAAAAAAACAGAATTTAAATTATTTAAACCTTCAGGAAAAAGATTTGAAGGCCAAGATTATCTCTAAGAAGGAAGTTAAAAGGCTTCATTAATATAAACAGGTGCACATTTTATGCAAAATCTTCTGAAAATAATTTCACAATGTAAATTTACACTTTACTAGAAATAAAAGCTGAGGTTTGGACATGCTACTTTGGAACAATGAAATATAAATTTTTAAAAGAGATCTTTCAAAGCAAAAATCTTTTTTTTTCTTTTTTTTTAAAAAAGAACCTCAATATATCACTTTTAAGTTTCTTACACTGATAAAACATCAAAAACCTGCAGTAGGGTGGCTGGGGTTATGGCACAGTGGTAGCGTGCTCGCCTAGCACGCGGGAGGCACTGGGTTCGATCCTCAGCACCACACAAAAGTAAAATAAAGCTATTGTGTCCATCTAAAGCTAAAAAATAAATATAAAAAAAAAAAAAAAAAAAAAAAAACCTGCAGTAGGGCTAAGAGTGTAACTTGGTGGTAAAGGGCTTGCCTGGCATAAATGAAGCACTGGGTCTGACCCCCTTACCACCACCAAAAAAAAAAAGTAAGTGTAAGTAAGTAAATAATAATTAAATAAATGGAAGCACCTGGAATACAGTAAGGTTAGAATGCAGATTTTGGAGTCAGACTTTGGGCTCAATCTCAGCTGTCCCACTTAAGGAAGGTGAGGCTTAAAGAAGTTGAAAGTTACTTATAAATATTGATAAAACCACCTATTTGGACTCAATGGGCTATTTATAGAGTTTATCATATACTACTCCAAAACTCTTTTAAGAAGTTTACTGTCGAGAGAGTACATCTGCCCAATACACCAAATCACAATCCAGATGTGTTCTCAGACCAGGACACAGCATCTGTCTTTTTTTAAATACCTTTTATCTCATTTATTTATTTTTATGTGGTCTTGAGGATCGAACCCAGCGCCTCACACCACTAAGCTACAACCCTAGCCCCAGGACACAGCATCTTAAGTCTAATGTAGAAGATGCATTTTACAGCAAGAAAAGGAAATTGAACAATACTTCTCAACCCCAGATTCCACCTATTAAGGAGAAGCAGCAAATCCTATGGTTCTTAATGAGAGTCTATGAAACAGTACACAATAATATCTAAAACCAAAGAAAACATCATTAAATGAGAGTTGAAAACAAGAGAAAGTTGACATGTAAAATGCCTCAAACTGTGACTCTACCAAAGTAAATAAAGATTAGAGAAAAGGCGGGGAAAATACCTTGTTTTTGAAAGAGCTGATTACTTTCATATACTGCTGAATCTGTTTCCCTAGTTCTTCAAATAATTTTGGTCTTTCTTCAGATTCCTGAAACCGTGTCTTAATAGGCTGACCTAAATTCTTAAAAAAAGAATAAACAAATTCTTTACAGGGAAGCTTAAATTATCAGAGTTGTATTGTTTCTATTACGACTAATATTGATTATGAGTTAAAGTGCATCTATGTATATCAGGGTGTATAAACATAGAAATTAGATATGCTTCTCCACACTACTGGAAATATGAGGCTGCTTCAGACTGGATAGAATTATTCTTCAACATTGTCCCATGTAGAGTCTTCATCAATCTGTCACCAGAACCATGATTATCAAAACACAGTTGAGCAACAGCCAAAAATTAACTTGCCTCCTAGTAGACATACACACTAAACAGGAAGTTTACTTGCCAAAAATAATTTTTAATTAAAAATAAGCAATACATGAATCTGATGAAGCCTCTAGATCTTACCATCACTTTACCAGATAATGTAAATACCACTATGGAGAGGAAAATCAGCAAATCCAGATAATCCCGATGGGGATGGGAATGGAGGGAGGGGTACTCTATAGGACAAATGATCCGCTCTTCATCAAGTAAATAAGGGAAAACAGTGGAAGGAGAACTACAGAATCAGATTTAAGAGACATGCCAGCAAAATATATGGATCAATTTCGATCCTGATTCTAAAACACAATCTGTATGAAACGACGGAACTTGAAAATGGAATATTGTGGTGATCTTAAGAAATTTTTTAGGCATAAAAATGACGCAAAATGAGATTCTATTTTCTTTTAAATATATACTGAAATGTTTCTGGATCACACAACCCAAACCATGAGGACTTGCTTCAAAACAACTGGGAATGGAAGAAATGAAAAGAGATGAAAAGAACTGACCCCAAGAGCTAAAAGCTATTAGGCTCTACTTTCATGTGTTTGGCATCTCTTCCAGAAGACAAAGAAAATGTACAAAATACAATGGGAAGGACTTTATGTGCACTCTTACTATACTTGCCACAATGATATAAAACTACGGGTACTTTCCTGGAGCAATTTCACTAAAAAGAGTAATTGTAATGGCCCAGTTCCACAAGAAACCAAGTAATCCACAGCTAAAACCAAAGAGAAATGTACAAAGATGCTTCTTGTGCTTTTGTATACTTTCCCAAACAAAAGGCCTCCAACTTTGGATACTTTATATTTTAGCCCTAAGGTTTAACAATTAGTTTCTTTCCAAAACCAGACATTTTGCTTTTATGAAAAATCAAAACTACTCCAGGCACACTGGGGCACACTATAGTCCTAGCTATTGCAGGTTGAGGCAAGAGGATCACATGTTCAAGGCCAGCATTAGCAACTTAAGTGAGACGCTGTCTCTCAAAATAAAAAATGTGGGGAATGCAGTTCAGTGGTAAAGTTCAATTCAAGAAGGAAAGAAAGAAAAAAGAGAGATCAAGCAAGAGAGAGAAAAGAAAAGAAAGAAATGAAAAGAAAGACAAGACAAGAATCAAGACTACATTTGACAATGGCATAGTGGGTGCCTTTGGGAAAGGGACTGTACCTTATTTGTCTTTGTATCTCCTGACACCAAGAATGTACTAAATATCTAACTCCATAAAACACTGGAAGTCAAAATGCAATTTTCAGAAAAATTATTCTGTTACTAGAAGGCCCTAAAAGTGAGGATTATAATGAACCTAAGCCATAGGGTACAATTCTTCAAAACATGTTTTTCACCCTGTGCTCTCCTCCTCATTTTGAACTATTCTCCTTCAACACTCCAAAGGCTTGGGGATACCTCTGCTGTCAAAGATTCACTTACTTTTAATTCAGCCAATTTATCTACATAAACTTGCTTTGGCTGGTCTTCTCCATCTTCATATAACCAATTTTCAGTATCTTCTAGTTTCAAGGTAAAACTGTTACGATCCTACAGATAAAAAAAATGACTATAATTAGGTCAATCAAAAACCAGTTGGGGGGGGTGGGATTGTAGCTCAGCGGTAGAGCGCTTGCCTCGCATGCGTGAGGCCCTGGGTTCGATCCTCAGCATCACATACAAAAAGCAATAAAATAAAGACATTATTTTTAAAAAAAAAAAAAACAGTTAGGGGCTGGGATTATGGCGCAGTGGTAGCGTGCTTGCCTAGCACACATGAGGCACTGGGTTCAATCCTCGGCACCACATAAGAATAAAATAAAGATATTTTTTAAAAAAGTTAAAGCCAGGTGCGGTGGCGCACGCCTATAATCCCAGCACTTTGGGAGGCTGAGACAGGAGAATCACGAGTTCAAAGCCAGCCTCAGCAACAGCAAGGCACTAAACAACTCAGTGAGACCCTGTCTCTACATAAAACACAAAATAGGGCTAGGGATGTGGCTCAGTGGTCGAGTGCCCCCGAGTTCAATCCCTAGTACCAAAAAAAAAAAAAAAAACAGTTGAGCTTGGCACCTCCACACCTGTAATCCCAGAGGCTTGGGAAGCTGAGGCAAGAGGAACTCAGTGAGACCCTGCTTCTAAATACAAAATAGGGCCCTGCCGCCACCACCAAAAAAAATAAAGAACAGTTGAAACACCAGTGGCACAAACTGCTTTGATATATCTAGCAGTTGCTTTAAAAAATAAAGTAGGGAGATGAAGGACACAGAAAATAAGGCTGGCAGATGCTTTTTGTTTCAAAGATACAGGGGTTACAGAGTTGAGCACAGTGGTGGACATCTAGAATCCCAGCAATTCACAGGACTGAGGCAGGAAGACTGCAAGTTTGGGATCAGTCTCAGCAAGCTGGTAAGACACTGCCTCAAAATAAAAAGATGGCGGGGGGCGGGGGGGGGGGTGCAGCTCAATGCCCCTGGGGGGTTAAATCCCCAGGTAGAGGGGAGCATGCTTATAATTCCAGCTACTTGGGAGGATCCCAGCTGAGGCAGAATGACCACAGATTTTTAGGTCAGCCTCAGTAACTTAGTGACAACCAGTCTCAAATTATAAAGAGCTCAGAGGTATTAACATTCCTGGGTTCAATCTCCAGTACTGGAGGGGGAAAAAAAAGAAATGATATACAAAGGCTAATCTTTGGGAAATATTGTAATAATAAATACAAAATATAACTATATGCCCCCCCGGGGGGGAGGACATTTTTACTAATTTTGTTGCGCGCGCGCGCGCGCGCACACACACACACACACACACACGAAGAATTCCCTTCTAACACATTTAAAGATGTTCCTAGAAAACAGAGTAACAGGGCTGGGGTTATGGCGCAGTGGTAGCGTGCTCGCCTACCACGCGGGAGGCACTGGGTTCGATCCTCAGCACCACATAAAAATAAAATAAAGCTATTGTGTCCACCTACAACTAAAAAATAAGTATTTAAAAAAAAAAAAAAAAAGAAAGAAAACAGAGTAACACACTGCAGCAGACACTTACATCCTCACTCACAAACTTCTCATAGTCACCACCAAGCTTGTCTCTCATTTCATATACATATTCTTCTACTGCATTCTTGGCATCATTCCGCTCCTTCTCCAGTTTATCCTGCATGATCATCTTACCCTGAGAACAACACAAAGTCGATCTTAAGTCAACCAAGGCAATTTCCTCTTTCATACTAATAAAATTTAAAAACAGAGATCCCTTCTTCTCAAAATCCTTTTAATTCTGTGAATCACCCCAAAGAAAGCTAGAAGAGTAGTCCTTAACAAATTCTGAAGATTAAGAAGGCAGTTTTGTAAGTGACTTTAGAAAAAGAGAACAGAAATATTAAGATATAGACACTCCACAAAAATAAGGAAAACACCGGGCACAGTGGCACATGCCTGTAATCCCAGTGACTCAGGAGATGGAGGCAGGAGAATTCCAAGTTTGAAGCCAGCCTCAGCAAAAGCAAGGTACTAAGCAACTCAGTGAGACCGTGTCTCTAAATAAAACAGAAAAGTGCTGAGGATGTAGCTCAGTGGTCGAGTGGCCTTAAATTCAATCCCCAGTATCAGATGGGAGGGAGGGAGGGAGGAAGAGAGGAAGAAATGAGAACAATTTAGGACAAGAAACAATTGGTTCAGCCACTCACGGAGGCAAACGCCTATAATCCCAGTGTCTGAAGCAAGGGGATGGAAAGCTTGAGGTCAGTCACATCAGCTTATGTGAGAGACTGTCTCCAAATAAAAAGGGCAAGGGATGTGGCTCAATGTTAAAGTACCCTTGAGTTCAATACCCCTCTACCCCCAAAAAAGGTTAAGCATCACCAGATAACCTATTCTGATATATTATTATGGAATACCAATAAAAATTGTGTTTATCCATGTTATATAAATGCTAAAGATTCTGCAAAACAAAAACTATTTTGAAATCCAGGGATACATAAGAAACTTCAATGAATTCAGCAAATGTGCTATAGGATCCCAAATATCACATATCACTCATCTTAACAAGAATTGCTATGCTTTCACACTGACTCACAACAGAAGAAATAAACAAATACTGCTACTATTAATGCTACGTGATTTCTCCTGCTAACCAACTTCCATGGCTCGCCACTTTTAAACATCCCAATCTCTAGTAAACAAATGTACTTATACCCCAATACACCCCCAAACCAAAGACATTATTGTCAAGGATCTCACAACAGTGTTTTCAGCAAAAAAGACATCATGTTAATATTACCATAGAAGAATTTTGGTATATCATAGGATGTATTACTTAAACTTGCCCTTACCCCCCAAAATCCAAAATTCATTTGTCAAAATCCAAACTACCAAAAATGCATAGAGCCACTAGACACAGTATCTGAACACCATGGTTATATTAATTCATTGACTCATTGTTCTTAGAGACTTTAAATAATCACCTCATTTTCAATGTACAAGTTGAGCATCTCTCGGTCTATCTGCCATAACAGCTGATTCTCAATGGGCAGGTCCACAGTACTGGTCTTCACTTTCGCCTTCTTGGCTTGAGGTGGTTGGTCCATCTTTTTGTCTTTCAATCCAGCTTGAGAAGTCTAAAATAACAGAAATTATTAGGAACAAAAACATACAAACTAACAAATTTCAAAAGCTAGTTTTGCTTTTCTAGGAGGTAGTGGAGATTGAACCCAGGAGCACTCTACCACTGAGCTACATCCTCAGACCTTTAAATTTTTAGTTTGAGGTACAGTCTTGCTAATTGTTAAGACTGGTCTTGAACTTGTGATCCTCCTGCCTCAGCCTCCCAAGTAGCTGGGATTACAGGTGTGCATCACCTCTTCTGGTTATTTTCATTTTGCCAGATAAATAGTTTCAAAGATCAGTGGCACCATAATGCGTACTTACTTAATGCTACTGTGCTATACACTAAGAAATGGTTATGACAGTAAGGTTTGTTATGTCTTTATCATGATTAAAAATACATTTTTTAAAAATACGAACATATACACAAACTAATTTTTCTGCAATCCCACAATCAACACATGATCACTATTTAAATTTTTTTTTAATTGTATATGGACACAAATGTCTTTATTTATTTTTATGTGGTGCTGAGGATCGAACCCAGGGCCTCACGTGTGCGAGGCAAGCACTCTTCCACTGGGCTCCAGCCCCAGCCCAACACTGTTTAAATTTTTAGCACCAGGGATGTAGCTCAGAGGTAGAGCAATTCCTAACAGCACGTCAAGATCTGAGGTTCAATTCCCAATGCTGCAAAAAGGAGAGGGAGAAAAAGAAATTTTCTTCCATTCTTCTAGAAACACAGAGACAAGGATTAAACTAGTGGGATAAAGCATAAATTTTTTTGTTTTTTTGTTTTGTTTTGGTACTGGAGATTGAACTCAGGGGCACTCAACCACTGAGCCACATCCCCAGCCCTATTTTGTGTTTTATGTAGAGACAGGGTCTCACTGAGTTGCTTAGTGCCTCGATGTTGCTGAGGCTGGCTTTGAACTCGCGATTCTCCTATCTCAGCCTCCCTGTGTGCTGGGATTACAGGCTTGAGCCACAGTGCCTGGCTAAGCATGAAATTTTTATGGATCAGCAACATAATGCCAATGTGATTTAGAAAATGTCTATAAGCTTTTCACATTTTCACAAGGACTGATAGAATCCATTCCAAAGCACCATGTCTACAAATGGGAATCCATTCAACTTCATCTCATTGCTATTTTGAGTTTCTGAGTTAGTCTTTTTTCACACATTTATAACCTTTACTTTTTCAAATTGCCTACTCACAATTTATCCATTGTTTTCTTATGGTTTTAATGAATTTTCTTCTACAAATGACTCAGTCTTTTAGCGTCTTCTAATTTCATTTTTCTATGCAAGTTTTTATTACTAAAAGTATCCAGCATTTTCTTTGTGATTACTTTCGTTACTTTCATGCTTTGAAAGCCTTTTTCCAGCCACAGATTAGGAAAATATTCAAACTTTTTGCTTCAACTTTTGAATTCATCAGGAATTCAATTGTAGTCTATGATGTGGAGCAAGACTTCAATGTCATTTCCCCACCTGCTATCCAAATAGCAGCCAGAACATATGCATAATTTTAATTTCCTTTCCTTTAGAAATAATATTACAAAAGGCCCTTCAGTTCCTGAACAACCCCATAGGCTTAAGCCTACATAACAATTCTTGGACACTTCCCACAGCAACACCACACATTGGAAAAAGGGATGCACACCAGGCCTGATACTTTTCCTTTCTCTTCACCCATGTTGAGCGCGCGCGCGCGCACACACACACACACACACACACACACACGAGAGGATGGATACTTTTCTCTTCCATTGCTGCACACCCACCACCAACTACCCAACAAAATTAAGGGGTTTTTCATCTTGGAAAAGGTCTGAGCCAGTAACAGAATCAAATCTGTGAGCATGATCTCCTCTGTCATATTTTTTTAAAAAACTATTCTTTGCACAACTAATAGAAACCAAGTTAAAATTTGTTCAGACATGAAAATGGGCAACAGACGGGCCTGGGATTATAGCTCAGTGGTAGAGTGCTTGCCTTGCATGCATGAGGCACTGGGTTCGATCCTCAGCACCACATAAAAATAAATAAATGAAGATATTGTGTCCATCTATAACTAAGAAAAGAAAATTTAAAAAAAACGGGCGACAGACTTACTAAGCCACATTCAGGCTCTGCCAAATTTAAAATACCACAATGAGAAATTCCTAAGAAGGTGAGATTACATATTGCCATATCAAAAGCAATTGGAAAAAAATAGTGGTTTTAATGCTAAAATACAAATTCAAACATGGAAATTCAAAATTAAGGAATGAAAGGATTAAAGGATTCAAATTTGCTAAATATTCACTGTGGGATATATTATTTATATTATTTATAAAATGTGCATAAACACATTATTTACAATATTTTTCAATAAAAAGACAAGAGTAAGGGCAGCTGACAAAATTTGAAAAAAATCTTAGGTCTCATCATTGCTCTACGGGTAACCAATTATGGTTAGTATGACTTAGGAATAGCAGAGACCAGTATCAAACATTTAATCTGTAACCTAGCAAAACTAAGTCTCTGAGTGCTCTTTCCATGAAACAATTAGTTCAAAAGCCACCTTGCAAAAAGCACTTTCTAGTAGAAGAAAGCACTTTAACACTACATAATCAGCCAGGCACAGTGGCGCATACCTGCAATCCCAGCACTTTGGGAGGCTGAGACTAGAGAATCAAGAGCTCAAAGCCAGCCTCAGCAACAGCAAGGTACTAAGCAACTCAGTGAGACTACGTATCTAAATAAAATACAAAATAGGGTGGGGAATGTAGCTCAGTGGTCAAGTACCCCTGAGTTCAAAAGTACCAAAAAAAAACCTATAAAATCTTGCTTAAAATAGCCTCTAAGCCAGAACCATGTATATTACAAGATTGCAATTCATAACAACTCATACCTCCATTTCTTCAGATTCTGACTTATTTTCTGCTGGTGTCTGCTGCTGTTGCTCTTCAACATGTTGTTCCTCCTGGTCTACCTGCATCTTCTGTAAAACAGGTCAAATTAAATCCAAAAACCAAGAAATACCGAAGAAAGACTAAGCAACCTTCATGACACATTGACAAGACACATGCATGGTACATAATTTCTGTTCAATTGCCAGCAACCCAGGTTCAAATTACAGCTCATGCCACACATGTTAACTGAAACGCAAAATTCTCCCCTCTGGAGCTCAGCTAACTTATCTGTACAATGGGGATAACACTTGCTCTCATCCTATCCTTATGTAATCAAGAGTGATTGTGGAATGGCTTCATTAACAATGAAGTGCTCTTAGTATACAATGTGGCATCATTTAACAGTCACAGTTAAAGTTAAGTTTCTACAAGCTTCTACTAGTAGAATTCCCTCAAAAGTCTTCACTTTTTCAAGCAGTTCCTACACCAGCCTTTCCATACTCAAAAGAACAACCACTGCATGTGCTAGGGGAGGTGAACTTATTAAGAATACCCTCACAATAATAAACAACAATAGTAAACAATAATAAAACAGCAATAATTAAACAACAGATTTGTAGAAAACTGAACCAGTGGTCCTCAAAGCCTGCAACATATCAGAGAAGGACCCAGGACACTGTGAACACTGGTCATACCTAGGCCCCAGCCTAGACCAACTCAAACAGAATCTCTGAGAATGAGAACCAAGCATTTATGGTTTTATAAAGCTTTGAATCTGATGCACAAATAAGACCCAATGCATAATTTCAGTAAATTAATGTACAACCTATTATATTTGTGAAAATAATCAATTGACACTTAAGAGCATTCGCCTATAACCAGAAAAAATAAAGAATAACCCAAAATAAGAAATGCATGGTCTGGAAAGAGGTAATTTGTGTTCCATTTCCATACAGATTCTACGTAAAGACCCTCTACTGGTGGTTAACCAGGAGGGAAAGACACTTGTGCAAATCTACCCTCAGCAACTCTCACAAATTTGCTCCCATGACCCCGGCCACTTGCTATGATTTCTAGACAAGTTAGCTCTGGGCAATCATAAATGGCATTAAATGTTCAGGTTACCTCTTCTTCCTTTGCATTTTGATCAGTTTCCATTGGTTCCTCATTTTCCTCAGACTTATGCACCTCTACAAGGGATGCACTGGACACACTAAATATGCCATGGACATTTACTCGAACTTTAACTTTCACTTTTGAGCTGGAGCCATCAGACTGGGGAGTGACTTTCTGAACTGAAAACTGAGCTGAAGACATAAGAGACAAAAAAAGAGAACACATTCAAACATGAATAAATGCCCATACTCCCAGGTTATATTCATTTCTCAATGACCGGTCACTTACTAATGTAACACTTCAAATGGTCAGTGCTCTTGGTCTTACTAAATTATCAGATTTCTCATTCTTTCACATATAGTCAAGCTTTTATAAGTCTATCCCAATTCTGTCTCTTTTCTCTGTTCTCTAGTTCCCTTATTTCAGCTTCATATGCAACAGCCACATAAATTCCTAAAGTACACACTTGTCATATTCTCCCTCTACCAAAAGTTATTTTTCTTATTTAGCCAGAAATTCCCATTACTGGTCCAGTTACTATACCAGGGTCCTACTTGCCTTTTTATTCCCAAAACAATGCAAAATATGAATTATTAGCATACCTAATCCTATTTTACAAACAAGGAAAGCAGAATATGCTACCTCTCCACACCTCTAAGTACAACTAAGGATGCTCTGAATACTTTGCCCACATATTCTAGACCTTTGCTGTATAACTCTATTATATACTTTCTTTCTCTTCTCAGTTAGTACTATTTCCAGATTATAATAGTTCCCAGAGTCTATACATGTAAAGACTCTAGCCACAAGGTTTCAAAACTCAGGATGCACTGCTACTCTAAAACAATCTCCTAACATGTATGTTGTTCACCTGTATATTAGAGTCACAACTGAAATTTATTTAACTCTTTATCCAGCACCACATAAGGTATAACCACACTGTATATTAACTGAGAAATAATGTCCACACAATGGGAGATCCAATTAAATAATAGCCAGCTGGTCTGGGATTGTAGCTCAGCGGTAGAGCGCTTGCCTTGCATGCGTGAGGCCCTGGGTTCGATCCTCAGCACCACATACAAAGCAATAAAATAAAGACATTGTGTCCATCAACAACTAAGAAAATATTAAAAAAAAAAAAAAAAAAACTTTAAATAATAGCCAGCTGGTTGGTTCTGAAGCTAGTAATAAGACTAGAAGAGGTTTTCTTTTGTCATGTGAAGTACCTAAATTTCAAAATACTGCACTTGTTCCTTCTGCCATCCCAGTTCTCCAAGTAGATTCAAGTTATTATTTCAAACAACACTACTTACCTATAGCAGGATCTGGATAGGGCAAATCCTGAGGAGAGCTATAATAAGCCTCAAGAGTGAAAGGTTCTTTTCTATAAAATGTGAGGACTTTAGAGAAAGGAGCAGCATGATTTTTTGGAAAGACTTCACAGTCACTGAATGTAGGAAAAGACAAAAACATATAAATTCAGAATATTCCTAACACTTTGACCCATATATTCCAGGTTTATGATTATTATACAGTCCTAGTTTCTCTCTCTTCTCAGCTGACATTATCAGATTGTAATAAAAGTTTCCAAGAAAACTTTGTATATAAAGTTAGTTTAAAAAAGGGGGGGGGGGCTGGAGCTGTAGCTCAGCGGTACAGCGCTTGCCTAGCATGCGTGAGGCACTGGGTTTGAGCCTCAGCACCACATATAAAAAATAATAAATGAATAAAAATACATCAACAACTAAAAAAATATTAAAAAAAAAAAAGAATATACTCAATCAGCAAATAAAAGGCACCTGATTTCGGCAGGATCAAATATAGGAAACTAAGTAAGAACACAAATTTATTCTTACTACAATAACTGATCACTTCGCATATTATGGCAAAATACTGGATTTGTGCAAGTTGAAATGAAAGTCAATATATTACTCAGACTTAACAATGAATTAACTGTAGGAATAAATATGATTAATAAATGTATTACCTTGACCCTTCTTCAGCTGGAGAATTCCATCTCAAAGATATTGGATATGCTACCACATCAGTGATAGAAAATTCTCTGACTTTGAAAGCAGGTGATAAGATTGCACACTAGAATGATAATTTTTAAAAATTCCATTTGACCAGTACAGACCATATGAAATGACATCATTAGACCTACAATTAATCATTTCTAGAGACCATCACCAGACAGTCATTAATAACAATGTCTGTAAACAAGCAGAAACTTCTACCATTGTCAAATTAACCTACATAATCTAGGAATTCCTTATTTTTCCATTAATCTTTTTTTTTTTTTTAACTGTTTTAAACCTCACGTTTATTGTTCAGTTATCCAGCAGTTTTTTCCTCAGTATGCATTAAGCTACTGTGTTCACTGTAAGGGCTCTCTGTTAATCCCCAACTCTTAATTGACAAATCACTACCTCAAATATAGAAGAAGATAATATACTCAATTCTAGTACCATTTCTTTTTTCTTCTCTTTTTTTTTTTTTTGAAGGGGGAGGGAATACATTTGGATGGTAAGTAACAGGGATTGAACTCAGGGGCACTCATCAACCACTGAGCCACATCCCCAGCCCTATTCTGGATTTTTATTTAGAGATAGGGTCTCACTGAATTGCTTAAGCACTTCGCTTTTGCTGAAGCTGGCTTTGAACTCATGATCCTCCTGCCTCAGCCTTCCAAACTGCTGGGATTACAGGCGTGTACCCAGGTTCCTATACCATTTCAAGGCTAAAATTATATGTTTAGTCAATTAATCTATCTTACTACATGTTGCAGAATACAATTCCTTTTATGAACATCACAACTCTATCCATTTTTAAACAAGAATCTCAGATTCTTACACCCAAGCTAATGTCAGGTTATTAGACAGATACTGTCATCTTGTTACAATGACCTAAAACAAAAAGAAAACTCACCTGCAGTGCACATCCTCGAGTGACAGCTTCATCAGCATTTAATGTTGTACTAAGTTCTTTACCAAAAAATTTGCTGATCTTCTCTTTTACTGCAGGTATTCGTGTGGCACCACCCACTATCTCCACTGCATAAATATCTTCTTTCTTTAATTCTATTTTAAAATAATTAAACATTTAGATCAAAACAATCTTTAAATTAGCATTTACAATGGAAAGATTTCATCATGGTAAAATAAGTCATAGATGTATAACCAATTTCCTCCACACATCATACAACCACACACTCATGCACACATTCACAGAGGTATGCAGTATCTGGAAACAAAGTAGATGTTTTGAATCTCAAAACAATGCAGAAAGGGTGTCACAATAGTAGGATTTAGGGAAGTAAGGGCCAAGAATACTCAGTATCCTGAAGTGTACAGATCCTGAAATCTCTGGCACAGTCCCATGCAAAGAATCGTTAAAACATCAATAGACCAAACATCCAAGTTTGCTAGCCATTAAGAAGGCTTCAAAATACTGGGTCAGGAGCTGAGGTTGTGACTCAATGGTAGAGTGCTTGCCTAGAACATGTGAAGCACTGAGTTCGATCCTCAGCATCACATAAAATAAATAAAAGGCATCATGCCCATCTACAACTTAAAATTTTAATTAAAAAAAAAAAATGGGTCAGCCCTGAACTGGCACAAAGGAACAAAAGGTATTCAGAATCCCATCTTTTCACTTTGATGCTCTATCCAGAGCAAAACCATGGTCCAGGTACAATGATGCACACCTGCTGTAGTCCCAGCAGCTTAGGAGGCTGAGGCAGGAGGACTGCCAGGTTCAAAGCCAGCCTCAGCAACTAAGTGAAGCCCAGCAACTAAGTGAGGCAACTTAGTGAGACTCTGTCTCAAAAAAATAAAAGAGCTGAGGATGTGGCTCAGTAGATAAGCGCCCCTGGGCTCAATCCCCAGTACCAAAACACACACACACACACACACACACACACACACACACACACACATAGATACAGTCTCCTCTTATCAGAAGGTAAGAGGGTATATATCAATGCTTTGCTTCTGCTCATAAAAATATGTGTTAATAGCCGGGCACGGTGGCACAAGCCTATAATCCCAGCACTTAGGGAGGCTGAGACAGGAGAATGGCAAGTTCAAAGCCAGCAACGAGAAGGCGCTAAGCAACTCAGTGAGACCCTGTCTCTACATAAAACACAAAATATGGCTGGGGATGTGGCTCAGTGGTCGAGTGCCCCCTGAGTTCAATCTCCAGTACCAAAAATAAAAAAATAAAAATATGTGTTAATACCATCTGGTATCCTGATTATCTAGAAACTACCAACAATTTTTTGTGAAGGGCTTGAAATGGGTTTGATCAGGTACAATGGCTTGTGCCTGCTGTCCCAGCTACTCGAGAGACTGAGACAGGATGATCACTTGAGCCCAGGGATTCTGAACCAGCCTAGCCAACATTATCAAGACTCTTTAAAGGACAAAAAGGGAAGGGGGCCTGTTCCATTGTGGAAAGAACAAGCTCCTCTGCCATGATCAAGCTAATTCAAGACCTACACCTTTACTGAGCTGAAATAGTAAAACTCTGAAACAGCATCCAACGCAATAGTGCACTTTAGTTGAATGTTTTGTCCAAAAAAGGTTTTAAGAAAATGAATATAATACATTCCTCAATTAAATCACCAATTATAATAGCCTGAAACAAAATTACAAGGATTCTGCTAAATATGTCGTTACAGTGTCTTCTTTTACTCTATATTTCAGCTAACCAAGAAGCTTCACTGATTGGAAAGTTTACAAAACTACCGAATCAGCATTACAAAAGATAACTTTTAATAAACAACTGAGAAGCTTATAATCTTCTTTTGGTCTCAATTAGGTTTCTTAAAGAAACTCTTTTTTGGGGGGGTACCAGGGATTGAACTCAGGGGCACTCGACCACTGAGCCACATCCCCAGCCTTATTTTGTGTTTTATGTAGAAACAGGGCCTCACTGGGTTGCTTAGTGCCTTGCCATTGCTGAGGCTAGCTTTGAACTTGCAATTCTCCTGTCTCAGCCTCCCTAAGTGCTGGGACTACAAGCGTGAGCCACCATGCCCAGCTTAAAGAAACTTTTATTAGCTTTCCCTTCATGATCACCAAAAGCTACTTTGGGGAGCAGGAACACTCCAAGATAAGATTAAAAAGCTTAATGCAGAAGTGAATATTTGGACAACTGCTTGGGAGAAAAAAGAGTAAGGAACATTCTCTTTGGAATGTTCCACACTCTTTGGAGTATGAGATGCACAAACAATTCAATCAAAAATACTTACTGGCTTGTTCCAAAACACTACGAAGTGGTGGCTCCACTCTAGCTAAGAGATCATCGCACATCTCCAGAAATTTGCCTCTATTAAAAATAATAATAATAGGTTAAATTGCATTCCACTTTTATATGCAATGGATGGGCTCTTATGAAAGAGAAAATAGTTGGGCTGGGATTGTAGCTCAGTGGTAAAGCGCTTGCCTTGCATGTGTGAGGCACTGGGTTTGATCCTCAGCACCACATAGACATAAATCAGTAAAGACACTGTGTCCATCTACAACTAAAAAAATATTTTTAAAAAAAGAGAAAATAGTAAGGGTTGGCAAGATGTGGGAAAACGACTCGTCGCACATTCCTGGGTCATGTAAAACAAAAATGGTGTAGCCATTTTCAAAAAAAGTTCTGACAGCTCCTCAAAATGTTGAATACAGAAGTTACTATATGACTCAGCAATTCCACTCTACATATATATCCAATAGAATTGAAAATGCAAGTTCATGCAAAAACATACATGAATGTTCACAAACCAGATTATTCATAATAGCCAAGAAGCAGAAACAACTCAAATGCCTATCAACTGTACTCAGCAATAAAAATGAACCAATACAATAAAAAGAACATGTTACAACATGGATAAACCCTGAAAACATTAAGCTAGGTAAAAGAAGCCAGACCAAAAAAATGTCTATTACTCCATTTACATGAAATGTTCAGGTCAGAAAAATCCAGAGACAGAAAATAGAGATTAGTGTCTAGAGCAAGACAGAGAGAACAGCTATTAAGCATAGGATTTCTTTTCTTTACATCAGTTTTAGGATTATAAAGAAAGATAATTCCCATATACTCACTCCTTACTCCCAGCCCAATTCCTCTACTAATACTTAGATAAATGTGGTGCGATTAATGTGGCACATTTGTTAAAATTAATGAGCCAATACTGATACTTTGCATAGTTTCTATTAGGGTTCCATGGGTTTTGACAAATGTTTATGTATTCACCCATTCTGACATCATACAGAACAGTTTCACTGCCGTAAAACTCCTCTGTGTTCCACCAATAGGAATACATCCCTCCCTCTCCTTCTGAATCCTTGGCAACCACTGATCTTTTCACTGTCTCAATAGTTTTGACTTCCCCCAGCATCATATAGCTGAAATTACACAAACATTCCAGGTTGCCTTCTTTCATTTAGCAATATGCACTTAAGGTTCTAAGACAGAGTTATGATAATGGCTGCACGGTCCTGCAAATATAATAAAAACCACTAAGTTATATAGTTTTAAATGGTGCAGGGTGTTTAATTGCAGTGACTCCACAGGCCGAGGCAGGAGGATTTCAAGTTCAAGGCCAGCCTCAGCAATTAAGTGAGACCCAGACTCAAAATAAAATATAAAAAAGGGGCAAGAAAGGTAGCTCAGTGGTAAAGTACCCCTAGGTTCAATCTCTAGTACCAAAATTAGTTAAATAATATGATTTATAAATTACATCTTAAAAAAAAAAAGGAAGATAGTGAAAGTGTAAAATATAACAAAAAGACAGTTAAGAGCAATAGTGGTGAAGATTTGTAGCAACCAGAACTTACATGTTAGAAGGAATTTAAAATGACAGTTTTACTCCTAATGGCAGAAAAACTAGAAAGAACCAGTGAACACCATCAACAAGCCTACAACACACTAGAGTCAGCAATACAAATAAGAAACGAATGATATAGAACAACTAAATAAATCTCAAAAAAGTTAAGCCTAGAACCTTACAAGAGACTACATTCTGTACAATTCCATTTATAACAAGTTTGAGAACAAACAAATTTAACCTATAGCCAAAAAATATAGAAATATCACAAGTGATTACTAACCCTGGGGTTGGAAGCATGAGGGAATGTTCTAAGACTCTGGTTTATTTCATGGAAAGATTATTAGCCACAGAGGATATGTTTGTTGATAACAGTTTATAAAAATTCAGCAGATGAACATTTAAAACTGGAGTGTATCATCATGGAAGAATCCATCTCCTAACCCGCAAAAAATATAAAAACTATAAAAGAATTCTGCTCAATATGAAACCTTTGGTATTTTGAGAACATTACGCAGATGTCCACCATTTACTTTGAGAAATGTAAAAAATGTAAACTGATGGAGTAGAGAAGAATGTTTAGATAGGTATATGATAAAATAAGTACAATAAATGTCATCAGTAGAATGTAGGTAGTGAGATAAGGATGTTCAATGTAAAAATGCTTTAAATTTTCTGCATGCTTGAAAAGGTCCAGAATTGAAACCATGAAAAGCTAAGGAGTAGAGAAGGTTCCAGAGAGATGGCAGTAGCCCTGGTACTTTTGATAGTTTTTTTTTTCCTAAAGTTTTATTGCAATATAATTCACATGCCACAGAATTCACTCATTAAAGATATAACTCAATGTCCTTTTTTTTGGGAAGTGGGGTGGTACCAGAAATTGAACTCAGAGGTACTCAACTACTGAGCCACAACCCTGGCCCTACTTTGTTTTTTGACAGGGTCTCACTGAGTTGCTTAGCACCTCGCAGTTGTTGAGGCTGGCTTTGAATTTGCAGTCCTCCTGTCTCAGCCACAACCTCAGCCCTCCATGTCTTTCTTATATTCAGAATTGTGCAACCATGGGCTGGTGTTGTAGCTCAGTGGTAGAGCACTTGCCTAGCAAGTGTAAGGCACTGAGGTCGATCCTCAGCACCACATAAGAACAAATAAAGGTCAAATTAAAAAAAAAAAAAAAACTGCAACCATCACCATAATCAATTTTTTTAAATATTTATTTTTTAGTTGTAGGTGGACAGAATATCTTTATTTTATTTTTATGTGGTGCTGAGAATCGAACCCAGTGCCTCTCGCATGCTAGGCGAGCACGCTACCACCCTGCACCATAACCCCAGCCCCACCATAATCAATTTTTTTTAATTTTTTCACCCTAAAAAAAATTATCACCTTAATTATTATTTCCCTACCTCACACACCTAAGGCCCTAGGCAACAGTCGTTAATCTACTTTGCATCTCTATACATTTCCTTGTTCTGGATTTTTCATACAAACAAAATATACATTATTTGGTCCTTTGCAAAAACTTCTCAAGGTTCACCCGCATTTTAGTATGCATCCATACTACATTCTTTCTAATTGCCAAATAATAGTCCATTTATGGTCAAGCCACGTTTTCCTTATTCATCAGCTGGTGGACATTTGGGATGTTGCCACTTTGGATCTAGTATGAGTACTGCTCCTATAAGCATTTTGTATACAAGTTTCTGTGTGGACATTAAAAATATACAAGCCAAGCGTGGTGGTGCATGCCTGTAATCCAGCACTTGGGGAGGCTGAGACAGGAGAATCGTGAGTTCAAAGCCAGCCTCAGCAATGGCGAGGCGCTAAGCAGCTCAGTGAGACCCTGTCTCTATATAAAACACAAAATAGGGCTGGGGATGTGGCTCAGTGATCAAGTGCCCCTGTGTTCAATCCCCAGTACCAAAAAAATTAAAAAATTAAAAAATGGGCAGAGCCGGGCGTGGTAGCACACACCTATAATCCTACACTTTGAGAGGCTGAGACAGGAGAATCGCGAGTTCAAAGCCAGCCTCAGCAATAGCAAGGCACTAAGCAACTCAGTGAGACCCTGTCTACATAAAAACACAAAATAGGGCTGGGGATGTGGCTTAGTTGTCGAGTGCCCGAGTTCAATCCCTGGTACCAAAAAAAAAAAAAAACAATGGGCAAAAACAAATCACTGAAGGCACAATTACCTCATTATCAGCTCTTAAGACAGCAAAGCAATGGCATAAAATATACTTGAAAATACCAAAATAGCCGGGCGCGGTGGCTCACGCCTGTAATCCCAGCACTTAGGGAGGCTGAGACTGGAGGATCGCGAGTTCAAAGCCAGACTCAGCAAAAAGCGAGGCACTAAGCAACCCAGTGAGACCCTGTCTCTACATAAAAAACACAAAATAGGGCTAGGGAGGTGGCTCAGTGGTCAAGTGCCCCTGAGTTCAATCCCTGGTACCAAAAAAAAGAAAAAAAAAGAAGAAAATACCAAAATAACCAAAACTAAGCAGGTCACTTTGAAATAGCAGCCACTGGGCTCAGTTGGTAGAGTGCTTTCCTTGCATGCACAACGCCCTGGGTTCAATTTCCAGCACCACAAAAAAAAGAAAAAAGAAACAAAGAAAATAGCAGCCATACTCAGGAAGGGCTTGCACTCCAAAGGAAGAGTATATGGGCCCTTGTTAAGGTTTATAGGAACAGCAAAGGGCTAAACTTAATGTTCCCTTCAAAGAAAAAAGAACTACATTGAGAAAAAATGCTGGTAAGCAATCCAAACTGAACAGAACAGCAGCAGTAACTACAAAGGAAGATATAAGGGGAAACATCTCGGAGAATTAGGCTACATTTTTTTTAAATATTTCACAAAAACACACTCTGGAAGAGTGAAAACAGAAGACAGAATAAGAGTGAAACAGAAGATAGAAAAATGCCTATCACAATGCCTTTCTAAAGGTTGAGAAATACTTATTTCACCTAAAAATGAGTAAAAAAAAATAGGAAATTAACAGGGACAGCAAGTACACTGGTAGTTGTCTCAAAGGGGAATTTAGAGTGACCACTAATGTGAGTACAGGATTTCTGCTTGGAGGTGACAAAAACTTTCCATAATTAGATAGTGGCCACAGATGAATAATCTTTTGAGCACACTAAACACCACTGAATTTTACACTTAAAATGGTGAGTTTTATAGTATGAGAATTCTATTTCAATAAAAAAAAATACCCAAAATAAAACAAATCAGAATTAGAAACAAATAATAAATATCAGAAATAAAAACTAACTTGGGCTGGTGGAGCACTTGTATAGTATGCTTAAGACCTGGGTTCAACCCTCTGAACTCCCACCAAAACAAACAAAAAACCAAGTACATAAGAGCAAACAACCCCAATAATGACAAGGACAGAACAGAGAATGACAGAAGATAGATAAGAAGAATCCAATATAATTATATATGAGTTTCCAAAGAAGAAAACCGAAGCATGAAAACAGAATACCCAACATAATTCAAGAAAATTTAATCCAAAAACAATTATATTTAAATCTTGAAGTGACGAAACTACTAAAAAGGAAACCTATATACCTAGCAAAAATTGATCCAAAACAGCAAACACCTAAACATATTGTTCTAAAATTATTAGTTTTAAGGAAAAAAAAATACCAAAAACACTTAAGCATCTAGGCAAAAAAGAAGTAAAGAACAGGACTGAGATTATAGCTCAGTGGCAGAGTGTTTGCCTTGCATGTGTGAGGCACTGGGTTCAATCCTCAGCACCACATAAAAATAAATAAATAAAATAAAGATATTGTGTCCATCTACAACTAAAAAAATATTTAAAAAAAAAAAGAAGAACAAATAAAAAGTAGATGGGGCTGGGTTTGTGGCTCAGTGGTAGAGCACCTGCCTAGCATGTGTGAGGCACTGGGTTCGATCCTGAGCACCACATAAAAATAAAGGTGTTATGTTCATGTACAACTAAAAATACCTACTTTTTTTTTTAAAGTAAATGATCACACTTTGACAGTAATGCTAATTACAAAACAAAGTAATTATTACTCCATTTATGATAACCAAGGAAAGAAAACTTGAGTTAAACATGTTCCAGCCAGCTAAAGTGATTGTGAAATATAATAAATGTAGGAGACAAACTATAATCAACAAGCAAGAAGTTAAGGAACACCATTCACATGGGCGGGCTGTGCCTTAGGAATTTGCAAATGTGGTCTTCCAAAGACCAAAAGAATAGACAGTGAAATAAAACTAGTGGTAACCCACTAGGATGACAAAAATAAAAAAGTAAAATGAGACTCAAGGGTTGGCAAAGATGTGGTAAAACTGGAACCCCCATACACTGCTGGTGGGAATTAAAATAGTGCAACTGGGGGCTCGGGCTATAACCCAGTGGCAGAGCGCTTGCCTAGCACGTGTAAGGCCTGGGTTCGATCCTCAGCACCATATAAAAATAAACAAATAAAATAAAGGCATGCTGTCCATTTACAACTACAAAAAAAAAATTTAAATGGTGCAACTGCTTAGGAAAATAGTTTGGTGATTCCTCAAAAAGTTAAACATAGAAATGCTATGTGATCCCAGCTACTTAGGAGGATCACCATGCAAGAAGATCACCAAGTTTGAACCCAGCCTGGGCTGGGGGTATAATTCAGTGATGGAGTTCAATCTCCAACAACACAAAATACAGAAGAATTATTATAAAAAACCTGGCATGGTGGACGCCTATAATCCCAGTGGCTGGGGAAACTGAGGCAGAGAGATCATGAGTTCAAAGCCAGCCTTAGCAACCCAGTGAGGTGCTCAGCAACTTAGCAAGACTGTCTCAAAATAAAAAGTAAAAAGAGGGGGCTGGAGTTGTAGCTCATTGGTAGAGCGCTTGCCTAGCATGTGTGAGGCACTGGTTTCGATTCTCAGCACCACATAAAAATAAATAAAATAGTTATCAAAAAAAAATATTTTTTTTTTTTAAAAGTAAAAAGAGGCTGGGGATGTGGCTCAATGGTTAAGTGCCCCTGGGTTCAATCCCTGGCACCCTCCTCCCCAATTAGAAAACTGCATATAAACTAGCAATTCCAATCACAGGTATATTCCCAAAAAGCACTGAAGACAAATAACCAAATATTTGTTCACAAATGCTCACAGTACTTACACTACAGCTAAAATGTGGAAACAAATAACCATCAACTGATAAATGAAAATATAAAATGTGGCATATGCATACAATATTATTTGTCAAAAAGTAAGCAATTAAGCCGGGCGCGGTGGCTCAAGCCTGTAATCCCAGCACTTAGGGAGGCTGAGACAGGAGGATCGCGAGTTCAAAGCCAGCCTCAGCAATGGTGAGGCGCTAAGCAGCTCAGTGAGACCCTGTCTCTACATAAAAACACAAAATAGGGCTGGGGATATGGCTCAGTGGTCGAGTGCCCCTGAGTTCAATCCCTAGTACCAA
>CM053405.1:118444937-118458534 GCA_028644305.1 Xerus rutilus
AGCGCTTGCCTTGCATGCGTGAGGCCCTGGGTTCGATCCTCGGCACCACATACAAAGCAATAAAATAAAGACATTGTGTCCATCTATAACTAAAAAAATATTTAAAAAAAAAAAAAAGAAAGAAAGACTGCCCAGAATAACAAATCCCACATGCCCATACCTCCCAATTATAATTCCAACAGAAAACATTGCTGTCTTCTTTTAGCTGCTACCCTAACTCAGCTTGAGTGACACCTCTTTACTCCCCAGCTGGATCAAAACTGATCATGGTTTTGAATCTAACAGTTACTCACTTCACTGCACAATAAAGATGGGGAAAATATCCTCTCACTGAGCCCTCTCTAAACTGCCCCCTTTCTATCTTGTAGGTTTACTTCTTGGTCAACTACTCCTCCTTATACTTAGACAAGGTAGTCCAGATTTTCTTAGTCTCTTTCCTCCTTTGGCTTCTTAAAATGCTTGTAACTAAAACCTCTCGCATTTCCTAATGCTAGGTAATCCTCATTTCATCATCTCCCTTTTGTCCCTTTTTCTCTCTTTTGTACCCCACGTTCCATCCCTCACTATGCCATTCAAGCTGTCCTGAGATTGTTGCCACAGATGTCCTAAGTAAACCCAGTAAACATTCTTTAGACATAATTTTTCACTTTTAGACTTGACTGAATTCTCAGCTACTATGGCACAACTACCTTGTTTTCACATTTCTCACCATCTCTGAGCTTTCAAGCCTGTTCTCGTGATTCTTCTTTTTCCAACTGAGGTATCTCAAATACCAAGTATCTCTCTAAACGCACTGCCTGAAAAACTCAACTGCCCGTCTACTTCTGAACTCAAGAGAGATGGCTATGTCTACCCTACCCATCTCCTAGTCTCCCCCATTTTGTGTTTAATGCACTCCACAGACTTCTCTATGTATCCCAGAAAGACAATAATCCTCCCCACCAAAAGAAAAAAGAACTCCTTCCAACCTAAGTCCCATTATCAAGATTATAGGGGCTGAGAATATAGCTCAGCTGGTAGAGTGCTTGCCTTGCATGGAGGACAAGGCCCTGTATTCAATCCCAAGCACCACCCAAAAAAAAAAGAAAAAACAAAAAAAAAAGATTATGACAACCTACCTGGTTAATAACATAAAAGTGTTCATTATTTGGCCTGCTATTCCAAAAGTCATCTCCTAAAATCACACTAGAAAGTCCACTGCCTCAGTGAGCAGGACGAACAGCAACAGCTGTGTTAAATTCTAACCATCATTCCCCCAGGTCTGCAATGCATATTAACAGCATCACCAATGTTTCCCAACCAAAGCACAGAACATTCAAAAAATGTCTAATGGTATTTATCAGCAAAAGTTTTTCCTAAGCATTTTTAAAACAATTTATATTAGAAAGGTATTGATACACAATGAGCTGATAAAATACTGCTTTTTAACCACAAGTTATTATTTTGAGAACCTTACCTTTATACCCGTTAATCCTGAGGATAACTGTACAATATCATATGCAAGGTTAGATTTTTCTGCCTCCACAAATGGATCAGAGAATGCTCGACCATGAAATCTTTTAAATCCTTGGACTGTGTTCTTTGCATTGGAAATTACCTAAAAGAAAGAATATCAGTAAAGAAAACTACTATTCTTTATTTTTTTTTAATTTCCAGCAATCGTTTTAACTTCACAAAGTTTCTCCTTCTTGGTTTCACTTTTCTTCAGACATTCAACCTTTCTGAACAGAGACCGCTAGTATATGAAGTGAAGGACAAGGAATGCACAAGGATCTCTTGGTGGAAGGGCTGAAGCCACAGTCCAGCTTTCCCTGCTCCTCCTCCTCACTTCATGAAGTCATGTCACTACACTTATAGAAGTTATTTCTAAACTTCTAATAAACATTTACATAAAATATATATTGGTTTTTTCAAAATGGCCCAGTTTATGGTTCAAATTTTCTAGGTACAAATTCAGCTATATATATATATATATATATTTTTTTTTTTTTTTTTTTTTTTTTGGGCAGGGGGGTACTGGGGATTGAACTCAAGAGTACTCGACCACTAAGCCACATCCCCAGCCCTATTTTGTGTTTTATGTAGAGACAGGGTCCCACTGAGTTGCTTAGCACCTCGTCGTTGCTGAGGCTGGCTTTGAACTCGCGATTCTCCTGTCTCAGCCTCCCTAAGTGCTGGGATTGCAGGCTTGAGCCACCATGCCCGGCTAGCAATATATATTAATTCAGAAATTCCAGTTAAAAAAACTTTCTGTAAAGAAAAAATATTACACAAAGTACAGAAGATGAATGGAAAGAATACTAGGATATTGGGAAAATATTACTTGTAACTTGGAAAAAACTGAAAAATATTGGCCTTTAAAACTCGGGCCAAGCCGGGCACGGTGGCACAAGCCTGTAATCCCAGCACTTAGGGAGGCCGAGACAGGAGAATTGAGAGTTCAAAGCCAGCCTCAGCAATGACGAGGCGCTAACCAACTCAGTGAGACCCTGTCTCTACATAAAACACAAAATAGGGCTGGGGATGTGGCTCAGTGGTCGAGTGCCCCTGAGTTCAATCTCCAGTACCAAAAAAAAAAAACCTCTGAGGCCAGAGTTTTAAAATCAAAAAAGAAGTAAGCCAGGCGCAGTGGCGAATGCCTATAATTCCAGCACTTTGGGAGGCTGAGACAGGAGAATCACAAGCTCAAAACCAGCCTCAGCAATGGCAAGGTGCTAAGCAACTCAGTGAAACCTACATAAAAACACAAAACAAGGCTGGGGATGTGGTCAGTGGTCAAGTACCCCCTAGTTCAATCCCCGGTACCAAAAAAAACCAGAATAAATTTGTGCTTGAGATTTACAAGCTCCTCCTCCCAACACAGAAGATGTAAGAAATCCTTCACAGGAGATACTACAGAACTCTTCTGCATCAGTTATGTCAAAAGACACACACAGTTTTGCAAAACAAGTAAGGTTTCCAACGTTAGGCTCTACTTGAACAAACTGCCAAAAAGAAAACTATATCACAGTGTTAACCTAGAATTGAACAGTCAGTTTAGTACAATAACTATCCTCAATAATGAAAACGGGTTTAAAAATAGGAAGAAGTCACTGAAATTTCAGAAAGAAAAACATTTGAAAATAGCACTAAATTTGCTATCTACTGCCACCTAAAACATCTTAAACATTCTACAAATGAGTATCATTTTTTGAGGATCATAAATTTTAGGTCCTATCTGGTCCAAAAAGGGAGTTATTCACTTTACATATTGCTCCAGACTGAATCATAACAAAGTCAAACATGCAACTCCATTTTACACATATCTCAGACATTCAGAATTATGAAATTCTTGGAGGTCTGCTGCTCTAAAGGCTCTAATATTTCAAGGACTGAAGGGGAAGTCCTTTAATGTATCTAGAGCTATATTTTCCTTCCTCTAGAAAACTTGATTACAAGAGCAATGATGATCTTAAATATGAGCAAGTAGAAAGGCCCAACAAAGACAGACTTCAAGAAGCACTCAAAATATCACAAATCAGGGCTGGGATTGTAGAGCTCAGTGGTTGAGCGCTTGTCTTGCATGCATGAGGCATTGAGTTCAACCCTCAGCACTACATAAAAATAAATAAAGATATTGTGTCCATCTACAACAAAAAAAATATTAAAAAAAAAAATCACAAACCAAATGAGCCTTGCTTTAAACAAAATCTGAGCAGGAATACACCTAAGCAGTTCACATTGACCATATTATGCTGCTACTGCTATTTTAAAGTTATCTGCCTCCCACTCAAGTACAAGGGAACAGGAAATCAGGTCTGTCTTTGTCAACTATATACCTAGGGTCCAGATTCTAGCTGCTGAACAAATGGATAGAAAAACCAGAGAAATAGGTCATTTTAGGAATAAACAAAACTCTACCTGGCTTTTAGCTGCTGCTCCAATTGAACGATTCTTAGGACCAAAGGAAATACAAGCCCTAGAAGATAAAACAAACATTTAAGAATCAAATATATTGCAATATTACATGAAAAACCACAGCAGGCAAGATTTCTGAATCTCGCCTAAAAAGTCATTTATCTAACCAAGTGCGGTGGTGCACACCTGTAATCCTAGCACTTAGGAAGGCTGAGACAGGAGAATTGCAAGTTCAAAGCCAGCCGCAAAAACGGCAAGGCACTAAGCAACTCAGTGAGACCCTGTCTCTACATAAAACACAAAATAGAGCTGGGGATATTGCTCAGTGGTTGAGTGCCCCTGAGTTCAATCTCTGGTACCAAAAAATAAATAAATATGCCATATATCTTAATAAACAGTATACATTATATTTATGATTTTTGACCTTTCTATTAATGAATACTGTCCATGGAAAAGGCTGCCTCTTAGAATAAGACCTGTCATTTTAAAAGTTGGAACATAAGTCCAATGTGATAACCACCTGTCTAGAATACTACAGAGAAGAGGACAACGTGGTAGTTTCCACCATCCTAATTTTTCAAGTCTTGTGCTCAAAATCCTAATGTAAAATATATACTCTCACATCAATGTATCAAGTAAACATTTTGATTTTCTTTTTTTTTTTTTTTTTTTAAATATTTTTTCAGTTGTTGATGGATCTTTATTTTGTTCATTTATTATTTATATGTGGTGCTGAGGATTGAACCCGGGCCTCACGCATGCTAGGCAAGCGCTCTACCGCTGAGCTACAGCCCCAGCCCCAACATTTTGATTTTCAAGACAGCTTGTATAACTTCACCAAGAATATATTTGTCTACAAGACTTTTTGCGGGGGCGGAGGATGTAACCTGGGATTGATCTAGGAGGTACTCAACAACTGGGCCACATCCCCAGCCCTATTTTGTATTTTAGAGACAGGATCTCACTGAGTTGCTTAGCACCTCAATTTTGCTGAGGCTGGCTTTGTACTCTGGATCCTCCTGCCTCAGCCTCCTGAGCCGCTGAGATGACAGGCATCTGCCAGGCGTCCATCATCACGCCAAGCTACAAAACCTTTAGAGCAACTCCTGCCCTATGGCATATAAGTAAAATGTAACTTTTCTAAAACTAGTTTCCAAAGACTCAGAACTACTGGCAAGAAACTTCATCCCCACTTCTCCACATTCTTCTAAATCACCAATTCATATACCGGTTTGATCTGCTTTTAGAAAGCAAACCCTTCTTGAAGGTAAAAGTACTGTTTAAACTTAAAAAGGCAGTTGTATTGGAATTGATAATCATGCTGTTATGGCTTCCATGTTTTTCTTTCTAATCCCTCTAGAACTATGCTCTGTGCTCTTTAGTGTCATCTCCTTTTCCAGCCTTCTCTCAAACTAAATTATAGCCGGGCGCGGTGGCTCAAGCCTGTAATCCCAGCACTTAGGGAGGCTGAGACAGGAGAATCGCGAGTTCAAAGCCAGCCTCAGCAAAGGCGAGGCACTAAGCAACTCAGTGAGACCCTGTCTCTACATAAAACACAAAATAGGGCTGGGGAGGTGGCTCAGGGGTTAAGTGTCCCTGAGTTCAATCCCTGGTACCAAAAAAAAAAAAACTAAATTATGACAAAGTTCACCCATTTCACCCAAAAAAATCCTAAGACAAAATTCTTTCCAGAGTCAATTTCCCCCTCAAGCTAGTAAGCTTTCTCTTCTTAGTTTATCAACTTTCTGTATACCATCCCATCTAATCCTCAGGTATGCCCTATCTTATCACCAATTTACACAAGAGTAAATTGAGTTCAAAATGCCATTAACACATAAACTTATCTAGGTTCAAGCAATGGAGTCAGGGCTCTAAATCATGTCCCCATACTTCACACTCCAGCACTGACCCTCTTTCTCCCAACCCAGCAAACTGAATAAGTGCTCTGGAGCCATACTACATTGGTCCAAATCTGACTACATTAAATTATCTTTCTGTTAATTCAGAATTGTTTTACTTAAAATTCATAAGCCCTGTGCACACTGGCATACTGCTGGGCCTCTCTGGACCTCGAAGGCCCTTTCCAACCAATGGGCTAAGAACCCCTATAACTCAGACTCCCAAAATTGCAGACTTATGTTCACTGGATTAACTGGAGAGGAGATGACAGTGCAGCCTGAGAGCTCATGAGACTGAATGCAAAACTCTTTGGCCAAAAATGTGCAGGAGGCAATCCCTCAAAAACACACGTGTCAAGCTCACCTTTTCTGCAAATATGCTGCCAATTATACAAATAAAAAAAAAATCCCCTAAATACCACTTAAAGGGATCTCCTATCACAACCCATATTGTCCTTTAGAAAATAGCCTAAGGGTCAGGCACGGGGGCCCATACCTGTAAACCCAGTGGCTGAGAAAGCTGAGGCAGGAGGATTCCAAGTTCAAAAACAGCCTCAGCAACTTAATGAGACCCGGTCTCTAAATAAAAAATAAAAAAGGGCTGGGGATGTGGCTCAGTGATTAAGCACCCCTGGATTCAATCCCTGGTATCCACCCCCACCAAAATGGCCTGAGGCAATCTTACCCATTCCTCTCCTTCCACTCCAAGAAGGATGCTCAGCCTAAGCACAATATTTGGCAAACCTACATCTTTCTAAAAACCACCAAATCTCATCTCTTAAGGTCTATACTGCCCAAGACCTCAACCTCAATATGTAATTTTAAGTCAGTGTTATTTATCTTCAATGATCTTCTGCAGTCCTTTTTTCAAACTTTTATCCCCTCCAATTACTAGTCCTGGGAATAAAAAACATTAATATCCCCAACTTTCTTGTAAATCCTGCTGAAAGATTAATCCCCTATTCTACCACAACAACCTCGAAGCTGCTTTGCTTCTAATTATCTTCCAAACAAAACTACCTCCCAAAAAACAGCTCAAATCCTTTAATAAGAAACCTAAGAGTCGGGCTCGGTGGTGCAAGCCTGTAATCCCAGCACTTAGGGAGGCTGAGACAGGAGAATTGCAAGTTCAAAGCCAGCCTCAGCAAAGGCAAGGCGATAAACAACTCAGTGAGACCCTGTCTCTACACAGAACACAAAACAGGGCTGAGGATATGGCTCAGTGGTCGAGTGCCCCTGAGTTCAATCTCCAGTACCAAAAAAGAAAAAACCCAAGGCCTCTTGAATCCCAACCCAATTTCATTTTCCAGCTGTATCACCTACAGTTACCCAAAATGAGTTGAGTAAGATCTCCGAATCTTTCTGCTTTGCTAAAACCACTTTACACCTGAACTGCTCCAGTCCTTCAACTGTTCTCATCACCTACTTTGTAAATAAAGCCTTCCCTACCCAAATAAAAAGTAACCATTTCCAGCTCTTCAGACTTACTTCACTTCTACTTAGCACTAACCACAAACTGAATTATGACTGTTAACATATTTGCTTCCTCTTCTGAAACAGTGTTTCATAAACCACAGTTCACAACTTACATACGAATCTAAAATTAACCAGGGAGTTAGAGAAGACGTCATTAATAGCAAATATAACCACCAGCATGTATTGCCATGTGAAAGTATGTATTGTTTAATGAAGCTTTCTAGCTGTGACATGCTTATCAGGTCTCAATACAAAATATGTGATTTAATAAAATGAGATATTAGGTCATGGACATGTGCTGTCCAATAAAGTGGCCACTAGCCACATATGGCTATTTAAACTTAAGTTATTTAAATTTAAATAATTTAGTGCCACTGACCACATTTCAAGTGTTCAATATGTAAGGTTTGTGGCTATTGTTTTGGACAATGCAAATACAGAACATATCCTTCATCACAGAATGTTCTATTGGAATATACTGCCTAACAGTATTGCTCTAGACAATATTCTCTTTGAAGTCAGTTAATATTTTTACTTACTTTTTAAATCTACATCTTTGTCGTTAACAGTAAAGTGTTTCACATGTCTCGAAGAGCCAAATACATTTGTCTCAGATCAAATTATTCAACCTCCTTTTTTTGGTCTATACATATATATATACCAGTTGCAAACAGTTCCCAACTTCTTACAAAGCAATTGAATCTCACTAACGGAACTCAATCTCTACTATGTAACACAGCAATTAAACCTCAAAGAAAGTACTAACTTGAATTGTAGGAAAATTCACTTTATCAGCTTACAAAATCATCAACATTATCAGTACATTAGTTCTTAAAGACTAAAAAAAGTTCCATAACAGCCGGGCACGGTGGCGCAAGCCTGTAATCCCAGCACTTAGGGAGGCTGAGACAGGAGAATTGCGAGTTCAAAGCCAGCCTCAGCAAGGGCGAAGCGCTAAGCAACTCAGTGAGACCCTGTCTCTACATAAAACACAAAACAGGGCTGGGGATGTGGCTCAGTGGTTGAGTGCCCCTGAGTTCAATCTCCAGTACCAAAAAAAAAAAAGTTACATAACAATAATCCAACTACTTCACTAGAGAGAGAGAAATGCACTTTTCCATTTTTTTTTAGATTTTTTTTATTTGTAGATGAACACAATGTCTATATTTTATTGCTTTGTATGTGGTGCTGAGGATCAAACCCAGGGCCTCACCCATGCGAGGCAAGCGCTCTACCGCTGAGCTACAATCCCAGCCCCCAACTTTTCCATTTTGACATGTAAACATATGTACAGATTTCAAGCTCTGGACTCTGTGCACTGCTTTTCTAAGCTGTATGATCCTGCTGTTATGAGATTTCAGATCATCTCTGAACAAAGGAAATTACTGCAGCTATCTGATACGAATGTTACACATTAAATTTGATGATCCACTTTTAAAGGGCTTCTGTCAGAGACTGGCATGTCATAAATAATAAAATATTCCCTGTTACATAGTTACAATGAATCCATGGACTAGGTTTCAAACAAAAATATATCAATTAGTTTGCTCTGAAAGTTGTTTCATCTCAAGTTGTCCATAAAAATCTAGTTAGCCAGCTGAGCACAGTGACACAAGCCTGCAATTCCAGCACTTTGGGAGGCTGAGACAGGAGAATCGCGAGGTCAAAGCCAGCCTCAGCGATGGCGAGGTGCTAAGCAACTCTGTGAGACTCTGTCTCTACACAAAACACAAAATAGGGCTGGGGATGTGGCTCAGTGGTCAAGTGCCCCTGAGTTCAATCTCCAATACCAAAACAAAAAAAAAAAAAAAAATCTTACTTCTATTAAGACAACTAAAAAAGAGTAATATGATCACATTGCCAAGTGAAAAAATATGAAAAACAGTACAAGTGAAGCATTTTGAAATTTAAAAAATTACACAAAGGAACTTTATATTTAAATGAACAGAAAGGCTGAGAAGATTAAGTCACATATTATGGCCAATACTAGAATTTAGTTCAATGCTTTCTTCCTTTCCCACCCTCCCCGCCAGTACTAGAGATTGAACCCAGACCTGCCTGCATGTTAAGCATGGAACTCTACCACTAAGCCATACTCCTACCTCTGTTCAGTGCTTTCTGTATAAGCTCACTGTGAAACAACTAAACAAAGAAAAGTAAGTAATTAGGTTGATCTTAAAGAAAATAGATTATCTATAATTCTACAATCCTCATCCCACCACAGATGACCACTATTAGCAGTTAGGTAAGCCCTCCTACGCAATTCTAATAACCAGTAAGTCCCCAAAAAAGAAGTGAAACACCCTTTTCAATTTGCTCCTCCTTCAATAAATGCTCAGAATTTTGACATGAAGAAGTGTCACAAGAATATTCAAAGAAAACCTATCTACTATCTCCCACTCACAAGGTACTTGCCTAGGATCCCTGTGGCAAGAAGCCTCTTCCATCCAAGCAGGTCAAGCTCCCTTCCACCACAGATTTCAGAGCCTTCACATGCCAGCCAGGCAACGAAGTTAAGTGTTCTACATTTAATACTCCTAATTACTCTAAGTTGTTGTTTTTTTGTTTTTTTGTTTTTGGTACCAGAATTTGAACTCAGGGGCACTCAACCACTGAGCCACATCCCCAGCCCTATTTTGTGTTTTCTTTAGAGACAGGGTCTCACTGAGTTGCTTAGCACCTCGCAGTTGCTGAGGCTGGCTTTGATTCTGTTTCAGCCTCCAAAAGTGCTGGGATTACAGGCGAGCTCCACCACGCCCAGCTCTGAGAAAAGAACTATTACTGACCCATTTAATAATTAAAGAACAGATTCAAGTCCAGGATTCAAAATCAAGAATGTCAGACTCCAGGGCTGGGATGTGGCTCAGTGGTGGGGCACCTGCCTCGCATGCGTGAGGCACTGGGTTCGATCCTCAGCACCACGTAAATAAAAAAAAATAAAGATATTGTGTCCATCTACAACTAAAAAATATATATATATGTTTTATATATATATAAAGTGTCAGACTCCAAATTCTATATATACAAGTTTTACTGATCTATCAGACCCTGTAGAATTCAACTCTACTTCACACCTTCAGACCATCCCAGTCCTATCCTTGTATCTGATCCTATTTGCTCAAGTACCACTCCTGCCTTTCCTCAGTACTCTATCCCCACCTACCTACCTCTCCCCTGCATACAGGTTTTTAAGACTGTATAAAACCTCATACATTATTGTACTCTTATTCTATGCACCATTGCTTTTGTCATTCATATTCCCTCCTATATCGGCTATACCAATAGACAGCAGGAATCTCTTTATCACATTTCCTCTGTACTCCATACCATAAAGTCAGTGCTGCGCAAGCCATGAGTATTCACACACTTTGCTTTTAGAGTAACAGTATGAGTTAATTCAACATTTAAGTTTAAGACTCCTATGTTCTAAACTTTAAGTCCTAGAAACAGCATCCTTGTTCATTCAACAAGAGATTCTCCTTTTCCTGGGTAAAAGATGCTATTGACCAAATATTATGCACATTCTGATGGGTTATTATGAATAACTGCAGTCCAATAGATCCTTAAAAGGTAGTTTCATGTATAAACTTGTGTGTAAAACTACTTCCAGGATATCAGGGGAGTTGTTGCTCTAATTCACCTTCTTTAACAGTTGAAGAAAATGAGCTTTTCAGAGAACCCACAATAGCCAAAACTGGCATGAAATTGAATATACCTTTTTTTTTTTTTTTTTTGTACTGGAGATTGAACTCAGGGGCACTCAACCACTGAGTCACATGCCCAACCCTATTTTTTGTGTTTTATGTAGAGACAGGGTCTCACTGAGTTGCTTAGCGCCTCGCTGTTGCTGAGGCTGGCTTTGAACTCGTGATTCTCCTGTGTCAGCCTCCCTAAGTGCTGGGATTACAGGCTTTCACCACCACACCCGGCCGGAATTGAATATACCTTAATCAGAGTATTCTCTGGTTACTTCCTTAGCCCTGAACTAAAAAATATCAAAATGTTAATACCAAACACACCAAGCAAATCATGCTTTTGAAATCTTCAGTTCCTAAAATACAGCAAATTCTTACTTAATAAATTGTGCACATTAAAAGAAATATTTGAAATATTACATATTTAACGAGACAAACATTAACTCTGGAAAACATCAAAATTGTTAAGACTTGAAACATCCAGCTTTCCTAATATATCATCCTATGTCCTAATATATCATCCAGTAACAAACAGCATTCATAAAATGCAAGAAGTAATAGCGACATTAGCATTCCTCTCCTGTATCACACTAGTGGGAACCAATCACACAGAAAATATTACAATCAACTTACTTCTCTTGCCCTTCTCAAATCCATTCTCCTGACCAAAAAAAACTTTTTTTTTTTTTTGGTGCCGGGATACTCGCCCACTGAGACATATCCCCAGGTTTATTTTGTGTTTTATTTAGAGACAGGGTCTCACGGAGTTGCTTAGCACCTTGCCGTTGCTGAGGCTGGCTTAGAACTCATGATTCTCCTGTCTCAGCCTCCTAAAGTGCTGGGATTACAGCCATGTACCACTGCACCTGGCTTAAAAAAATAATTTTTTTTTAAATATAAATTAGATCACTTCCCAGTGAACCTATTATAAAAATGTTTTACATGATTTACAAGGCCCTGCCATAATCTAGTGTGCCCTACCAAACTCATTTCGTCTCATACCACTTTTTCAAGTGGCTCAAGGGCAGCCATGTTCCTCTAATGAAGTGTGCTGAACTCTTTTTGCCTCTTGCTGTTCCTTCAGCCTCAAACAGCTCTTGCTCAAAGCCACCACAACTTCCACAGTCAACTCATACTCATACTCCAGGTCTCAAATGGCACTTCTTTCAAGAGCACCCTCCACTCCACCCAACATCCAACTTGAATTAGGTTTCCTTGTTAAACTATCATATCCTGTACTTTTCCACTTTGTTCTTTACCAGTTAGTAATCATATACTTTTGTTTAGTGTCTGGGTTTTTCCACTGGCCATGTCCCTGATGGGAGGAACTAGTTTATCACTCTCCTCCTTAGGTACAATGGTCGCCACTGGTGGCACTCAAAATCTGGAAAAATGAAGGAAGCCCAAATTTGGCTGAAGGGCAAAGATCTCTTCTGGATAAGGCTCTACTGGCTCTTCAAAACCTGAATCCAAGCTGGGCGCAGTGGCACACACCCGTAACCCCAGCACTTTGGGAGGCTGAGACAGGAGAATTGCAAGTTCAAAGCCAGCCTCAGAAATGGCGAGACACTAAGCAACTCGGTGAGACCCTGTCTCTACATAAAATACAAAAATAGGACTGGGGTTGTGGCTCAGTGGTCAAGTACCCCTGAGTTCACTCCCCGGTACCCAAAAAAAAGTCAAGCTTTCCATTGCTCCCATTTTCTATTTAGCCCAAGACTCCTTAGCCCAAGACTCCAAGATAGAAATATAACTTAATCAAAAATCACAGTTCAGAAGTCACTTGAATATTTGACATTCCTATCGACAGTGTCTGAAGGAAGACATATAGAAAACATAAGGAAAACAGTATTCACATGGTATTTTCTTATCACAATTACAGGGTGTTCCTGGGCACCCACTACTTTGTCTTTTTAGGAGGACCAGGTATAGGGGATTTAATTCAGGGCCTTGCACATACTAGACAAGTGCTCTATCACTGAGCTACACCCAGCCTTCTTTAAAGCAAATTCAACTGCCACCAGGAACACTAACTTCTTTTGCATCTGAAAACACTCCCTCAGATTCAAATAGAACTCATGATAAAACTGCTGCATCTGCTGTTTGTCTAAACGAAAATGAAAAAAAAAAGATAAGATATTCTAAAAAGAAAGGACAGAAACACTGTTCTTCCCAATACTTCAGATTCTCTCCATGTGTTCCTTTGGGAGCTAAATTATCCCACTCTAAGCAGATAAGGGACAAGAAGTTACATGCATAACTCAATACTCTAGCCTTTTCGATTTTTTCAGAAGACTGTCTTTACAGATAAAGAAAACTCAAGGGCTGGGGATATAGTTGAGTAGTACAGCACTTGCCTCACACACATGAAGCCCTGGTTTAAATCCTCAACCCCGCCAAAAAAAAAAAAAAAACACTCCAAGCTGCACAAGACTGTAATCTCAGGGAGGCTGAGGCAGGAGGAGCACAAGTTCAAAGCCAGCCTCAGCAACTTAGTGAGGCCCTAAGAAACTTAGGAAGATCCTGTCTCAAAAATGAAAAAGGAGCCGGGCACAGTGGCTCAAGCCTGTAATCCCAGCACTTAGGGAGGCTGAGACAGGAGAATTGCAAGTTCAAAGCCAGCCTCAGCAA
>CM053405.1:118465768-118482755 GCA_028644305.1 Xerus rutilus
TTTTTTTTGGTACTGGGGATTGAACTCAGGGGCACTCGACCACTGAGCCACATCCCCAGTCCTATTTTGTGTTTTATGTAGAGATAGGGTCTCATTGAGTTGCTTAGCGCCTCGCCATTGCTGAGGCTGGCTAAAAAAAATTCTTAGAAAAGGGTAGGGATGTGGCTCAGTGGTTAAGTGCCCCCTGGGTTCAATCCCTGCTAGAGAAAAGGAAGGAAGAAAGGAAGGAAGGAAGGAAGGAAGGAAGGAAGGAAGGAAGGAAGGAAGGAAGGAAGGAAGGAAGGAAGGAAGGAAGGGAGGGAGGGAAAGGAAAGGAGAGAAGGAGAGAAGGAGGGAGGGAGAGAGGAAAATAAAGAGAGAAAGAAAGAAAATATCAGAATTCTGCATGCAGAAGAGCATCCTCCCTTTGGGGACCAAGAAAAGGGAATGGGAGAGTGAGATGGGCACAAAGGAAAGCAATCCAAACTTTCATTCCATCTCCTTTAACTCTGATGGACTGATGTTGACAGTGGACTCTCTCCTCATACCTCTTATTAGACAACATAGTTTATTTTTCAAATCACTAAAGGCATGAACCATTTGTTTTGTTTTCAAGATATAAAGTCTCACTATGTTGCACAGGCTGACTCTAAACTCTTGGGCTCAAGTGATCCTCCTGCCTGGGCCCAAGACTAGAGGGGCACACCACCACACCTGGCTTTCATCTGTTTCTTGATTGGGGTGGTGGATGCACATATGGGTGTAAACATTACTCAAAATCCATCAAACTGCTGGGCATGGTGGTGTGTGCCTGTAATCTCAGAGGCTGAGACAAGAAGATCACAAATTTGAGGCCAGCTTGAGCAAATCTGGTGAGGCAGCCTTGGTGATAACTGGCCTCAAGAAAAATAATAAAAATGTCTAGGGATGTAGCCCAGTGGTAGAGTGCTTGCCTAGCATATTGTAAGGCCCTCCATCAGTACTCAGTACTGCCAAAAGATAAAATGGAATGGTTTTCAGTTCAGTGCCTTTCCTTTGTGTTTGCTGTGAACAATTTTAGTTATTTACTTATTTTGCTACTAGGGATGGAACTCAGGGACATTGAACCACTGAGCTACATTCCCAGGCCCCCCGACCCCCATTTTTTAAAATTTTGAGATACAGTCTCCTTAAATTGTTGAAGCTGGCCTGGAACTTGTGATCTTCATGGGATAACAGGTGTTCACCACTGTGCCCTCCCTTCTGCTGAGTAACATTTCTAAACATTTGACTACATGGAGACCTTTGCAGTGCACCATGTTATTTCTCCCACTGTATCTGAGTGTGAACGTTCTTTTTTTTTTTTTTTGGTACCAGGGATTGACCTCAGGGGTACTCAACTACTGAGCCACATCCCCAGCCCTATTTTGTGTGTGTGTGTGTTTTATTTAGAGACAGGGTCTCACTGAGTTGCTTAGCACCTCGCTTTTGCTGAGGCTGGCTTTGAACTTGTGATTCTCCTGTTTCAGCTTCCCAAAGTGCTGGGAAGGCATGTGCCATCGTGACAGCTTGTAGCTCAGTTTTAGAGCACTTGCCTAGCATGCATAAGGCCCCGAGTTCAATCCCAAAAATAATTAAGGAGGTGTGTAATAAAGGAAGCTCAGGGGTTGATGGAAAAAATCACTTAACATGTATAAGTCTCAACCCCTTCATTTGTAAATGAACATAACCCTACCTCTAGTGATAAAATTAAGGATAAAATTAAGGATCCTGGGGCTGGGATTGTAGCCCAGTGGTAGAGCGCTTGCCTCGCATGCGTGAGGCCCTGGGTTCGATCCTCAGCACCACATACAAACCAATAAAATAAAGACACTGTGTCCATCTACAACTAAAAAAAAAAATTAAAAAAAAAAATTAAGGATCCTTTGGGAATAAGAAATAGAACCCCACCTCAAAGGAACTATCTTAATCATAAAAGGAATTCACTGAAAGGGAACTGTGATAACCCATAGAATCAGAGGACAAGAAAATCAAATCTAGGAAGGTCTTTTTATGTTTCTCTCAGCCTATCAACTTTTCTCCTAATGCAAACAAGATTAGATCACCAGAGAAGGAAACAAAATCCTCACTACTCCTCTGCTTTTTTTTTTTTTTTAAATATTTATTTTTTTTTTAGTTGTAATTCTGTGGACTGAATATCTTTATTTTATTTTTATGTGGTGCTGAGGATCGAACCCAGTGCCTCACACGTGCTAGGCGAGCACGCTACCACTGCGTCATAACCCCAGCCCCTACTCCTCTGCTTTATGAACACTTAATGAAGCTATTTCACAGCACAGGGCTGCATGAAAGAACCAAGAACTCTGAGAACCCCAACAAGTGTGCCAGAGGTAGATGGTAGAACATTCTTTTTTCACTTGGGAAAACAAAGCCTTATACCCAGAGGACCAGGATATCTACCTTAGAGTTTATTTAATTGGCCTGTCTCTCTTTTTAATATATATTTTTTAGTTGTAGATGCATACAATACCTTTATTTTATTTATTTTTATGTGGTGCCGAGGATCGAACCCAGTGCCTCATACATACTAGGCAAGCGCTCTACCACTGAGCCACAACCCCAGCCCTGGCCTCTCTTCTTTCACAAGACAAATGTGCGAGGCACTGGGTTCGAACCTTAGCACCACATATCAATGAAACAAATAAAGACATGCTATTCCTCTACAACTACAAAAAACAAAAAACAAAAAAGTCAAATGTTCACCCTGCTCTAAAGCTCTCCTTTATTTAGTTAAAATAGTCAGGTTCACCTATACTACTAGAAGAAGAGCTTTTGTTGTTTGATGCCGAGACATATGAAAAGACAACTTACATTTAATTTGTACCAGGGTAAAATTTTACCAGTTACAACACTGAGGTTTCCTAAATAGTTACAATAACCAGTTATAAAATATAATGAAAGGGTAAAAATACATTTTTTTATGGTAGCCATCAATCTCAAGGAAAAAGATTGCTCCTGAATTCCAGAAGTAGTAGGAAGATTAGCCCTTTCTCATCTTTGATCCTGATGAAACTGATTTACATTGTGTTCAGTGTCTCATATGTCTTGCGGAAACACTTTAATCAACTTCTGGTGCAGAACAAGCTACATAATTCTTAGGATCCAGTGCAAAATGAAAATGTGAGGCTCCTTTTTCAAAAGCTAAGAATGTCAAGAGAGTTAAAGTAGAGCATTAAACCAAGTGGGACTTTTCTTAGCATGGGGCTTAATGTGACTGTATCATTTACCTCCCAAGAAACAATTCTTGTGCGCTCAGCCTTCTGACTGTTATACACACAACAGGCCAGGAAACAACCATCAAGCTCTCCTGACCTTAAATAACCTGGTCCAGACAACTGCAACTCTCTCCACCACAGGCCTTTCCATTCTCCTTCAGTTCTTTGAGACATCTTACATAATTGGTAGACACTTCAATAGCCTATCCTAGGATAAAGGAATAGTCTACCCTCAAGATCTGTAGAGTGTTCACTCTTGCCAAGTAGAAATTATTTGCAGCTTTCACGTGAGCTTTAAATCTTTTCAACTCCTAGTCATTCAGGTTTGCAAAATACTGTCTGAGGGTCTCTGAAATTCATGGACCCCATGGGAAACAACTACATTGGCTGAGTCCTACCAATGAGAAAACAAGTAATTATCATAGCTCTGTGTGTGTGCGCCTTTGGGCCCCTATGTTAAACTTTCTAGGAGTTTTTGGTTAATTTTCATAGGCTTTCCAGGTATGCAACTAGGCTGGGGATCTACCTCATTTGGTAGAGTGCTTGACTAGCAGGCACAAGGCCCTGGGTTCAATCCCCAGCACCACCACCAAAAAAAAAAAAGCAATCCGGGTAAGCAACAGAATCAGTGCAATTAATGTCATTGGCTGCTTCCTTTCTATTAGACCTCATTCTGTCTCTTCCATTTTCACAATTAGATATAATGCAATTCCTTTTAAAATTGACTAACAAGGCAGGCACAGTGGTGCTTGCCTGTAATCCCAGTACTTTGGAGGCTGAGACCGAAGAATTGCAAATTCAAAGCCAGCCTCAGCAAGGGCGAGGGGCCAAGCAACTCAGTGAGACCCTGTCTTAAATTAAAACACAACAAAGGGCTGGGGAAGTGGCTCAGTGGTCGAGTACCTGAGATCAATCCTCAGTACCAAAAAAATAAATAAATATATATGAAAATAAAAATAAAATAAATAAAATTGACTAACAAATTTTTACATAACTTTGCAAGAAACTTGAAACTCTGATAAAGTTCATCTAGGAAAACAAATGCCTAAGATCAATTAATCAAATGTGAAAAAGAATTAGATATTATTAGATATAAAAATGTTCTATAAAACCATGATAATTAAAGGGCTGGGGTTGTGGCTCAGTAGTAGAGCGCTTTCCTAGCATATGTGAAGCACTGGGTTAGATCCTCAGCACCACATAAAAATAAATAAAGTATTCTGTCCATCTACAACTAAAAAAATTTTTTTTTTTTTTTTTAATTTTTTTTTTTTTTTTTTTAGTTGTAGATGGACACAATGTCTTTATTTTATTGCTTTGTACGTGGTGCTGAGGATCGAACCCAGGGCCTCACGCATGCAAGGCAAGCGCTCTACCGCTGAGCTACAATCCCAGCCCCCACTAAAAAAATTTTTTAAAAAATGACAAAACAATGAGACAAACACTGGTACAAATTGGCCTTTGGAAGAAAACAATGTCCAAGCAGATGAAATTTGTACATTTTATTCTTAATAAATTTTTTATTTGTTTTAAGTGGGTGCAGTGACGCACGCCTGTAATCCCAGCACTTTGGAAGGCTGAGACAGGAGAATTGCTCATTCAAAGCCAGCCTCAGCAAGAGCGAGGCGCTAAGCAACACACAAGACTGTGTCTCTAAACAAAACACAAAATAGGGCTGGGGATGTGGCCCAGTGGTCAAGTACCCCTGAGTTCAATCCCCAGTACCAAAAAAAAAATTTTTTTTTAAATTAGTTATATATGATAGAATGCATTTATGCATTTTAATATATCATACATAAATGGGATATAATTTCTCATTTTTCCGATTATACATGTTGTAGAATCACATTGGTCATGCAGTCATATATGTACATAAGGTAATAATGTCTGTTTCAGCCGGGTGCCGTGGTGCAAGCCTGAAATCCCAGCACTTAGGGAGGCTGAGACAGGAGAATCATGAGTTCAAAGCCAGCCTCAGCAAGGGCAAGGCACTAAGCAACTCAGTGAGACCCTGTCTCTACATAAAACACAAAATAGGGCTGAGGATGTGGCTCAGTAGTCGAGTGCTCCTGAGTTCAATCCCCAGTACCAAAAAAAATAATAATAATAATAATAATAGTGTCGGTTTCATTCTACTATCCTTCCTATCCTCATATCCCCCCCTCCTTTCATTCCTCTCTAACTAAAGTAACTCTATTCTTCCCCAGTGCCCTCCCCCATTGGGAATTAGCATCTGCATATCAGATAAAACATTGTTTTTTGTTTTTTGGGATTGGCTTATTTCACTTAGCATGATAGTCTCCAGTTGCATCCATTTACCAGCAAATGCCATAATTTTGTTCTTCTTCTTCTTTTTTTTGGTACCAGGGATTGAACCCAGAGGCACGCGACCACTGAGCCACACCCCCAGCCCTATTTTGTGTTTTATGTAGAGACAGGGTCTCACTGCGTTGCTTAGTGCCTCGCCGTTGATGAGGCTGGCTTTGAACTTGCAATTCTCCTGTCTCAGCCTCCCAAAGTACTGGGATTACAGGAGTGAGCCACCACGCCTGGCTAATTTCGTTCTTCTTTAAAGCTGAGTTGTTTTATCAAATATATATATATATACCATATTTTCTTTATCCACTCATTTATTGAAGGACACCTAGGTTGATTCCATAGTTTAGCTATTGTGAATTGAGCTGCTATAAACATTGGTGAGACTGCATCACTGTAGTATGCTTATTTTAAGCTCTTTGGGTATAACCTGAGGGGTGGGAAAATTGAGTCAAATGGTGGTTCCATTCCAAGTTTCTGAGGAATCTCATACTGCTTTCCAGATTGGTTGCACCAATTTGCAGTCCCACTAGCAATGTATGAGTGTATCTTTTCCCAAAATCCTTGCCAACATTTATTGTTTCCTGGTTTGTTTGTTTGTTTGTTTTGGTACTGGGGATTGAACTCAGGGGTACTCCACCACTGAGCCACATCCCCAGACTTATTTTGTATTTTACTTACAGCCAGAGTCTCATTGAGTTGCTTAGCGCCTCGCCACTGCTGAGGCTGGCTTTGAACTCGCAATTCTCCTGTCTCAGCCTCCCAAAGTGCTGGGATTACAGGCATGCACCACTGTGCCCGGCTCCTGTATTATTGATGATTGCCATTCTGACTAGAGTGAGATCAGAAATAGTTATTTCATATTAGCAAAGGTGCTGAAAGCATTCATTAGAGAAAAGGTAGCCTATTCAACGCTGGGAAAAATGTGAAGCCACATGTAACAAAATGAAGTTAAATCCCTCTCTCTCACCCTGCACTAAATTCAACTCAAAGGGGCTGGGGTGTGGCTCAGTGGTAGAGCGCTTGCCTAGCATGCGTGAGGCACTGGGTTCGATTCTCAGCACCACATATAAATAAATAAAATAAAGGTCCATTGACAACTAAAAAATATTTTAAAATAAATAAATAAATAAATAAATTCAACTCAAAGTGGATCAAAGACTTAGGCTGGAGAACAGAGACCCTGCACCTACTACAAAAAAGTAGGCCCAAATCTTCACCATGTCAGCCTAGCATCTGACTTACTTAACAAGACTCCTAAAGCACAAGTAGTAAAATCAAGATAAATAAAGAATAATAAGAATCAATAAATGGGATGTATTCAAACTAAAAAGCTTCTTCTTAACAAAAGAAACAATAAAAAATGTGAAGAGAGAGCCTAGAGTTGGGAGAAAATCTTCACCACATGCACCTCAGATAAAGCGTTCATCTCTAGGATATAAAAGAACTCAAAAAAATTAACACCAAAAAAACCAAATAACCCGATCGATAAATGGGCTAAGGAACTGAACAACAGACACTTCACAGAAGAAATACAATCAAACAACAAATACATGAAAAAATGTTCAAAATCTTTAGCAATTAGAGACATGCAAATCAAAATCTGTATATTTTTAGAATCTGAGAGTGTCATTTCAAAATAACAGAGAAATGGTAGATTATTTAATAAGTGTATTTCAATAAAATAAAATTAGGACTAAGGAGTGTAACCATAGAAACAAAATATCAAAATTGTCACTAAAAATTACAAGAAATTATTTTGATAACTTTGGAACAAAAATACCACTTTATGAACCAAATGTAGGGATCCACCAAAAAAAAAAAAAAAAAAAGACTGTTGAAAATGATTATATAGCTGGGCACAGGTGGCCACCAGCTCCAGAGGCTGAGACAGGAGGATTGAGAGTTCAAAGTTGGCTTCAGCAACTTAGCTAGACCCTAAGCAACTCAGGGAGACCCTGTCTCTAAATATTTTTTTTAAAAAAAAGGACTGGGGAAGCTGAGCACGGTGGCATAGGCCTGTAATCCCAGCACTTTGGGAGGCTAAGACAGGAGAATTGCACGTTCAAAGCCAGCCTCAGCAACAGCCAGGAACTAAGCAACTCAGTGAGACCCTGTATCTAAATAAAACACAAAACAAGGTTGGGGATGTGGCTCAGTGGTCCAGTACCTGAGTTCAATCCCTGGTACCATTAAATAAAAAATAAATAAATAGATAGATAAATAAGAAAGCAGTATGAGATTCCTCAGAAAACTTGGAATGGAATGCCCATTCCACCCAATTCTCTCACTCCTTGGTTTATACCCAAAGGACTTATTAAGTTGTTAAGCCCCCAGGGTTCAAACTCTGGTACCAAAAAAAAAAAAAAAAAATCACAGCCTCTGGGACAAGAGTTCCCTGTGCTTCTCCTTTGCTAGCAAAACAATAACCTTTCTTTTTTCTCAAAAATGTATTCTCATGAGGCTGGGGCTGTAGCTCAGCGGTGGAGTGCTTGCCTAGCATGCGTGAGGTACTGGGTTCGAGCCTCAGCACCACATATAAATAATAAACGAATAAAAGTTCCATCAACAACTAAAAAAAATTTTAAAAAAAAATGTATTCTCATTATTGCTGTGGCATGGGAATAAGGAGGAAGCTTTTGGTAACACAGATACAGCTAAAACATCCCAATATAATATTTGTATAGTTCTTTTCCTGTTGACAAAGCAGATGTATCTATATAGTTTTATTTGACCCTTAAAAACATCCCTGAAATAGGTAAAAAATAGAAATAATTAACATAATCTTGTACTTTATGGTTTGCTAATGCCATTCTTTCAGTTGATGGTCTAAATCCTCTTCAACATTCCTATTTTGTTCTCCAGACTACGTCTGGTGTCCAGAACATCAGAACGGCTTAGTGTCATTCTTTTTAGTTCCCTCATTCGAGAACATTCTTCCCATTATCCACAGAGAATGTTCTTCCTTCAGATCATCCTTTCAAACCCTATTGAAGGGGCTGGGGTTGGAGCTCAGGGGTACAGCGCTTGCCTAGCATGGGTGAGGCCCAGGGTTCCATCCTCAGAACCACATAAAAACAAATTAAAAAAAGGTTAAATTCTAAAAAAAAAAAAAACAACAAAAAACCCTATTGGAGCCAGACAGACATGACCACGCAAGAGATACCGCTCGCCGCCCCTTCCCCCACACTCCCTCCGTCAAGATGCAGGCGCAGAGGCTCCGAGCCTTTCTGGCCCCGCCCACGCCTGCGGCCAAGTCCCCGCCCCCTCTGAGGAGTTTCCCAAAACCCAGTGCGGCAGGCCGGCCGCCCTAAGATGGCGACTCCCATGCACCGTCTTATAGCACGGAGACAAGCGTAAGTGAACAGCTCATTTGGGACTTTAGGCGGGGTGGGGGCGGAGAGACAGGCGTCTCCTGGCAAGTGAGAAGGCGCCGGGGTGCAGGGCCGGTGTTGGGTCCCCTATAGGGACCAGCAGAGGATGGCGGTTTCTCAAACATGTTGCTCGCCCCTGAGGGACTCGGCCTGGGCGATAAGTTTGGTGACCACTGGCTAGTGATTTCGCAGACGACGGTCGCGTAAGGTCTGGGGAACGCGACAAAGCTGCAGTAAGCAGGCGCCTTTGGTTTCCCCTTAGAGAACGCCCAAGAGTTGATCACTTGGTGACTGATCACTTGGTGACTTATGCCCCTCTACCTGTTCCACACGTGACCAGGAGAAGCCTGAATCCCTGGTCTGACACCTTCGCTCCAGCAGAGGTAAACTTCAGCTCCTTATGCAACCTCCAGCCTGTAAGCGCAAAATGACGGGTGCAGACCACAACAGATTCAGTGACGCCGTTTATTCTTCGTGCACTCGGGCGCTGTGGGGACTCATTTTCTGGACGGGAAAATGGCCATCGGTTACAGAGGGGATTTTGGTTTTATAGGGTACAATTAAGGTGGTTTCATCATTGGAACTTTTGGGTGTGCCGTTCGGAAAGTCAGAGGCTAGTTATATAGGTTAAAACTTTTAACTCAGGAGGGCAACTGTAAAAGGTTGAAACTCATTGTTACCTGGAGAGATAGGAGTCCAGATTGTGAAGGATGAGTATTTATTTCTTTTTCTTTTTTTTTTTTTTGGTACTAGAGATTGAACTCAGGGGCACTCGACCACTGAGCCACATCCCCAGCTATTTTGTGTTTTTATGTAGAGACAAGATCTCACTGAGTTGCTTAGCGCCTCGCTGTTGCTGAGGCTGGCTTTGAACTCGCGATTCTCCTGTCTCAGCCTCCCTAAGTGCTGGGATTACAGGCTTGTGCCGCCGCGCCCGACTCAGGATGAGTATTTCTTTTTCTGGAGTTTATTGTCTCCCAAAGTTTCAGTATTCCCCTCCTTCCTTCAAGGTCCGTCGTTATCAGGAAAGGATTTACTAGAAGGTTAATGCTGGGCTAGTCCGCCCTCCCCCCCCCCTTCCCGAGCTTCATTGTCTCTCTGCTTCTTGGGGGCAGCTGTTTTGTAGGATTATTATTTTCCATTACTCCTACTCTTCACAGCCCAGCTGGCTCTTGTTGATTGCTTTTCCTAGAAACAGCCGTCCTGCAACGCCAACTCTTTACCCAAGCCATCTTGCGGCTTTCTGTCATTCATTCTCCTCTTCAACAAAAATTTACTTAGTATCTAAACCACTGTATGCCAGAGTTGGAGTATAAAGAAAAAGAAGTTTTCAAGACAGAATCCCTGCCTTCAGGTAGCTTACATTCTAGTAGTGGAATCAGTTGATAAATGAATACAATTTAAGTTTATACAGCTGGTGATAAGAGCTTTGTAGGAAAAAAGATGATGTGATAGAAAATGGGAAAGGCCTACCCACCATAGTTTGGTTGGATTGAAAGGCATCTTTGAAGAGGTAGCATTTGAAGAGATATTGAAAGGATGAGAAAGGAGCCAGTAATTAGGGGATTTGGAGAAAGGAAGCCCAAGAGTGACATAATTGCTCTGAGGCCCGAGAGAAGGTTTTTTTTTTGTTTTTTTAATTTTTTTTAGTTGTCTTTATTTTATTCGTTTATTATTTATATGTGGTGCTGAGGATCGAACCCAGTGTCTTACACATGCTAGGCAAGCGCTCTACCACTGAGCCACAAACCCAGCCCCGAGAGAAGGTTTTAAGAACAGAAAGATGGCCATCTGCCTAAAGAGCTAGAGATTGGCACAGCAGGTTTGCAAAGGACAGATAATATGGGAGTCACCTCAGGTTTCTCTTTTTCTACCATCCTACACATTCAAACATCTGCAATATTTTTGTTCTCGCAATATTTTATGCCATTACTGTTCGCATGCTTATAATGTAGACATCTGCTAACATATATGTGTGTGTAAATATATATGTAATTATATTTATTTATTTTTTGTTGGTACTAGGGATTGAACTCAGGGGCATTCGACCACTGAGCCACATCCCCAGCCCTATTTTGTATTTTATGTAGAGACAGGGTCTCACTGAATTGCTTAGCATCTCACCATTGCTGAGGCTGGCTTTGAACTCCGATTCTCCTGTCTTAGCCTCCCTAAGTGCTGGGATTACAGGCTTGCGCCACCGCACCTGGTTTATATTTCTTTTTTGTATTCAAAGAAACTCATTCCTTTTCTTTTCTCTAAACTCTATCTTGGATATGGTGAAAAGATTTCCTTGGGTATGAGGATAGATATAGGGAGATAAGAATAGTAAGCTTGGAGAAAGATTTTATTGTTGTTTCTTTTTTTTTTTTTTTGGTACCAGGGATTGAACTCGGGGGCACTTGACCACTGAGCCACATCCCCAGCCCTATTTTGTGTTTTATCTAGAGACAGGGTCTCACTGAGTTGCGTAGCACCTCGCCCTTGCTGAGGCTGGCTTTGAACTTGCGATTCTCCTGTCTCAGCCTCCCAAAGTGCTGGGATTACAGGCATGAGCCACTGGGCCTCTCTTGTTTTTTTTGTTTCTTGAGGCAATCTCTCCCTGTGTTGTCCAGGCTGGTCTGAAATTCTTGGGCTCAAGGGATGACCCCAGCTCAGCCTCCCAAATACTGGAACCGTAGGTGCACATGCATGGCTTGGAAGAAGGCTTTGAATTCAGACAGTTCTTTGGGGTTTTGTTGGAGTGGTACTGGGGATTGAACCCAGGGCTTTGCGCACGCTAGCACTGTCTCGCTGAGTTACATCCCCAGTCCTGACGTCAGACAGTTTTGAGATCAAGAATGGTAAGATGAGGGGCTGGGGCTGTAGCTCAGTGGTAGAGTGCTTGCTAGCATGCGTGAGGCACTGGGTTCGATCCTCAGCACCACATATAAATAATAAATGAATAAAATAACGATCCACTAACAACTAAAAAAAATTTAAAAAAAAAAAAAAAAAAAAGGTAAGATGAGCCGGGCCTGGTGGTGCACGCCTGTAATCCCAGCACTAAGACAGGAGAATTGTGAATTCAAAGCCAGCCTCAGCAACAGTGAGGCACTAAGCAACTCAGTGAGACCCTGTCTTTAAATAAAACACAACATAGGGCTGGGAATGTGGCTCTGAGTTTAATCCCTGGTACCCTCTCCATAAAAAAAAAAAGAATGATAAAATGAAATACTTTAGTAGGAGTGCTAAATTAAAGTAGTAGGATCCCTTCAGGCCTGCTCTTTTTAAAAATTTTGTTCTTTTTAGATATACATGACAGTAGAATGTATTTCGACATATTTACATACATGGAGTATAACTTATTCTAAATAGGATCCCATTCTTATAGTTGAACATCATGTGGAGTTTCACTGGTGTATATTCATATATGAACATAGGAAAATTATGCCTGATTCTTTCTACTGTCTTTCATATTCCCAGCTCCCTCCCTTCCCTCCAGTCCTGTTTGTCTAATCCAAAGAACTTCTGTACTTCTCTCCCTTATTGTGTGTTAGCATCTGTATATCAGATGAAACATTTGGCCTTTGGTTTTTTGAGATTGGCTTATTTTACTTAGCATGATAGTCTCTAGTTCCACCCATCTACCAGCAAATGCCATAATTTCATTCTTCTCTTTGGCTGAGTAATATTCCATTGTGTATATATACCACGTTTTCTCTGTCCATTTATCGGTTGAGGGGGACCTGGAGTTGGTTCCATAGCTTAGCTATTGTGAATTGAGCTGCTATAAACATTGATGTGGCTGCATCATTGTAGTATGCTGATTTTAAGCCTTTGGGTATAAACTGAGGAGTGGGACAATTAGGTCAAATGGTGGTTCCATTCCAAGTTTTCTAAGAAATCTCCATACTGCTTTCCAGAGTGGTTGCACCAATTTGCAGTCCCACCAGGAAAGTGAGTGTACCTTTTCCCCCACATCCTTGCCAACATTTACTGTTACTTGTCTTAATGATAATTGCCATTCTGACTGGAGTGAGATGGAATCCCAGTGCAGTTTTAATTTGCATTTCTCTAATTGTTAGAAATGTTGAACATTTTTTCATATTATTTGTTGACCATTCATATTTCTTCTTCTGTAAAGTGCCTGTTCAGTTATTTATCCATTTATTGATTGGGTTATTTGTCGTTAAGTTTTTTGAGCTGTTTTTTTTTTTTGGTTCCAGGAATTGAACTCAGATGTACTCAACCACTGAGCCACATCCCCAGCCCTCTTTTGTGTTTTATTTAGAGATAGGGTCTCACTGAGTTGCTTAGTGCCTCCCTGTTGCTGAGGCTGGCTTTGAACTCTGTGATTCTCCTGTCTCAGCCTCCCAAAGTGCTGGGATTATAGGCATGTGCCACCACACCCAGCTTTTTCTTTTTTTGGTACTGGAGATTGAACTCAGGGGCACTCGACCACTGAGCCACATCCCCAGCCCTATTTTGTGTTTTATGTAGAGACAGGGTCTCACTGAGTTGCTTAGCGCCTCCCTGTTGCTGAGGCTGGCTTTGAACTCGTGATTCTCCTGTCTTAGCCTCCCCAAGTGCTGGGATTACAGGCTTGTGCCACTGCGCCTGGCTCACACTCAGCTTTTTGAGTTCTTTATGTATCCTGGGTCTTGTTAAGTTTCTTAGGTCTTGCTAAGTTGCTAAGACTGGCTTTGCACTTGTAATTCTGCCTCAGCCTCCCAAGCTGCTGGGATTACAAGCATGTGTCACCACGCCTGTCAAACCTTTACTTTTCTTTTCATATTTATCAAGAAGGTTTAATTTTACTAGGCATGGTAGTGTAGGCCTATAATCCTAGAAATCTGGGAGATTGAAACAGGAGGATCACAAGTTCAGGGCCAGCCTCAGCAATTCGTTGAGGCTCTAAGTAGTAGCAACACTGCCTCAAAATTTAAATAAAATAAAATGGACTGAGGATGTAGCTTAGTGATATAGCACCACTGGGTCCATTCCCCAATACCAAAAAAAGAAAAAAAGCTTATAAATAAGAAGTATTTATTGCTTTCGTGATGAAAAGTTCAAAACTTTTTAAATTAGAAGTGTTATGAGGGGTGTGGCTATGGCTCAGTGGGAGAGGGTTTGCCTAGCATGTGTGAGGCACTGGATTCTATTCTCAACACTGCATATAAATAAATAAAATAAAGGTCCATTGACAACTAAAAAATACTTTTAAAAAAAGTTAATTATGAATGTGAGAAAGGACTATTGCTATTTTTTTTTTTTTTTGCAGTACTAGGCATTCAACTCAGACTCACACATATGCTAGGCAAGTACAGTACCTCTGAGCTACATCTCCAACCATTTTTTAATTTTTGAGATAGGATCTTTCTAAGTTACCTCAAATTTGTTATCCTCCTGTCTAAATCTCCCGAGTTACAGGGATTACAAGCTATATCACCACACCTGACTGTTGTCCTTCTTTCAAAATAGTTGGACTAATAAAAAGGATAAACAAAAAAGAAGAGCCTTTTTTGGTCCTGGGGATTCAGGGGCACTTTATCTCTGAACTACATCCCAAGCCCTTTATATATTTCATTTTGAAACACGGTCTTGCTAAGTTGCTTAGGGCCTAAAATTGCTGAGGCTGACCTTGAATTTGAGAGACTCCTGCCTCAGCCTTCTGATTCCCAGGGATTATAGGTGTGGGCCACTGTGCCTGACATAGGTACCTAATTATGAACTCTGAGCAGATCTTTCAATGACTTAATTAACTTGCTTAAAATCCATTGGAATGGGGCTGGGATTGTAGCTCAGTGGTAGAGCGCTTGCCTCGCATGCGTGAGGCCCTGGGTTTGATCCTCAGCACCACATACAAGGCAGTAAAATAAAGACATTGTGTCCATCTACAACTAAAAAAAAAAATTAAAAAAAAAATCCATTGGAATGAAATTATTTTTACCTTTTAATTAATTAATTTTGGGGGGAGGTTTCCAGATATTGAACCCAGGAGTACTTAACTACTGAGCCACAATACCAACCCTTTTTATTTTTGATTTTATTTTATTATTTTTTTATTTTTATTTTATTTCAATTTTTGGTACCAGAGATTAAACTCAGGGGTACCTGACCACTGAGCCACATCCCCAGGTCTACCTGGTGTTTTATATAGAGAGGGTCTCACTGAATTGCTGAGCACCTCACTGTTGCCGAGGCTGGCTTTGAACGCAATTCTCCTGTCTCAGCCTCCCAAAGTGCTGGGATTACAGGTGTGAGCCACCATGCTCAGCTTATTTTTTATTTTCAGACGAGATCTCAGGCTCCAGTTGTGGCTCAGTGGCAGAGCACTTGCCTAGCATGTATGAGGCACTGAGTTTGATTCTCAGCATCGCATATTATTTATTTATTTATTTATTAGAATGCATTTCAAGTCATAGTACACATATAGAGCTCAATATTCCATCTCTCTGGTTGTAAACAAGATAAAGTCACATCATTCATGCCTTCATATGTGTACCTAGCGTAGTGATGTCCATTTCATTCCACAATTTTTGCTACTCCCATTCCCCTCCCCTCCCCCACCTCCCCAATCCAAAGTTCCTCCATTTCTCTCATGCTCCCCACCCCCATTCCCCTTATGTATCAGCATCCGCTAATCAGAGAGAACATTCAGCCTTTGGGGTTTTTGTTTTGTTTTGTTTTTTAATTTTTTTTAGTTGTCAATGGACTTTTATTTTTTAAATTTATTTATATGTGGTGCTGAGAATCGAACCCAGTGCCTCACACGTGCTAGGCAAACTGTCTACCACTGAGCCACAACCTCAGCCCAGCCTTTGGTTTTTGGGGATTGGCTTCACTTAGCATGGTATTCTAAAATTCCATCCATTTACCTGCAAATGCCATAACTTTATTCTCTTATTGCTGAGTAATATTCCATTGTATATACACCACAGTTTGTTTATCCATTCATCTATTGAAGGGCATCTAGTTGCTCACATAGTTTAGCAACTGTGAACTGTGCTGCTATAAACATTGAAGTGGCTGCATTACTATAGTGTGCTGTTTTTAAGTCTTTAGAGTATAGGCCGAGGAGTGGGATTGCTGGGTCAAATGGTGGTTCCATTCCAAGTTTTTTAAGGAATCTCCATACTGCTTTCCAGATTGGTTGTACCAATTTGTAGTCCCACCAGCAATGTTTGAGTGTGCCTTTTTCACCACATCCTCGCCAGCACTAATTGTTGCTTGTATTTTGGGTAACTGCCATTCTGACTGGGGTGAGATGAAATCTTAGTTTTGATTTGCATTTCTCTAATTGCTAGAGATGTTTAACATTTCTTCATATATCTGTTGATTGATTGTATATCTTCTTCTGAGAGGTTTCTATTCAGCTCCTTAGCCCATTTATTGATTGGATTATTTGTTTTTTTGGTGTTAAGTTTTTTGAGTTCTTTATATATCCTGGAGATCATTGCTCTATCTGATGTGCATGTGGCAAAAATTTGCTCCCAGAATGTAGGCTGTCTGTTCACCTCATTGATTGTTTCTTTTTCTGAAAGAAGCTTTTTGGTTTAAGTCCATCCCATTTATTGATTCTTGCTTTTATTTCTTGCACTTTAGGAGTCTTGTTAAGGAAGTCGGGCCCTAATCTGATGTGATGAAGATTTGGGCCTACTTTCTCTTCAGCTGGGCACAGGGTCTCTGGTCTAATTCCTAGGTCTTTGATCCACTTTGAGTTGAGTTTTGTGCATGGTGAGAAATAGGGGTTTAGTTTCATTTTGCTGCATGTGGATTTCCAGTTTTCCCAGCAGCATTTGTTGAAGAGGCTATCTTTTCTCCAATAGGTGAGTCCTTTGTCTAGTTATGAAATAACTATATTTATGTGGGTTAGTCTCCGTGTCTTATATTCTGTACCATTGGTCTACATGTCTATTTTGGTGCCAATACCATGCCATTTTTGTTACTATAGCTTTGTAATACAGTTTAAGGTCTGGTATTCTGATGGCTCCCGCCTCACTCTTCTTACTAAGGATTGCTTTGGCTATTCTGGATCTCTTATTCTTCCAAATGAATTTCATGATTGCCTTTTCTATTTTT
>CM053405.1:118483255-118502967 GCA_028644305.1 Xerus rutilus
TTGCTGAGGCTGGCTTTGAACTCGCGATTCTCCTGTCTCAGCCTCCCTAAGTGCTGGGATTACAAGCGTGAGCCACCACGCCCGGCTTATGTTCTGTATCTTGATTGCAGTGGTGATTAGAGAATTCATTACGCCAGGCGTGGTGGCGCACACCTGTAATCCCAGTGGCTCGGGAGGCTGAGGCAGGAAGATCATGGGTTCAAAGCCAGCCTCAGCAAGTGAGGCGCTAAGCAACTCAGTGAGACTTTGTCTCTAAATAAAATACAAAGTAGGGCTGGGGATGTGGCTCAGTGGTCAAGTGCTCCTGAGTTCAATCCCCAGTAATCCCCTACCCCCCCAAAAAAAAGAAAAAGAAGAAAGAGAATCGATTAAAAAGGATGAATTTTACTGTAGAGAAATCATACTTCCAAAGAACTAATTTAAAAACAGTATTCTAGCCGGGCGTGGTGGCGCAAGCCTGTAATCCCAGCACTTAGGGAGGCTGAGACAGGAGAATCGCGAGTTCAAAGCCGGCCTCAGCAATGGCGAGGCCCTAAGCAACTCAGTGAGACCCTGTCTCTACATAAAAAACACAAAAAAAATAGGGCTGGGGATGTGGCTCAGTGGTCAAGTGCCCCTGAGTTCAATCTCCAGTACCAAAAAAAAAAAAACAGTATTCTACTAAGAACTGGCACTCTCACAATAGACATTAAATCCTTTTAAAATCCTGCATGTTAGCCAGATATGGTGGCACACGCCTGTAATCCCAGCAGTTTGGGAGGTTGAGACAAGAGAACCATTAGTTCAAAGCCAGCCTCAGCAATAACAAGGTGCTAAACAACTCAGTGAGACCCCATCTCTAAATAAAATACAAAATAGTGCGGGGATGTGCCTCAGTGGTCAAGTACTCCTGAGTTCAATTCTCGGTACCAGAAAAAAAATCCCGCATATTAATAAACATCATAATCTTTTTTAAGATTTTTTTCTCTTACAGTTTTATGGTAGGTATTTTCTGCTATTTCTCCATTGTATGCAGTAGTCTTGTATCGTTCTAGAACATGAAGTTAATGACAACCCACTTTTTAAAAAATAGATGTATCTTCTTAAATAAAAATGTTAGTATTAGCCAGGTACGGTAGCACAGGGTTTATAATCCCAATTTGGGAAGCTGAGACAGGAGGGTCACAAGTTGGCCAGCCTCAGCAACTTAGTGAGGCCTTCAGAAAGTCTCAAAATACAAAATAAAAAGGGATGGGGATATAGCTCAGTAGTAAAACACCACTGGGTTAAATTCCCAGTACCAAAAAGTTAAAACAAACAAACAAACAAAAGTACTAAAATGGTAAACATTGAGAAATGGAGCAGACGGTGTAGCTGCAGTGGTAGAATGCTTGCTTAGAATGCTCCAGGCCCTGGGCTCAAACCCTAGCTCCTCAAAACAAATTTGAAGGTGGGTGCAGTGGCTCATTCCTGTAATCTCAGCACTTAGGGAGGCTGAGACAGGAGAATCACGAGTTCAAAGCCAGCCTCAGCAACGACAAGGTGCTAAGCAACTCAGTGAGACCCTGTCTCTACATAAAACACAAAATAGGGCTGGGGATGTGGCTCAGTGGTCGAATATCCCTGAGTTCAATCCCCAGTACCCCTCCAAAAACTAAATTTAAGAAATAATTTTATAAAATTTTTTCTCACATTTTCTGAAAGGGTTGGAGATTATTATTTACAGAATAATGCCAAATGCCAAATATTCTTTCCTTTCACCACTCTCCATCCCTTATCCACACCTCACACAGTCTTGTAAATTTTCATAGACAGAAATTTAAAGAAATCAAATGAAATTGGCACAATTTCTATGTAATTCGGCAATAGCTATCAAAATTAAAAATATCTTTTGATGTAGCTGGGCATGTTGGCACATGCCTGTAATCCCAGTGGTTTAGGAGGTTCAGGCTGTAGATCACAAGTTTGAGGTCAGTCTCAGCAAATTACTCAGACTCTAAGCTACTGAGACCCTATTTCAAGATAAAACATGAAAAGGGCTAGGATTGTGGCTCAGTAGTTAAACACCTGTGTTTAATCCCTGATACAAAAACAAAACAAATCAAAAAAATTTTTTTGTTTTTGGATGTAAAGATTCCAGTCTAGCTGGGTGCAGTAGCACATGCTTATAATCCCAGCAGCTTGGGAGGCTGAGGCAGGAGGATCAAAGCCAGCCTCAGCAACAGGGAGGCATTAAGCAACTCAGTGAGACCCTCTCTCTAAAAGTAAAATGCAAAATAGGGCTGAGGATGTGGCTTAATGGTCAAGTGCCCCTGAGTTCAATCCCTGTTGGTCCCTTCCCCACCCAAAAAAAGAAAACAACAAAATAAAGCAAAAAAAAAAGATTCCAGTCTAAGGATTTATTATATATTTGTAAAATTTTCTTTTTCTTTTTTCTTTTCTTTTTAAATCAGGGATTGAACCCAGGGGCACTTAACCACTAAGCCACATCCCCAACCCTTTTTTGTATTTTATTTAGAGACAGGGTCTCACTGAGTTGCTTAGGGTCCTGCTGAGTTGCTAATGCTGGGTTTGAACTGGCAATCCTCCTCCATCAGCCTCCCAAGTTGGTAGGATGACAGGTGTGTGCCACCACAACTGGTATGTTAAATATTTATAATTGTCCATTATATGGGATTATTCATTGAAACTTAACGTGTAATAAGGGCATGGCAACAGTCTAAATATTCACATGTAGGGGATTGGCTAAATCATATTTGTATGCAATGGAATGCATACACTAGGAAGAGGCATTCTTTATGTACTAAAATAGAGGATGTCCAAGATATTTTGTGAAAAGGAAGGAACTGATAGTATTATCTTTTGTGTAAAAAAAAATTATCTCTATATTTTAGGCTAGTCCTAAATTTCCTGATTCAGGATTCCATGGTTTTTTTTGTTTTGGGGTGCTGAGGATCAAATGCAGGGCCTTGTGAATGTTAGGCAAGTGCACTACCACTGAGGTGGATCCCCATTCTATATGCCTATATTTTAATTTTGGGGGGGGACTGGGGATTGAACTCAGGGCCACTAGACCATTGAGCCACATCCCCCGTCCTATTTTGTATTTTATTTAGAAACAAGGTCTCACTGAATTGCTTAGTTGCCTCTCTCTTGGTGAGGTTCGCTTTGAACCTGTGATCCTCCTGCCTCAGCCTCCCAAATTGCTAAGATTACAGGCATGCTCTACCGTGCCCTGTTTAATGTGTTCTTAAAATTTTTTTTTTAGTTATAGATGGACACAAATATCTTTATTTTTATGTGGTGCTGAGGATCGAACCCAGTGCCTCATGCATGCGAGACAAGCACTCTACCACTGAGCTACAACTCCAGCCCCTAATGTGTTTTTATATATAGGATAGGATTCACTAGAAAACACTAATAATTGCTTCTAGGACTGGAGTAATTGAATGGCAGCGATAGAAGAGGCAATTATTTTTCACTGTTTTGTCCTAATATGGTTTGAGTTTTGCCTTAATTGCTTAATTTATATAAAACGTTATGGTTAAATATTAGGTGGCCAGCCAGAAATTAAAAAATGAAAATATTATCCTATGGATGCTGTTTTGGGGGCTGATAAAAGTATTTTCATATGGACATTTCTTTATAATTCTTTATTATAAAGTTCTTTTTTTTTAATTTTTTTTTTTTAGTTGTAGATGGACACAATGTCTTTATTTTATTGCTTTGTACGTGGTGCTGAGGATGGAACCCAGGGCCTCACGCATGCAAGGCAAGCGCTCTACCGCTGAGCTACAATCCCAGCCCTATTATAAAGTTCTTAAAACCTTTGAATTTCATTAAAAGCAATCTCAGTCAGGCTCAGTGGAGCATGCCTGTAATCCTAGCTGCTTGGGAGGCTGAGACAGGAAAATTGCAAGTTCAAAGCCAGCCTCAGCAATGGCGAGGCGCTAAGCAACTCAGTGAGACCCTGTCTCTACATAAAACACAAAATAGGGCTGGGGATGTTGCTCAGTGGTTGAGTACCCCTGAGTTCAATCCTCCGCATCCCACCTCTAAGAAAATGCAATCTCAGTCAGGCACCATAGAACAAGTTGTAATCACAGTGGCTCCAGAGACTGAGGCTGGAGGATCACAAGTTCAAGGTAAATACCAGCAATTTATGGAGACCCTAAGTAACTTAGGGAGACCCTGTCTCTAAAAAAAAATAAATACACCTAAGGATGTGGTTCAGTGGTTAAGAGCCCCTGGGTTCAATTCCCAGTTCCATACACACACACACACCCCACCACCACCACCAAAAACTCAAAAGTTCTTTTTTTTTTGGTACCAGGGACTGAACTCAGGGGCACTAGACCACTGAGCCACATCCCCAGCCCTAATCTTTGTTTTATGTAGAGATAGGGTCTCACTGAATTGCTTAGTGCCTCGTCGCTGCTGAGGCTGGCTTTGAACTCCGATTCTCCTGTCTCAGCCTCCCAAAGTGCTAGGATTACAGGTGTGCGCCACCGTGCTGGGCTGAAAAACTCAAGCTTAATGCTGTTTCAAAATGTAGACAGAATGGGTGAAAATCTTCACCAGGCTCCTTCAAATGAAGAAAGCAGGTAAGAGACATGAACTTATGAGTTTTTCAAATAAGGGAAAATCTCTCTGGATAGTTACCATAATGGGTCCTAGGATCCCTAAGATCCTGTCTAGCCTATGACAATTATTTCGCTCTCAGTTAAATCATGACTTGCCCTGACTGGTAGAATATTAAGAGGTGCTGAGAGAATGACATCCTGACAAAAAATATTAGTGGGAAGAAATGTTGGCTTCTTGGGTCATCGAGCCTCCAGCAGAAATTCCCTGCACCCTTTCCTTTTTATGCGGGACCTGTTGAGGGCAGGATGACCCAGGAAGGCCAGTCACGGGTGGAACTTGGTAGCAAGACAAGAGGGTTCGAGTTGTGCCTGACAGACCCTCACGAGGGCTGATGGCCGGGGCCCCTTTACCCGAGCCCAGAACCGGTATATCCGGCCCGGCCCCGCCCCGCCTTCCGAACCTCCCTAGCGGACAGCGCGCAGGAGAGTGTGCAGGCCTGGTCCTGCCCGCCTGGCCCTGCCCGACGCGACGGCCGTGCCCCGCGGCTCGGGCCCAGACCACCTGTGCCCAGCCTCCGCCCGCCTGCGGCTGTCTGACCCGACGGCACAGCACGTCAGCATCCGGGGGCGTCGCCTCCGGCGCCACAGGCCCGCAGCCCCCACTCTCACGGCGGGAGGGGCGCGTCGTCATCACGTGACGCCCCGCACCCACTCGGCCCTAGTCACATGGGCCGCACGGCCGCTGCGTCAGTCAGTCCTGGCTGCGGGAGTCGAGCCGTCGTCGCTGCCGCCAGCGGACGGGGCGGGGATCCTGGTGCCAGGTCTTCGTCAGCCCGCCCCCGCCGCCTCAGTGAGCCGTCCCGGGCTGGGCCCCGCCGTCATGGAGCGGGGCGGGACCTCCCTGTCTATCGTGTGAGGTGCGCCGCCGCCACCGCCGCCTTAGCTTTCTGAGGCCTCTAGAACCTCCGCCGCCCGCAGCCCCTCGCCCTCGGCAGCCTGTCGCCGCCCCCTGGGCGGGCCCGAATGCGCGTCCGGTGAAGGTGCAGGCCCGGCGTCGCCGCTGCCGCAGCCGCAGCCGGGAGATGGTTCGGGCCTAGCGGAGTCGGGAGTGGAGGTGAGGAGGGCCGAGTGACGGACTGACAGACCCGGCCGTGGGGGAGGGGAGGCCAAGTCCGCCGCGCGCCGGGAGGGGGACCCTCGGGGCGCGGGCTGCTCCATCCGGCTTCGCCCCTCGTCTTCGCGTCCATTTCCCACCCTCCCGCAGGAAAAATAAAATAAAAAGGCTAATCCTGACTCCAGCAAATATTCCCATAAGCCCATCTTTTCGCTGTTTGTCCTTTCGTTCCTTAATCCATTCCTTCTCTTGGATAGTCCGTCGTGTGAATCGTTCCTTTTTAATACTCTCCTCAATTTCGAATTATTCCTAAAGAGAAAATGGGCCCAGATTCTGGCTATCATTACCCAACTAGTTCTCGCTTTCCATCTCGCGATCCTGCGCACCTCCCCCCCTCTCCCGTCCTCTGCAAAAAAAAAAAAAAAAAAAAAAGGAAAAATTTTCCGCCTTCGACCAGCGAAAAGGGTTGGCAAAAAACGGGAACAGGGGGTGTAATATTTGAATACCCTCTCCCCAACTTCTGAATCGGCCTGTTACCTGGGTATCCCGGTAGCTTGTATTTGGATATTGATATTTAGGCCTTTTCCTCCAGCTGCCTGTGCTCGGGGTTAATCTCGTAATTGACGTCAGTGCTTTGTTCCTTCCACTTTGCTGTTCCTTCCACTCTTTGAGGATGGATCATGGGGTATAGGAGTTTGGGGAGTATCCTTATTGCCTTTTCATTCTCAAACGACATCATTTATAGCGACTTGAAAGTACAGATCTGAAATGCGTTTGTATGGAGTTCAAACTAAGACGTAGAGTTCTATTTAGGGTTCTTGTAGTTTTATCAGTTGCTATTCAGAATTGTGCGATTTCTTCCTTGCTGGCCACAGAGAGATTTTAAACTAAGGCCAGTTCCTTTTCGAGTGACCAGTGTTTTTCTTGACGAAATCTAAGATATAGATGCCAGGAAAGAGGCTGTGTGACAGTTAAAATGTGTGGTCTTTTTTAGAGCTCAGATATAAAAAGCTCAAAGCTTTCTTTCTATATTGATTCTGCAATGCTTTATGAAGTCTTTCTCTTTTTTTTTTAACTGCCCTTTAACTTATCAAAATTGAAATAGTTATAAGAACTTTCTTAATTTGGTATTTGATAAAGTGTCTTTGTGGCCCGAGTCTGCCTAGAATCATGTTTGGTCATATGTACATAAAGAAGTGTTGGCAAGTGGCCACTTGGTTTTCAACAAAGCTGGCTTCTTCACGTCTCTCAGATTTATTTTTTCTTATTCATCACTGCATTTTTCAGTCTCTAAATAAAAGTCTCACATTATTTTTAATTATCCTTTAGAGTTAACATACTAAAACTGGAAGCAAATTCTTTTTGTTGTCTTTTTAATATCCATAATTTAATTCAATTTGTGGTGGTTTGCAGGCTGATTTTTGTTTGCTTTGTAGGAACTGTAGGCAGATTTCACTTTAGACAAAATTTTGCTTCAAGTGAGGACAACATATGGTGTCTGTGAATGACCAAGTGTACCCTTTGGTTGGGGAGGGAAAACTGTGTTAATTGGAACGTGGTCTATAGTTTAGGGGTATAAAGGTGACTCCAACAGTGCTTTGGTGAAGCTGTATAATTAAAAATTCCTAAAGACAGAATATTTTCACTTCTTTCTTCTTGTCAGATTCTCACATTCATGTTTATACATCCTTTTCTCTGTATTTTTGAGTTATATCCCTTTTTTAACTGTTAATACATTATACCTTGTATTGTGATTTTCTTAGAGGTTTGTTGTAGTGTTTTTAGAGCAAGTACCTAATTTATTCCTCTTTATTGTCTTCAATATTTTATAGTTACTACATTGTATTTGAATGTGATAATATTTTGAACTTGGAATTGTTGTTATATCAAGTTAATCCTGTTTAAGATTTCACAAAATAGGTAATTGTAAGGAAAGCTGTGTGAGCAAATGATCAGTATTTGAAGGGGAAAATAATGAATACTAACTTCAGAAGGTGAGAATAGATGAAGCCTTCTAAAAGTTACATATTTTACCTTGTTTGAAGGGGTAAGGTAAATGTCATGGTTTTATGTGTACCTGAGAAGAACAAAGAAAACAAGCATTTCTTTTTTTGTGACCATCTACTGGTTTAGAATGGAGTCCAAAATGTATGAGGCCTTCCCTTTGTAGGATTTTTCCTTAAAGAGGTGGGTGGTTTTGTTTTTTGTTTTTGTTTTTGTTTTTGGTACTGAGGATTGAACCCAGGGGCACTTAACCACTGAGCCACATCCCTAGCCCTTTTTCATATTTTATTAGAAACAAGGTCTCAGCCCGGGCTGTGGCACAAACCTGTAATCCCAGCACTTAGGGAGTCTGAGACAGGAGAATCGCGAGTTCAAAGCCAACCTCAGCAACGGTGAGAACTCAGTGAGACCCTGTCTCTACATAAAACACAAAATAGGGTTGGGATGTGGCTCAGTGGTTGAATGCCCCTGAGTTCAATTCCCAGTACCAAACAAACAAAGTCTCACTGAATTATTGCTCAGAGTCTTGCTGAGTTGCTGAGGCTGGGTTTGAACTGGCGATCCTCCTGCATCAGCCTCCCAAGTCACTGGGATTACAGGCATGTGTCACGGCGCCCACACAAAGAAGTGTTCTTAAGTAGAAGAGCACACCTGAACAGTGACCCAGAAGTGCAGTGTGTATCATAAAAATTGATGACTTAGGTTTTATTTTTATGTTGGCTGTTTTACAGACAACTTAAATAAAAACTTTCCTATATAGTGTTAAGGTTTCCCAGCTTTCTTCCAATTCTCATTATATATATGTTACTCATTCTTTCTTTCTTATTTCCTCTGATAAGCTGGAACAATTATATTTGATTTCTGGGAGGGTGTATGCCAGTCTCAATTATTGTAAAATAAGGTGTAGTGACTAAAGATTGTTCTAAAGCTAATGTGAGCTATTACTTTGCTTCTTTTTCCTTTAAGAAAAGCACACCCATTTGTTCTAACTCTATTCTTGTCCATCTTGATTTTTTGAAGCAATGTTCTAGTACATGGAAGAGAGCAATGATAGAAATTCCAATTGTTAACTTTTGGCTGATCATCTGCATTCCTTTTTGTCTTGATGTTCATTTTCACTGGCATCATATCTTGAGAATTTTAATGGTATTGGCACATAGAAGATATTAGTGCCACTAAATTTAGTTCCAAAATATTCCAAAGCATTTTAATGTTGAGATTACTTATTCTGTTTTTGAAGGGGGGAAAAGTCTTATTTAAGATCTACCTGCTTCATCAGCTGTATTTTGTTTAAAAATCTCTAACATGAAGAATGTTCAAAGGGAAGGCATTTCTTGTAACTTTATCTTTCTTGGAGTGCTTAATGAACCAAAGGAGTGGCTTTAGACAGGAGACACAACTTATTAGTGGATACTATTTTAAGCTAATTATTTTGATAACCATTTCCTGGGATAGGTGGGAGGACCTCATGTATTCTTCTTCCAAGTTTCCATGGGGAGAAAGAAAAATCAAGAACAGACAGGAATAGGTTGCCCTGGAAAACCAGTCTGGTTTGGTTACCCAGGGATTATAATGATCTGTCCTGAGGCTGCTTTGGGCCTAAATGGTTCTCCCACCATTTTGTCAGTTTGGAATTGCCTAGTGGGTTATGACTTTTCACTTTGACTTTTCCTTTTCATGTCATTATTAGGGAAGGGACAGTTTTATGGAGAAGTAAGTATAATTCAATACTCTGCGTAGACAGGTCTTCTCACTTCTGCACAGTTGCTTTTATTTCTTCCAATTGGTATATCATTTTTCCTTTCTTGTTTTCTGCCTGTTAAAATTTCATCATTTTGTAAGGCCTGATGCAAGTACAGTTGCCTTCCTAAAGTTTTGCTTGATTCTTCATCCTACTCTAATTGTGGTCTACTTGTTTTGAATCTCTGTATCACTTTGATGCTCTCTTATTTGTTGTGCAGCTCCTATGGGAGGTGGGTGACAAAGAGCACAACATGTCAGGAAACAATTGTTATTATTATTATTTTTATGGTACTGGAGATTGAACTCTGGAGTACTCGACCACTGAGCCACATCCCCAGCCCTATTTTGTGTTTTATGTAGAAACAGGGTCTCACTGAGTTGCTGAGTTGCTTAGCGCCTCGCCGTTGCTGAGGCTGGCTTTGAACTCGCGATTCTTCTGTCTCAGCCTCCTTAAGTGCTGGGATTACAGGCTTGAGCCACCACGCCCGGCTAGGAAACAATTATTAATAAAAGATAGGCTGTGTTATATTTCATTATCTTTCTCTAAATGGTAAGAATTAAAACAACAATCATAATATTATACAGTGAAAAATTATCACTCATTTCTTAGTATCATCCTTGCTAGTTACTATTTACATTTCCCTGATAACAGTTTTGTTTTTAGCTTGTTTTAAAAAGATCCAAATAGCCAGGTGCAGTGGCACACACCTGTATTCCCAATGGCTTGGGAGGCTGAGGAAGGAGGATCTCAAGTTCAAAGTCAGCCTCAGCAATTTAGCAAGGCCCTAAGCAACTCAGTGAGACTCTGTCACTAAAGAGGGCTGGGGATGGGGCTCAGTGGTTAAGGGCTCCTGGGTTTAATCCACGGTACAAAAAAAAAATCCAAATAAAGTCTGTACATTACATTAAAGTTGTGTGCATCTCAACTCTTTCTTCTTTTTTTCTTTTAAATTTATAGGCTCTCTTCCATTTTTTTTTTTTTGCTTCTGTTGTTCCCATATAGTTGGTGTATTGAAGAAACCAGGTCTTTGCCCTGTGCGATTTCAGAGTCTGGATTGTGCTGATTGCTTCCCTGTGGTTTTGTGTAGTATGTTCTTTTGTCCTTTGTATTTCCTATGAATCTGTAGTTACATCTAGAAGCTTGATATGATTCAGGCTTGAATTTTTCTTTTAAGCCGGGCACAGTGGCTCAAGCCTGTAATCCCAGCACTTAGGGAGGCTGAGACAGGAGAATCGCGAGTTCAAAGCCAGCCTCAGCAACAGCGAGGCGCTAAGCAACTCAGTGAGACCCTGTCTCTACATAAAACACAAAATAGGGCTGAGGATGTGGCTCAGTGGTCGAGTACCACTAAATTCAATCCCCAGTACCAAAAAAAAAGAATTTTTCTTTTAATGGCAAGAGTATTTGTTAGGTAGTGTTGTGCGCATCTTGTTCATTCTTAAATCTTCAGCTTGGCTTCTTATTTCATGATGCTAACGATACTGGTCTTGCTGAGGCCACCCTAACTTTGATATTGTGAAATTGTGTGCTCATTGTTTAGTCCTTTACTTCTTTCTATGCTTGATACTGTTTTTATCTTTGGCTTTTATGATTCTGCTGCTTTCTTGCCTGCCTTTCTACTGGCTGTTGTTCCTTTGCTGATTCATAATTCTCTGATAACCCCTTGAAATGGGTAGTTCTGAATTTTTGCCTTGGATTTCTCTTTATTCTTTTGAATTGATCTCATCCATTTCTGTTTCTTTAGATACTGCCAGCTTTTTGTTGCTTTGACAAAAATACCTGAGATTAGCGATTTAAAAGGAGGAAGTATGTATTTTGGCCTACAGTTTCCGTCTGTGTTCACTGGGCCCTGTTGCTATTGGGTTGGTGGTGAGGCAGTACACCATAATGGAGGAAACTTGCCTACCTTGTGGTGGCCAGGAAGCAAAGAGAGAGGATGAGGCCAACGTCCCAATATCCCCTACAAGGGCATGCCTTCAGGGAACCAACTTCTTTTCACCAAGCCCCACCACCTAAATGTCCACCTACCTACTAGTAGCACCACAGGCTAGGGACCAAGACTTTAGCAAGTAACTCTTTGAGGGACATTGCAGATCCACACTGCAACAGCTACTGTTGACTAATTTGGAGCATCAAAACTCTTCCATCTGACTGAGTGGCCTTTAGATTGTCCAATAGGCACTTTGTTCTAGTTAGGAAATTGACACATGCCTTACTGAAGCAAAAGGAGGTATCTAATGGGAATATACTGGGTATCCCATGAATTCTAAGAAAGATGACAAGCCAGGTAGAACTCAGAAACAGTTATGTCCAAGGTCTTAGAATGTGGTCAGGGTCATCTCTTTCTCTCTCTTCTAAGATATAGTGTCCACATCTCTCTTGCTGGAGACCAACTTTAACACTTGCTAATTATCTTCTGAGTTTAAAATTTATATTTTTTGCCATCAAATAGAGACTGACCTCTTAGTCCCAAATCCTAGGAAAAGGAATCGTTAAATTTTATGTTCACCTATGGACCATTAACTCTGGTTAGGGGGCTACATTGGAAACATTACAGGAAGAAATGGAGTAAAGGACATTCTGAAAAACAGTTATACACTCCATTTACCCTGTGGCTATTTGGTGTATATATGTAGTCCTACTTTTTCCCATATATATTTTAAATATTTTCATTTAACATAATCTAATTATGCATCAGCAGACACCCTCCTTTCTTCTGTAGGAGATAACCCAATTTCAATCCCCATACCTAGTAACCACACATAGAAGTCACTTTTCTCTAAATCCTGATTTTTTTTTTTTTTTTTTTTTTGGTACTGAGGATTGAACTCAAGGGTACTTGACCATTGAGCCACATCCCCAGCCCTATGTTGTGTTTTATGTAGAGACAGGGTCTCACTGAGCTGCTTAGCACCTTGCCGTTGCTGAGGCTTGCTTTGAACTCGCGATTCTCCTGTCTCAGCCTCCCTAAGTGCTGGGATTATAGGCTTGAGCCACCATGCCCGGCTTCTCTAAATCCTGATTTTAAAGGCAATGCCCTTTGTTAATCACAAGTCTGAAAACTATGAGCTAAGTACTAAATGTAATTATCTGTAACATAACTAGTTTAGAAAGTGGTGGAGGAATATAAGTAAATTCTTATGAGGATAAGGGAGAAACTGGGCATGGTGGCACACATCTGTAATCCTAGCATTTTGGGAGGCCAAGAGAGGAGAATTGCGAGTTCAAAGCCAGCCTCAGCAACGGTGAGGTGCTAAGCAACTCAGTGAGACCCTGTCTCTACATAAAACACAAAATAGGGCTGGGGATGTGGCTCAGTGGTCGAGTACCCCTGAGATCAATCCCCGGCACCAAAAGAAAAAAAAAGAGGATAAGGGAGAACATGTGAGTATCTTAAAATGCATTCCATATTTTGCTGGACAAACATGACATAAAATGAGTGATAGAGGGCTGGGGTTATGGCGCAGTGGTAGCGTGCTCGCCTAGCATGCGTGAGGCACTGGGTTCGATCCTCAGCACCACATAAAAATAAAATAAAGATATTCTGTCCACCTACAACTAAAAAAATAAATAAATATTTAAAAAAAAAATGAGTGATAGAATTGGCAAATTCATTTGTTGACTCACTTCTTTGCAAATGGAAGCTAAGTGAACATTTTCAGTTCTGTCCATTGGGAGAGTGCCCTTGTCTTTTGTCTGACACTAAGATTAACACTGAGGATATTCCGGAAGGAGTTTTGGGGAGGGCAATTCTATGTTGCCTTAGCACAAGGGTCAGCACAGCAAACTTTAGTCAGTAGACTGAATACAACCTGTTTCATATGGCATGTGAGCTAATAAAGGTGTTTATATTTTTAAATGATGGGAAAAAAGTCAAAAGAATGGTTTTTGGCTAGTGAATATCATAGGAAACTCAATTTTAGTGTCCATAAAGTTCCATTGGAATACTATACACCTATTTGTTTATGTATTGTCTGTTGCTGTTTTTGCTGCTAAAATGGCAAAGTTGATCATGAGTATGTGGCCTGCAAAGCCTAAAATATTTACTGTCTGGTCCTAAAATATTTAAGTGACAGTTGAGTGCAGTGGCACATATGTGTAATCCCAGCTACTTGGGAAGCTGAGGTAGGAAGACTGGTTTAAAGCCAGACTGGACGACTTAATGAAATCCTGTCTCATAATCATAAAAAGGGCTGGGGATATAGTTCACTAATAGAGTGCTCACATGCAAGAGCCTGGATTCAATCCCCAGTAAGCACCCCCCACCCCCCCAAAAGTTTGGTGACTCTTGGATTAACATATCCTTAGTGGATACTTGGGTCTGAGGATTGTTTTAAGATTAAACAGTAACTACAAGGTCCTGTTAGGGCTTTTGTTTGTAGAAAATAAATAAATAAAAATAAAAATATATGGTGTTTGTATAACATATATACCTAAATGCATAAAAAGCATTACATATGTAATGCTAAATATGATACACTATATAGTATGATATGTATAACTATATAATGTACTACTTAATAGGCTATATTATTATTATTATTTTAATTTTTTTAGTTGTAGATGGACATAATACCTTTATTTTATTTATTTTTATGTGGTGCCAAGGATTGAACCCAGTGCCTCAGACATGCTAAGCAGGTGCTCTACCACTGACCTATAACCACAGTCCCTGCATTATTATTTAAATAATATATAAAATAGGTAGCATCTTGGCACTGGCCTCGCTTTAGTGGGGCATTCAAATTCCACCTGTCAGCTGTACCCTGAGGCTGGGTCATGCTACAGAGTAGATTGTAACATGTCTGTTCTTAGTACAGATGTGTGAATGTGGGGGAGAGCTCAGTTGTAGAGTGCTAACCTAGCACTTAGAAGGCCCTGGGTTTGGCCTGAGTGTTTCCAAAAGACAAAAGCAGCAGAAAAGCTGGGGATGAGGTGAAGCTTGAAGCTGATTACATAATCCCTGTAAGTGTTCAGCATTTACGGATTAACTGTTCTTCTATCTTCTTCTTCTCTATCTCTTCACCCTCATATTCTCTCTTTTTTTTTCCTGGGAAGTTCTACCACTATCATCACTTCTTCCAGAAACCTGCAAATTGTCCTTGTTTCCTTTGTTTATTTGTTCTTGATACTGAGGATTGAATCTAGAGTGCTTTACCACTGAGCTACATCCCCAGCCCTTCCTTTTTGTTTTTTATCCTTGATGTCATTTTTTCTTTAAGTTTTTTTTTTTTTAGTTGTAGATGGACACAACGTCTTAATTTTATTGGTTTGTATGTGGTGCTGAGGATCCAACCCAGGGCCTCACGCGTGCGAGGCAAGCGCTCCACCACTGAGCTACAATCCCAGCCCCCCTTGATGTCATTTTTTTTTTTTTGGTACTGGGGATTGAACTCAGGGGCACTCGACCACTGAGCCCCATCCTCAGCCCTATTTTGTGTTTTATGTAGAGACAGGGTCTCACTGAGTTGCTTAGCACCTCGCCATTTCTGAGGCTGGCTTTGAACTCGCAATTCTCCTGTCTCAGCCTCCCTAAGTGCTGGGATTACAGGCTTGCGCCACCATGCCTGGCTTTGCTTTTGAGTTTTAAAGTTATTTTAGTTTTGCAGTTACATCAGAGCTGCGAATATGAGTTTATGCCTAATTTTTTCTTTCTACTGTTTTATGAACATAATAGTAAAAATAATTGAAGTTAGCCTTCAGATTCTGGGAAATTTTTTATTGAAATAGTGTCCTTATATTTTGGATTTAAGAAACAAACTCTCAGGTCTAGTCCAGTCCCATGTGTCTCTCCATTCATATCCTTTATTTTGCACCCCACCACCAACACTGTTTCCTAACTGCATTTGATCCACCTCGTTTCCTTTCTCGGCTCTCTTCTCTTCTGGTTTGTTGTACATGATTTCTCTGTCTAAAACATTCCTACCCACCTTCTCTCTTGTCACCTTTCTCTAGTCAAGCTAACTGTACCCAAATCTTAAAGATGAAAGTTATTTTGATTTTTTTATGTCCTTAGCCCTAGAGTAGTGTCTGGCACGGTATGTACACTAACTTAGTAGTTGTTGTGTTAACCATTTTATCTTTTTAAAAAAATTTGTTCTAATTAGTACCATTTTATCTTATTGATGAAATCTAAAGAGGTTTTATTCATTTGGTGAATATTTGAGAGCACAGGGCTTAGGTAGAAAAAGAAATTGATCTTTCTTGTACATATTTTTGTTCTGTTTTGTTTTTTGTTTTGGTACATATGTTGTTTTTATTTTAAGTACGGTCTTTTAGAAACTTACTTTAAAAACAACAGTTAACAATCCCAGTGACTCGAGAGGCTCCCAGTGACAGGAAGATTGCCAATTTTGAGGCCCGCCTCACCAACTTAGTGAGACCATTTTTAAAAAAAAAAAAGGACGGGGGGGGGGGCTAGGATTGTGGCTCAGTGGTAGAGCGCTTGCCTCGCATGTGGGAGGCACTGGGTTCAATCTTCAGCACCGCATATAAATAAAGGTCAATCGACAACTAAAAAATTAAAAAAAAAAAAGAAGGATTGGGTATATAGCTCAGTGGTAAAACATCCCTGGGTTAAATCCCCAGCACCCAAACAAAAAAACAATAATTCAATTAGTGTTATTAATGTTTTAATCAGATAAATAACATGTAAACAAGGCTTACCCTTTTTTTTTTGTACTGGGGATTGAATAGGACACAACCACTAAGCCAACTGCCCATCCCTTTTTATTTTTTTATTTTGAGGTAGGAACTCACTAAGTTGCTCAAGTTGGTCTTGAAAACTTGGGATCCTCCTATTTCAGTCTCCTGAATTGCTGCAATTACAGGTGTGCACCACTCAGTGCACTGGCTTGATGGCTTGATTGGGCTCTTGAGGCAGTAACACTGCAGTTGTAACCTTCATAAAATTTGAAAAGCGTTTTGAGTATCTGTTGTATGTCAGTAATTGTGTTAAGCACTGGAGGCCAAGAGGCCAAGTTGAATGACAGCTGTATTTCTTGCTCTTCAGAAGCTTTTGGGAGTGAGTAGGGAGTAAAGATAGAATAACAGTAAATACAGTAACCCTAATGTAAAACAAGTGTTAATGTAAAGCAAATGTTAAATGCCAAATGAGATACAAAAAAAAAAAAAAAAAGCCTTGGAAAATGAGGGATTTTAGTGGCAGAGAAATCTCAGAATGTTTCTTGGAGGAAGTGGGATATGTGGTGAACTCTGAAATGGATGTGTTTAGAAGTGGGGAAAAAGGAGGACATTCTAGGTAGAGGGATTTGAGTAAGGCTTGGATCTGAATGTATGTAAGCTATTTTGAGACTCATAAAGCCTGAAGACTTTATAAAAGTAGGTAAAAATTGAAATATGGGGCTGCAGTTGTAGCTCAGTGGTAGAGCGCCTGGCTAGCATGTATGAGGCACTGGGTTTGATCCTCAGCATCATGTTAAAAAAATCAATAAATAAAATAAAGGTATTGTGTCCATCTACAATTAAAAAAAAAGAATTGAGTTATGGACAGGTTTAAATCCTGGTATGAGAATTTTGAACTTAGATTTTTCTTTTTTTTTGGTACTTTAGATTGAACTCAGGGGCACTCGACCACTGAGCCACATCCTCAGCCCTATTTTTTGTGTTTAATGTAGAGACGGGTCTCACTGAGTTGCTTAGCGCCTCGTCGTTGCTGAGGCTGGCTTTGAACTCGCGATTCTCCTGTCTCAGCCTCCCTATGAACTTAGATTTTCTATAGAGCTTGGAGTTACTGTTTGTTTATTTGTGTTACTGGTATTGAACCCATGCTTTCTTATTTATTTGCCATACTGGGGATTGAATCTAGGGGCACCCTTCCCATAAGCTATATCTCAGTCTTTTTTCTTTTTTTGGTACCGGGGATTGAGCTCAGGGGTACTTGACCACTGAGCCAAATTCCCAGCCCTATCAGCCCTATTTTGTATTTTACTTAGAGACAGGTCTCACTGAATTGCTTAGCGCCTCACCATTGCTGAGGCTGGCTTTGAAATTGCGATTCTCCTGTCTCAGCCTCCCTAAGTGCTGGGATTACAGGGGATGCTCCACTGCGCCCGGCTCCTTTTTTTCTTTTCTTTTCTTTTCTTTTCTTTTAAAAATTTTTTTTTAATTTTTAAAAATTTTGAGACATTGTCTCCATAAATTACCAGAGACTGGCCTCAAACTTGTGATCTTTCTGCCTTAGCTTTTCTTGTCTCTGGAATTACAGGTGTACACCTCTGCAACCGGCCTATTAATGATTTTTAAGCAGAAAAATGTCTTAAAATAAGTTATCCATATGTAATTACAGAAACTAAAGATAAACTTTGTGAATTTTAGATATTTGTATATTTTAAAGAAACTGCCTAAAAAGATTGTTTTGTTATTTACCAAAGACACAAAATTTTGGCTTTGAATCATCCTCTCCCCTTTGAAGGACAATAGAAAAGAAAGGGTGGTAGCTGCAGAGATATGGGATCAATGGGGCTTTTTTGATGCTGAGGATAGAATACTTGTACTTGCTTCCTGCCTGCCTGCCTGCCTTCCTTCCTTCCTCTCTCTTTCAAGAATGTTTGAATGTTGGTTGAAAGGATTCAAAGAGTTACTTGGAGAGGGACAAGTTGAATTTGCCAGAGAGAAGGCTGTGATTGATAAAGATCTTGAAAATGGGGATAATTTTGGGTTATTATTGTTGTTTGTGGTTCTGGGGTACAGGCACTCTACCACTGAGTTATGTCTCTGGCTCATTTTATTTTATTTTTTCATCCTCTTTCCTTTCTTTGCTCCTTTTCTCCTCTGTTCCCTTTCCTTTACTGATCTTGTAGCTTTTTTTGTGGGGGGTACCGGGGATTGAATTCAGGGGTACTCGACCACTAAGCACATCCCCAGCCCTAGTTTGTGTTTTATGTAGAGACAAGGTCTCACAGAGTTGCTTAGCACCTCACCATTGCTAAGGCTGGCTTTGAACCTTGCGATTCTGCTATCTCAGCCTCCCAAAGTGCTGGGATTACAGGCATGCACCACCGCGCCCAGCTGTAGCTTTTTTTAAAAAAATTAGTACCTTGTTGATATACATAAAGATGAGATTAACTATAGTATAGTCATATATGTGCATAGGGAAGTTTGGATTTCTTCTATCATTCTTCACCTTTTCCCTTCTTCCTCTCTACCCCTCAGTCCCCTTTTACTCTACTGATCTCTCTTCTGTTTTCATGGGACATCCCCCCACACACACTTCCTTCCTTTCTTTTTTGCCTTTTTATTCTGAGACAGATCTCACTAAATTGCTGAGGCTTCAGCCTTACAAGTTGCTGGAATTTCAGGCCTGTGTCACCTTGCATGGTGATAATTGTTCTTTGATAGGAAGAAATATTTTTTCCTTTGTAACCTGGAAGAAAGAATAGGTATAAATGCTGATAGTTTGAGAGCTTAATATTTCTTTTCTTTTACCTTTGTCAAGATCATTTGTGGAATGGAATTTAGGATAGGGGAAAGTCATAAGACTCCATTAAATGCTTTTGTGGAATAGGAAAGAACATTCACCAAGAAAGATTGTACAATTTCAGGGAAGCATTGAGGACCTAGTTAAGAGTGATTTATGAAACAGGATGATGAGAAATTAAGATAATACATAAAGATGTGATTAAGAGCTAGGTATGGTGGCTCATACCTATAATCCTAGCAGCTCTGGAGGCTAAGGCAGGAGGATGGCAAGTTCAAAGCCAGCCTCAGCAATTTACCAAGTCCCTAAGCAACTCGGTGAGACCTTAAATAAAATTTTAAAAAGGACTGGGGATGTGGGTCAGTAGTTAAGTGCCCCTTGGTTCAACCCCCAGTACCAAAAAAAAAAAAAAGAAAGAAAGATGTGGTTAAGAAAGCAAAACCGATATGGAATTGTTATCTTTCATATTTTTCACCACATTATTTTAAATTCGAAGACCAAGGGCTGGCAGTGTAGCATGGTGGGAGAGCGCTTGCCTACCTAGCATGTGTGAAGTCCTGGGTTGGATCTCCAGCACTGGGGTTGGGGGAAATAAGTAAATAAATAAGATGTATATCATACATATATGTATATATCGTAACTAACTTTGGGGCAAGAATCTCTCAATAAAACATCATCTTGGAACTTGATGTTTTGTTGATTTGTGTTTGATCTGTAGGTGTGCAGCATTTGTTTTACTGCCTTGTAGGAAGTGATCTCTTCAGGCTCTCATGGGTAGAAAACTCCTGACAAATGAGGCACAGAGGGATTCCTGTACTCATGAGGCTTTAATGCAGTGTTGTGGTAAAG